>OY744520.1:29337072-29569572 GCA_963556195.1 Sepiola atlantica | reverse complement strand
GCTGAGAAACATTTTGTTTTGTAAAAGAATTGCTTGAAGAAAAGTAGTTGTACTGTTTAACTCATAAATAAGCGAAATGAGGGGTTCATACCTGTCCCAACTTTTATTAGTTATGCCCAACATATTTCATATCTAGATATTGAGTAAATATGTTAATATACAAAAAACTGACTCTTTCCTGTATTGAGACATAATGGATTCCCTTTGAAATGGTCTCTGTTCGATAAGTCGGTTTTGTGAAGCAAGAGTCGCACAATTCCTCACCGCATTATTTAAATCCAGGTTAGCAAATAATCCAAGACGAGGAGCAGCATTAAAATAATCGGAGAAAGACAGGGAGTTTTCCATCTTCTCGACTTGTTACTTCGCGAAGGCTATTTTACTCTTTGATTTTACTTCATTCGAAGTTCTCAGAAACTAAAGGTCCCCCTCCTGGGACCAACACTTGATCTATATATGAGATACATAGATATTCGAGTGTTCAAATAAAATTCTTCTTTACTTCTCAAACGTTGAGTAAGTAATGAAGTGAAAAACAATTATTTTCCTCTCCCCAATTTGCCAGTTAATTATATTATTGTACATCTTTCGTGCGGTTCGTTGGTCTTACCGGATAAGAATTCATCTAGTCTGGTGGAATATCCAGCTTAGCGCTCTTACCTAAGGTAACATAACTAGGAGAAGGTGCACCCTTTCTCGTATGAGCTTGCCGAGTCGAGGAGATCTTATTTATGTTTTTGAATACTATGTTATTTTGAATATTTGGTCAGGGTTTACTTTTAGGGGGAAGTATCTTCATATCAAGTTTTTCTGACAAACCCTTGTAAAAAAAAAAGAAGACACTTGGGGATATTGTATCGTAGCTAATTCAAACTCTCTTTCTACTTTGGTTCTTGAACGCGATATGTCAAGTCAAACAAATTCTTGTCAAGCCGACCACTTAAATAATAATGTTCTGACAATTTAACACATCGTTTCCAATCCTTTCAAGGTGTTGTTCATCGACGATCTAATTAACCCTTATCTCCGAGTGACTTTCGGGCCTTGCTAAGTGGTGACAAATTGGTATAAAATGTCCTCCACTTGCTAACCGTTACGCCACTATAACTGTACATCCTCCACTGCTCAAGTAAAACAGATTTAGGCTTTGTAGCCGCTCTTTGTAGGTAAGCGTTGAGAGTCTACCACTCTTTAGTTTAGCGAAAGCAAAATAGACCCTCAACGCTTACCTACAAAGAGCGGTTACAAAGCCTAAATCTGTTTTACTTGAGCAGTGGCGGATGTACAGTTTGCTAACGCGCATGTTAAATGGACTTATCTGACTTTAGATGCGTCCAAACATTTCTATAAGATGGTATATGGGTTAGTTTGTCACGCTTAAATATTAAACTGCATTTTCATTAGTTTCTCACCATTTAGTTTTAAATATCATCTTCATTAGTCTGTCACGCATAAGTTTACAATTGAATTTTAGTCGTTTACGCTTAATTTACGATGCGTGTATAAATCGTGTCATCGTCGTCGTAACCCACGTTTTTGCTTGTCTATGGATACAATCACTTGAACACCGACGTTTAGTTTTTAATAAAGGTTTATTACAAATGGAAGCACAGTCACAAAAAACATCGGAGCGACGGGTTACTTAAGTACGCGTGGGAGAGAGTAAGATAGACAGATATAGAGACGCATAGATCGTCCCGCAATACCTAATTACATTTTGCGCGCCCGTTCCCCATTGGGAACGGCGTCTTGGACACGTCTTCCCTTCGTCGACTTCAGTTCTCGGGACACCGCTGACTCTTAAATCTTTCCTATTTAAATAACGGTCCTCGGTATGCATCAGTTTGAAACAGCATTTTCACCGCAAACTGCGCAGATGTAATGCGTTTTTAGATATTTTCACGCATCTCTATGAGACTCTGTCCGTGCCTTAGTTGCTCCATGAGTTTGTCACGCTTAGGTTTTTAATAGCGTTTCATCGCTAAATGCAGCGATTGAATTGACTAATCTGACCTGAAGAATTATCCGTGCTTATTATGTAAGAAGGTGCTCTTCAGAACTATCGAGGACAAAAAAGAAGGATAATTAAAAAAAGGTTGCATTCTCCGGTGCATGGCCGATCGCTGATCGCTATGATGGCTTCGTTTTTCAGTCTTCTAAAGAATAAATCAAATTGCTTTATGGGAAAACAATGTACAAACGGCAAAATGGCGCCCGAGATAGCAAAAAGACCAATAAATGCGCATGGCTGCATTTTAATATCTGACCAGTATTATTCACGCTTTGTTGCGGGTGAAAACAGTCAATATCCACACACGGGCACACGGTCTGAGTTTTGCATAGAGTTCCTTTCGTACACGGTGGGGAACATGATTGTATCAATATAACGATAAAAACCGTATATTGCATTGATATCTATTAGTCCAGTCGATGTATAATGATTTGCCTTCGCTACACACATATACACACACACACGCACACACACACACAACATATATATATATATATATATATATATATATATATATATATATATATATATATTATCGTAAATATGTATGTTTTGAACTAATGGATGTGTTCTAAAGACATATTTAAAATCAAAAACTAACGCGAGAAAAATACCTAAACAGATAAGAGCTTACTACGACACACATTTTATTTTATTCTTGACAGATGAAGTAATGGGTTTAAGAAGACAACAGTAAAATTGAAAGCGTCTGTGGGTAAGAGCTATTGATGTTGAGGGAAAGATAATTCTGTAAAGAAGACTGAGAAATGCCACAAGGCCTACAAGTGAATCTTCAAGGGCAGACCATCTAAGAAACATTCCACGAATGGAAGTAAAAGACACACAGATAAATACATGAAGGAGATCTTTTCGGTGAGTCAGATTTGCCCCAAATTAAAGGTAATAGTTAAAAAAAGCAGCGATGTTATAATGATCCGATCTAGGTTTATGATAACTTTCGTTATTGATATCCGACCCTGAAGCTAGTGTTTATTGTCGGCCAAGAATAAAAGAGGTTAATAAGAAAGTGAGAAAATGTTTAATTATTTGCAATGACTCTACTTACTGAGAAACAGAGAAGAGCGAAAATAATGCATTTAGTTGAAAAGGCGCTGCATATACGTTTTGGCACAGTTACTGAAAGTGATCGGAAATTAATCAAGAAAAAGTTGGAATTTGTAGGAAGGAACCAGGTAAAACTAACGCATATTGTTCAGGATAGTTTGTCAATCCTGAATTTTACAAGGGCCTAACTGTCAAAAATTGGCAAAGAATAAATTGGATGTTAGATACCATTACGTAGATATCTTCAAGAATAGGATTAGCAAAGCAAGCAAACGAGTCTGTAGAATTGGAAAGTTGAAGGTGGCAATGAAACAGATCATTCGGTTAAAACGCTTGACTAAATCAGGCTACCCACTCGCTATTGTTATCACTGCGGCATATTAGACCCCCAGCTGGATCTGTTGTCGTTGGGAATCTATCATTAAGTAACCCTAATACATTTAAGTCAGTTATTTTTCGCTATTCATTCAGGTTTACATAATGATTTCAGACTGTCAACTGACTCAAAAAAAAACGTATGGGATTATTTTGACTCTATGGAATACACTACTTTTATAAGTGATGATAAAATAGTGTCCCTCGTATATCTACAATTACTGGATAGAGACAGTCGTTTCAAAGTGTATTAGATAGTAAATGTATCTGTTCCTTATCCAGGGAGAGGAGAAGAGATGTAGCCAAATATAGAGTCGAGGCAGGAAATAGAGCATGGGCGTCACAAGAAACCATGATATCTCGAATGAATATATTGAAAGCGTATCAAACCAGACGGCCAATCTACGCAAACAGTGGATGTATCTTCCAAATACGTAATACAAACAGAGGGTAGCATACTTATTTTCCTAATAATATTTTACTCCTACGCACCTCATATATTAACACTAATACTTGACTAAAATAATAATTATTGACCAACAGATCATAATTGATTTCATGTTACGCTCCATACGACATACTAACCGAAAATAGAATTCACGTGACTAAAATAGTAATTATTCGCAACCTTCATTTGCTAAATTATTACACAATACAAATATTACTGCCACAATTCTTACATTTTGGGTTACTTTTCCGCTATTTAAATACTGGTATATTTTTCTTGTAGTTTTACTTTTAGTTTTTACTTTTCGATATAGATTGTGATAACATACTTATTCCTTTCTCTCCGCGGTTAGTACATTGAGAAATCCTTCTAGACTGTGGCAATTTTCATTTACCATTTGAGGGGGGCGATTTTTATTTTTGCCAATTATGTAGTATCTGTTATGATACTATACTTATTTCTTTTTCTCCTCGGGCAGTAAAGGAGTACTCCTTCAAGACTGCGGCTATATTTTCATTCACCAATTCAGACTGCCCCCTTTTCGAACGTATGGATTTTCCACACGTGGGGAGGCAACTAAATACGAACAATATATTAATTTGTACACAGGCAGAATACTTAACCGTAGAAAAATTGTAAAAAAAAAAATGACTTATGTCAATCGCAAATCTCCATCAAACAACGCCATATACCTCGCCACCACATTATCAACTCTGATCCCGGTAAAATACTATTTACTTTTGCTGCATTTCATCTATGTTTCCTTTTTTTCCTTTTCTACTTTTTATCCCAATTAACGGATTGGGATACAAACTCAGTGTACAAGTACCTCTTCTGCAATGACCGCGGAAATCTTCGCGATTATTTTATGATTACATTTACTTTTTTATTTGGTGTGTATGTAGGGGCGTAGTTCTTATTTCTTCCAATAGTGTCGTATCTGTTATGATACTATACTTAAATAAATCTCCCTCAAACAGGGCCGCTCCGAATTGAGATACAATTTGATTCAGTCCAGAAGGGCTTCTCCTTCACTAACAGTGGAACGCTTCGTGACTAGTTTACATTTTCTAATAGTCCCCTACTAAAAAGAGTAGGATGCGGGGAAGTCAGCCAAAACATAGGGAAACCTATTTTGTTTTATTCGAAACTTGGATACACCATATAAACATTGACTCTAATACTTATATTTTCTTAATTTAATTTATTTCTACCCCAGGCAACGCAGGACACGGTCCTCTTAGTAATATGTAAATTGAGACGATTAAATAAATCGTATGCGATTAGAAAGAACATTAACGGAAGTCAAGTGAAACTCCAAAGACACGTAATACTGAACTGGAGGTACAGTTGAATGTGGTGTAAACCTTTTTATGCAGAGAATGAGATGAGAGCGAAGTAACTAATCAGACTACGGAAAAGGATTCCAAACGATTAAAGTAGACATTTGATAAAAAAGAACATTGTTCTTTTTTAACAACTCTTTCACAGCGGTAACTATTTGCTAAATATAACATTTCACTAATGAGTGTTGTTATTTTTACCCATTTATGGGGTTGGGCTTGATTCCCCCCAATGTTATATGTGGATGACTCACTGTAGGGTGAGTGAACATTTTTATTTATCATCTACAAGCGTTTTTTTTTTATTGCGCTTCTTCGTTTCTTTCAGCACGCAGACTCATCTTCTTTCTCCTCGACATAAGACAGTATTTTCTCTGACAAAAAAAGAGAAGGGATGCCGATAAGACATTTACTCAATAGTTTCAGATTAGCGGAAGCAATACCAGACTTTTGAAGATCTTTCAATTCCCAATGTGGGCGCAGAAATATTGACAACGCAACTGATCAAGAACTCATGCGTACTCGTGCCCCTCCCGACGGACTCGAGCCCGAACTACCTTTAGTGCGGAGTCACACAGAATACGACATTGAATGACTCCCCTGGTAACGATAATATTACAAGTGTGTCTCAAATGAGGATTCGACCCAAGGATACATCCACGGCACGATAGTGTTACAATGGTGTCTGAAGATTTAGGATCGACTCTGGACATCATTTCCGGAACGGCCACACCTGCACAACTGCAGCAAAGAAAGCAACGACCCTGAAAGAAATCATCACAGCAAATTTGCAAACAAAAGAAAAAAAAACTGATTCTGATTTTAACGAACTTGCGAACTTATATTGATTCCTTATAATAACTAATAATCACGAAGAGAAATGTTGTCCAAATATCACATTTCACTAATGTAACAAGGTGAATGACTTATTAAAAGAAGTTAATAAATCCTTCATAGAAAAAGGGTTAAAAAGAAAGAAAGAAAAAATATCAGTTAGGTTATTTTTATGAGCCACTATTTTCTCCAGAATATTATAAAGGTTAAGCTAGCACCTGGTTTCATAAAAATATATCCTAACACACACTGATTTGACTAAATTGATTTCGAGCGGCGACGATGTGCCCCTTAGGTCACAGATTTGTCATTGTGAGTGAATGATCTTGAAAATGATGTGAATAATTAATATTGAAGATAAAGACAAATTATGATTACATTCGGAAACACAGGGGAAGTATTATTTTGTTCGAAATCTAATGAGGAAGTGGTCGTTCAGCTATGTTGTCAACTATGAGAATACTGGGGGAAAAAAGAGTAGAGATAATACCTACAATGTCACTGTTAAAAACAGACGGGAAACAAGACGCTGAATGGAATAGACATTTTCCGAATTGGCTGATCGACACACACACGCAGGTTGTACCAGCCGCCCAAATTAATTCTCTGAATGAAGTTTAAAATACAAGCTTTTGTTCCAAGTGTCTGTTAAACTCTACAAGAAATATTAAGACTTATTGAACTTTATAATTCTTCTATTGCGACTCGCTGTTCAGAAAACCACCATTTTTATTAACCAGAGAAGGCTTTCTTCTTCTTTTGATAAACGAGCAAATTCTTCTCTGACGGAGATTTACCACAGTTTACTGACTAAAGAGACAAGGTTTTCCCTCTATAGATCAGTAGGAAATACAACACTTTACCATTAAATATTAGACAATCAATTATTTAAACTATAACACACACACACAAACACACACACACACACACACACACACACACACACACACACACACACACATATATATATATATATACATATATATATGTGTGTGTATAAAGAAAATTATATATGGGAACACCCCATTTCTTAGTGAGTGAATCTTTGATTGGTGAAATGATATTTGGGAAATATTTTCAACAACGACGTAGCTATATATTTCATTGCTCTTAATACCACTGAGCTGTCATTCACGTACTTGAACTGCAGACATGTATATATTGTATGTGTGAGTATATATATATATATATATATATATATATATATATATATATATATATATATATATGTGTGTATTTATAAATTCTGTGTATAAACAATCTGTATTAATATAGGTCAACGAATTAGAAATACGATAAGAAAATATATAAACATGCATATAAAAAGATTTTTTTTGATACAAAATTTAATTATGGTTAAAAAATAAACAGAGTCATAGTGAGTCGGGAAGCATAATTAAATAGTAAGGAAGGAAAGAGAAAACACCCAGTTTTCCTATATTTAATAGTCAAAAGACCATTCGACTAAAACTTTAAAGTGATTAAAAGAAAAGTAATAATAGTAAAAACAAGCGAATAAAAACTAGTAAACAAGATTTTCAAGAATTAACATCGGCGGATAAAGTCGGAAATAAATGAATTAGTAGTTACGTAAACTTACATTTAAAGAAAAAGGGGAAGGGTAAAACGGGGGAAGAAAAGAAAACGAATGAATACCGCCCAAATGACAATGGACGATGGAGAAACCGATTTCGACAAGGAAGTGCAGAATAGAAAAGTATATTAACGAATTGGAGGCGAAGTATTCTTGTAATATAGAGATCTCTGAATAGTTCTCACTTATATGACAGTTCTTTTTGCCTGCAGAGCGAACGTCTTCGCATAGTTACACTTACGGGCTCTGAAACACTAAATAAGTGACCTAGTTTGGACAATAAATACGACTAGTAACAGTAGTATGCGGGAATCGATGGTATTCTGTTAAATCCTATTGGATTACCTGTAGTTACTATTGTTTGTACAAGATATGCACGTTGGAATAAACCGTACACTCTGGGTTATTTTGTTATTTATAGCTACTTACCAAGTAATATCAGTTTGCATATACAATAATTATTGGGTAAATTTGATATGTAAGCATCTATCTATCTATCTATCTATCTATCTATCTATCTATCTATCTATCTATCTATCTATCTATCTATCTATCTATCTATCTATCTATCTATCTATCCCTCTCTCTCTCTCTCTCTCTCTCTCTCTCTCTCTATATATATATATATATATATATATATATATATATATATATATATATATAATTATGTTAATATACCACCAGGTTTACCTCACGATGTTAAATGCATTAGATCTCCGAGTTAGTATATAACCGAATACTTGGGAAATTTATGCATTTTAACATAAATATAACTACGTTAATATATCGTTAAATTTATCTTACGATCTATAACATATCGTCGGCTATATTGCAATAGGCTATAGACTCAGATGTGTAATATCTTATAGAAGGCCAGATAAATCAAAGGTCATAGTATCATAGTTATTTTTTATGATTCAATATGTTGTTTTCTGAATTATCCGGTTGTATATAAATTCTGAGATTAAATATTTGTTGTGACCTTAAATGGTCAGAGGAAATAACACGAACAGAAGGTAATTTACAAGAAATTGTATCAACAGAAAGTACAAAAGTAATGGGTTGACAGAGTCCGCTTCTCCACTTTGTTTCTCTTCTCATTACGACTGCTAGGTAATAACAACTCTATTCATAGAATCAGGAAGAGTCCATACATGACAGAATAGGGTAGATCACAATAACAATATCATATATATTCTCAGTTAATCTAGAGAAGTTTTATGAGAGTTATGTTTGTACTAAAATATGTAGTCATCCCAATAATGAGGTTACATACAAACTCAGCGATGCTTATGCAAAATTGTCTCATTAAACCCAATAGTAAGGTTGCACATAAATTCAGATATTTAATATGCAAATATGATTATTATACCTAGAGTAATCATATCATAGTTATGTGTACGGTTAACATTTCCTCAATAATTCGGATAATATAAACTCAGAAATGTAATATATTACAGCACATGAAAAGCCTACTGAGCGCATAGAACGGGTCTCTGAATTTCAGAGTTGTATTTCAATGTTCACAGTCCAGAGCCGAATGATGACAGAGACCAAAATGCTACGCATAAATCTGATTCTCTCTGATTGAATTATTCATGGCCGCTTCAGCGTCGAATTCGCTTCGTTGCGTTTAGTTGATTAGTCCGAGAAGTGAGCAAACGCCGCAATGACGGACGTTAGGACAAAGAAAACAAAGCAATTTCACTTGCAAAGGTCACAGGGGTCAAATACAAAAGTGTCGTCATAAACTATTTGATTTATCTGCCTCCGTTATGTCACTGAGATGCTTTATTTTATCCTAGGCCATATATATATATATATATATATATATATATATATATATATATATATATATATATATAGTCAGCATTTTTTCTTGAAGGCAAGTATTGTAAAATATATATATATATATATAACGCCCTATCTATAGAAACCCTATATATATATATAAACAAAATAAAAACGTAATAAACAGAATTAACTTCAATACCAGCAATACTATACGAAAATGTCTATAATGCTAACTATAGTTTCGTTCTTATTCTATAATTCCCGCTAACCCCACCTATAATACGAAAACATGATCTTTACTTGATTCACCTCATTCCCCCGAAGATGGACCCGGATTTGTCTGAAAGTACTTGGGACACAAATGAAAACTATGGCAGATTAATCGGTCAATTCCATTCCGAAACTAAGATTCTGATTCGAACAATGGTAAGGATCTACGAAAGGATATCCAGACATAAGTTATCTGTTATATTTAACAATATATATATATATATATATATATATATATATATATATATATATATATATATATATATATATATATATAGCTTAAAGAAACTTTGATTCATTTTACACAACGAAAGAAAATGCAGTTTAAATTGCCAGGGATACGAATTAAATCCAAGCCGACTTAATGCTAGAAAATTTACAAATACAAAAGGGGATTCAAGTATATAATAGTCAAACAAAAACAGGGGACCTTAACTTAAATTGCGAAAGATTAAACGAGGATCATCAGCTGTTTACTATGTAACTGTTTCGGAGAGTTAAAAACAGAACAGTTATAAAATCCATGCCCCTCCAGTGGTACTGATTAACAAAATGGAAAACCGATTCAATTTTTATTTCACTAATATATCAGTAAATAAATAATAATGATAAAAACATTACCCATAAGACTACAATGTGATATGGTATAGGTATATATATATATGTATATATATATATATATATATATATATATTTCATGAAAAGCTTTTAGTACTTTTTACATTTTCATATATATACAGATTTACAGATGTGATTACATTGTGCGTCAAAAAAGTTATGACTTCTCGTATTTGTACGATATTCGAAGATAGCAAAGAGAGTTATCAATGTATAGTACCGTCCAAAATTAAGGAACAAAAATAAAATCTTCTGAATCTAAACAAAATTATGTATTAATTTCCATAAAAATTTCACTGAATATACACATTATGTAGTTGGACTTTTACCGAGATTTTCAGATGAATTGAAATAATATTATTAAAGTTATCCACCATTTTACAGATTTCAAGTGCCCAGAATTAAGGAACAAAACATCATTTTTAATTAAATCATATTAAAAAGGTAAAAGAGATTTAATATTTGGTACTTCCACCTTTGTTTTCAATAACTACTGCGCATCTATGACTGCAGGATTTCACTAAATCGTGACATTTGGCCACAGTTATCTTGCTCCATTCATCTTTTAGTTTCAGCCACAAGTCTTCGATGTTTTCCGGATTCTTCGCCATAACATTATATCCTAGAGTATTCCATAAGTTTTCTATAGGGTTCATTTCAGGACTCTGAACAGGCTAGTCCATTACTTCTACTTCTTGATCAGCCAGATAATTCATGACAAGCTTTGCCTTATGGCAGGGAGCATTATCCTGCATAAAAACAGGCTTTTCGATACCAGAATTGTGCAACACTGGCAAAACATACTGTTCTAAAATATTCTTGTACACAGTGGCATTTACTCTAGTATTTAAGCGTACAAGTGGTGATGTACCCTGCCATGATATCATGCCGACAACCATCACGCTACCTCCATCAAATTTAACAGTTTTTTTGATGCAGCTAGGATCCAAACTTTCGCCTTTTCTTCTTACAAATTGTTTTCCATCACTGCCAAATACATTAAATTTCGATTCGTCACTGAAATAAACTTTTTTCCAACTTTCTTCGGACCATATAACATGCTTTTTTCGAACGCCAATCTAGCTGCTTTGTTTATTTTACTTATTAGCGGGTTTTTTCCGAGGAGATATTGTAAAAAGACATATTTCGTGCAACCTTCTGGACACAGTTTGTCGTGAAACATTCGTGCCATCTTCCATTTGTTTAGAAATGTTGCCAGCTGTAAGAAAACGGTCTTTTAACACTAGGCGTTGTATAACTCTGTTCTCTTTTGCCGTTGTCTTTCTTGGTCTACCAGGTTTCTTTGTGTTACGTATCCTTCCAGTTTCTTTATAGAGTTTGAGAACTCGGCTTACAACACTTTTTGAACGTTTCACACGTTTTCCGATCTCTTCTATTGTCAACTTTTCCTTTCTTAATTTGACGATTTTTACTTTGTCGCTTAAATCAGTTTTATTTATTTTTGACATGATTGATATTGCGTGACTTGCAGCAGTGATGATAATTAAAGTTTAGAATATTTATTTTCATCCTTTTATACAAAAAAAACCCTACTGTTTTAAACTTTAAACAATTATTTTTCCTTAATGTTCCTTAATTTTGGACACTCGAAATATGTAAAGTGGTGGATAACTTTAATCATATTATTTTAATTCATTTGAAAATCTCGGTAAAAGTCCAACTACATAATTTACATATGTAGTGAAATTTTCATAAATATCAAAATATAATTTATTTGAGATTAGGAAGATTTTATTTTTGTTCCTTAATTTTGGACGGTACTGTATGTGTCTATATGTTTGTTTTATGTCACACTGTGTGGGGATGTGTTTGTGACTTCAGTAGGTATTGTGTGCATTACTTTTGCCAGTGTGTGAATGCGTGTGAACTTCTGTGTGGGTGAGTTTAGAATAGTTATTCCCTTTATCAAGCCCCGAAGAAAAGGGGAGCTGGGCGTAATAATTTGTTACCGACCCAACTGTCTTGCCACTCTTTGTTTGGAATGTTGGAATTCTGATCGTTTTCTACTTGGCGATCGAATCAAACAGCGCATTTACTTTTGGGCACCAAAATTATTTTTAGCGTGCGGACGTATTTGTAAGCACATCATATGACCGCTAGCTTCGCATGTTTTCGTTACTATTTCGCTGGGAACTTCTTTTTGCATGAACATGTAATTGCGTTTTTCTTAGAGTGTTTTTTGAGGGGGCGTGGCTTATGTGTTTTCGCACTCACCGGAATAGGATTAGGATACATGTCAATCCTATACAATTAAGCATGGATTTTACTATGATGATATACCCTTAGATAGATATGGCAATATATAATGTAATACATTTCGGGGTTTGTATCGAGAAAACCATACATTTTGGTACTAGCATTATGATATGTGGTGAGATGTCCACACATTTACGGGCACCATATAGCATATTACTGTTTATATCTAATCGTATTATTGTGAAAAGAAGATATTTAAACATGCAATAATGAGATATCTCAAAATGTACGATATGATTTATTTAATAATAAATCATAGAGTTTGTATGTAAGCGAGTTATTAGGAAGATAATATATTTCATATGATTATGATTGTTATAAAATATCCACAGATGTACTAAGGATTTATAACATTCCGGCCTATACAATATCTATCTATATACTACTGAAACATTGATAATCTTGTTTGCTTGTTTGTCACCGTGCACACTTTTCATCTGTATATATATATGTTTTAGATGGTGGGAAGAAGGGCGAATCACGTAAATAAGTAAAAGAGAGAGAAGAAAGTGGGGAAGAGAAGGGCGAGAGAAGAAATAGAGAGAGAGAGATAGAAGAGATAGAGAAGGTGAAAGAGTAAATAAAAATCGAATGATATTATCAAGAAATACATATATTTACCTGAAAATGGGCTACATCACAAAATGAGTTGCATTTCTTCAAAAGATGCGAAAAGTTATCATTCATCCTTTGTGACGTCATCTATTTTCATGTAAATACTTTCTTGTAAAACACGAATAACGACCAGTGTGAAAATTAAGAAATTATATAACTACTACTACTACTACTACTACTACTACTACTACTACTACTACTACTACTACTACTACTACTAATGATAATAATAATAATAACAGTAAATCATATTATAAGTGAATGCAGCGAACTAGCCAAAAAAGAATACAAGAATAGGCACAATTGCGTGGGTAAAGCAGTACACTGGGAACTGTTCAAACGATTGTATTTTAAACATGCGGACAAATGGTATAAACATAAACCAGAAACAGTACTGAAAAACGAAAAACGCAAAATCCTCTGGGATATGGATGTACTAACAGATACACTCATACAAGCAAGGGTGCCAGATGTTATAATAATCGACAAGAATGAAAAATCCTGCAAAATCGTAGATTTCGCCGTTCCAGCAGCCGTAGAGACGGAAAAAAGAAGCAAATACACTGAACTTTCTGGAGAACTGAAAGGAATATTGAGCATGAAGAAAGTCAATATAATACCAATAATCGTAAGAGCACTAGGAACAGTCCCCAAAAACCTGGAGAAAAGACTGGGAGAAATTGGAATAAAAGGAATCACTGAGACTATACAAAGGACAGCAATGATCAAAACAGCTGCAATATTAAGGTAACTCCTCGAATACCGAAACCAACTCGCACAAGCCACGGATTATTACCAGTCACATGGAAGTTACAACAGGAAGAAAACAAAACCACAATTAAGACACCACTGCACGAACCAAGGAACAGAATGTGCAGGAAACATCATAAGCTGCCCACCCCCAATAAAATAGTCGTAGAAGGTGAAGGAGGATGTGAAGACCGAAGAGGTAGAGCACTGACCAGACCTCCAGTGGAAGAATGCGGAGAGTACTGGGACGTTGAAGAGGCTTATTGCCACCCACATCACAGGAGAGATCAATGATCGTTTCCAGCGAGAAATCAATGGTAGGCGGCCGTTGCGATACCGCAAGATCATTTGCGTTGGCGATTGAAAAGAGATGGAGAGTACTGGAACTCTGGATAGGCTTGTTGCCACTCAGACTCCAGGGAACACTACTGGTTATTGTCAGTTAGCAATCACTGACGATAACTTGTGTGAGAACCCCTAGTGAGTACAAATAATAATAATACAGGGTGGGCCAAAATAAGGGTCCTATCTTTAAATTTGAATAACTTGAATTTGAATAACTTCCACAAAACAAAAGTTAAACTCACCAAACTTTATGTGTGTGTAGACTGACCCTTCCGACATTTTTTGAAATAAACAAAACAAATTTTAGCCGAAAAACACTTCTTAAAACTTACAAAAACTAAAGTATTGTTTTTTACACTGTTTTGAGTTTTTTAAGCAAAAATAATGTTTTCTAAATGAGGGTACGTTCCTTAGGGCTAATACGGCTCATGCTTGCTTCGGAAGGGGTCCTTTACTTATTCTAAAAAAAAAAAAAAAAAAAAAATCAATAAATAAAAAAGTTATGAATTTTTTAAAATAGGACCCTTATTTTTGCCGACCCTGTATATATATATTTCTTCAAAAATATAATAAAAGAGAAGTTTTATAAATCTATTTTCAATTGTATCATGAAAAAGTTCCTAATACGATTAATTAATGTTCGATATTTGGAATAGAGCATTATTATGGTTAAAAGTGAGTCAACATAATCCAATATAATTTTATATTTAATTAAAAAAATATCAATATTCAACGAAACAAAACAATGAACTCGTATAAAACCTTTATATCCAGGATATTTCAAAGAAATATATTCTTCTCATCAGAAGGGAAACACTAATTTTAGAAAGAAAAAGAGTAAAGCTTTTTAGTGTTTATCGGTATATTATGCAAAGATTTGTACTAATATATTAATTTGATCCTTGAAGCATATACCGGGAACTTTCTTTTTATTTATTTATCGTTATATTTTTTATTTTATTTTTTACTGATACTTTCATACTGTATCCTTGCATTTCGGATTTTGTGGACAAATTTCTACCCTTGCATTCTAATATTCGTAACTAATCTTTGCATGATACACCGATAAACAATATATTATTTGACTTCTTGATCTTTTGCTTACATTACAACTGCTGTTTTGTAAACGCGTAACAAGAAAAACTATGCAATTATCCGAACCTTTTTCTGTTTTCTACAACCCTATGGAATTATAATTTGTTCATTATTTGTCAACTTTCGATTTATAATGTTTTATAATTACTATTCAAAATATTTTATCTTTCTAAATTAATATTATTGCAAAAAATATTCGAAGCTGAATTTTTCTTTCTAAAATTAGATTTTCCCTTCTGATGAGAAATATATATATTTCTTTGAAAAATCCTCGATTTAAATTTTTCATACGATTTCTTTTTAGTCGAATATTGGTAAATTATGAAAATAAATATGTAATTATATATACTTGATAATGTTCACCCACTTTTAACTACATATATAAATATATATATATACATATATATATACATATATATATATATGTATATATATGTATACTTACATACATATATATATATATATATATATGTATACTTACATATATATATGAATACTTACACACACATACACACACATACACACACACACACACACACACACACATATATATATATATATATATATATATATATATATATGTATGTATATATATATATATATGTATACACATGATAGTACGCGAACGATTAACGGGTCGTCTAGTTACGTCTAAAAGCGACGAACTGAATTGGACATTATTGATTTTTTCTACGCATTTGACCGTAAGCATTGAACTGAAATCCTTAAATCTTTTAAAAGTTTCTTTGTTATTTCAGAAGTTTGACAATAATTTGGCACTCAGTAAGGATCGAACTCACTACGCCAGATAATTGGTCAGACGCCATTGCATATGATCAAGCTATTTTTAGGACTCGTTAGTCCGACCTTTCGGTAAACGCAGAATAATGATTATCTCTAATACATTTCATGTCAGCCATTTTATAAAAGAATAATAGTTATAAATTAATATAAAGAAACCGCAAAGAAAATAATTGAATTCGCTTCGATTTGATTCGCTTTGAAGTTTCCGCTGTTGTAGACTGAAAGTCAGCTTTAACACCAACCGTTACGTCCATCCATAAAATTATCTATGAATATACTCAAGATAAAACACACGAAGACACCCTCTCCCTCTCTCTATATCACCCATCACACACGCGCGAACATGCAATATTCCTACATTTGGTGTATTGAAGTGTTTTAAGGATGGCAAGTTAGGTATGCTCCTATTTTTATATATTTGCATTTACAGGATTCGCTTCCAAACACATTAACCGATCATTATTATTTTCGAACACAGCTGCTAAGATTAAAGGTGCGTAATGTGGGCAATATTTAGTTTAATTTAGTTCATGCAAAGTGGGTAAAAGGGGGTGGAAGTCCGTCGTGAAAATTCACATATCTCCGATGTTTGTGAAATATTAACAATCATTAATATAGGTATTTGACATACATTAATAAATATTATCCAAATTTCAGTTTATTTGGAGCATTTTAAAGTTTTAGACTCATAATATGGGTACAATCTCTGATGTGAAAATTCAAATATATCAGATTAGGATTGAATTTTATTTATAGTTATTAGACACAAATTAAGCAAGATTACCTAAATTTCAATTTTTTCTTAACACTCCCTTAAACTTCATCTTCAAAATTAAAGATAGTTTTATAAAATGAAAATAATGTAATTAATTTTGATCAAAATTAGAATAGAGATTCTAGACATAAGGTTTATTATCATTATATCTTTTCTGATCTTCGTAATAGAGCATAAAAGTGGTGCAAAACGATTCTGTTCGGGGAATTAATTTTTCCCGTCCTATGTCTAATACACACACACGCACACGAAAACACATACACACACACACACACACATATATATATATATATATATATATATATATATATATATATATATATATATATATATATATATATTAGTACTTCATGTATCCACATAAAATATTATAAGGAGATATAATTTTTTATGTGTCAGTTTTCAGTATTTACTTCAACAGTGCTCGATACGTAAGTAGAGCTAGGTAGTAAGCAATGAAAATATATATAGCAATCAAGCTACACAGCGGCTCCCGTGTTTCATCCCCGGCGGGGAATCGTCAGGCTAGAGGCATGGAGTTATTTTTGTCAGGTGTTTTTATATACATGGCTTGCTAGTTAACCAATCAGATTCTTTGTTGTTCCCTCAGCCAATCGTTGGGCTTCCCTCGAACAAAGGCTTTGTTGGTGACGCTCCTATTTTTTGTTAACAATGGATTTTCCTATATCCTGTTTCCTTTGTTTTGTCAATATAGTGGGCGAATTTATTTTAACACGTGGTTTCTTGTATTTCTATTTTAAGTTTTAAATTTTAACTAATTCAGTTTTTTATTTATTTATTTATTTATTTTTATTTATTTATTTATTCATTTTATTTATTATATATCATCCTAAGGTACATTTATTTCTGTGTAAACAGCTGTTTTCTATTTCACTTCTAGAGTTTAATAGGTTTCGGGGATCTTTAAAATTTAGAATTTCATATTTTTCATTCAGGCATAATCTACACGGATCGTCTAAGTTTCTACATGTACTGGCCTGTCTTACTATTTTCCATTCAATTACTATGGTTAGCTAGTGCTGTTTTAGTTCGACGTTTTTTGTTTTTTAATGTGCTTTTATGGTCATAGTATCTGGTCTTAAAGTCTAGGGATGTCATACCCACGTAGTATTTCTTGTTATTTGGTCTTTCGTTGGCAAATATCGTTGCTTGGTATACAACACTTTTAGTTAGGCATTTATTTTGTAGTGGACAAAGTTTACGATTTATGCAGTTACATCTTTTCTCTTAATTGCTAACTTTTTCGTTTCTATTCGGGTGGTTATTATTAGTGTTTTATTCATTTCTATTAGTATTGTTTATATTTTTGTTCTTCGTAGTGTTATTTTGTGTATATTTTCGACTTTGTTTATTTTTTTCTTCTCTGTTGTTGTCTTTTAGTATTTTGTTGTTGTGTGCCTTAATTATCATTTCTAGGTTTTCACAGCAGCTGTAGGATAGTTTTAGATTATTTTTATTGAATATTTTATTTAGAGGGTTGGTTACGGGGAAGTGTTTTTCAATCAGATTTAGGAATTTTTTGCCTAGTTTAGTTTTTAGCATCTGGTTATAGGGAGGGGTATAGTAGATTATATTTCTTTTACTTTTGTTTTTATTTTTTAATTTTGTTGTAATTATTGGTGTCCTGTTTTTTATATTAAATTTCGGTATTGTGGTAACCACTATTTTTTAGAGCTGTATTGTAAATGTTGATTGATTTTTTAAAAACGCTTTCGTTGCTAGAATTGTTGATAAGCCTACTTTCGATCGAATTCGGGATATGTTTTATGATTGATGGGGGGTGATTAGACTTTGGGTGTACGTATATTGGGTTGGCGTTATCTTTTAGGTATGGTTCGTAGGTGTTTTTACTTAAGTTTAATGTGACGTCTAGAAAGTTCGTTGTTTTTATGTTAGCCATTACTTCTACTTTTAGGCCTAGTTTTTTCATTTCCATATGTATAATTTTCTTGAAGTTTTCTCCCTTAACTTTGTTGGAGTCTCTTATTATCGCTAATCCATCATCTCTATAAAGGCCGATATCCGTATTATCGAATATATTTGTGAGTGTATATAAAATGAATAACCCCACAAGATCAGATGCCTCCGCAGAGTCAAGGGCACCCATGGCCAAATCAAAGGAGTTTGTCATATTCGTTTTAATCCATTGGTCCTCGTTGTTGATTAAAACTGATCTCCTACATTTATTAATGATGTGAATTTCATCCTTGGATATATCGGTATATATCTCGGCGAATTCTAGAGCGATATTGAAGAGTTCTTCTGATATGGATGGGTAGAAGTCCACTATGTCGAATTGTAAGAAGGTACAATTGTTCTTATTTTCTATACTGTTAAACCAAGTGATTGCGTCGACAGTATTCACCCATTGATTCTAGGTCTTTTCTTATTTGTTTGTTAATTCTAGATATAATTGTTTGGCTGATTCTTCCTATTTCTGGTTTGGTCGGATTAATTAAGCAGGTGCTGGGGTTATTGTTAAAGTTACTTTTGTGGTCTTTAAATAAGATATAGGCTTCCTTAGGTTTTAACTTACTAACTTTGTTACTAATTTTTAGATTATCTGTGATTTGTTTACTTTCAGTATTTATTATATCTATGTAGTTATGTTCGCTTGTATCTAGTTTTTTGTAGTTTTTTGTAATATTTTCTGTTAGTAGTTTGTTATACTCTTGTTTACCTATTTTGTAAAAATTTCTAGTTTTGTCCGTTTTACGAATATTTTTTTAGAGTTGTTTATGTTTTTAACGATGGAAATTATTCTATTTGTGAAATTCTAAGTTTTTAATAACATTTAAGAGGTCATTTTCAAAGCTAGTCATGAGATCTATTGGTTTAGCGTTTTTTAGGCTTTTGAATCCGTAGGATTCTTTTGTATCTACGTGTTTATCTTTATTGTTAATGAAGAAGTGTGCTCGCCATCGCATTCGGCGTATTAGTTCGTTCGTTTTTTTAATTAATTTAATAATGTATCCATGCTTGCTAGGTGTTGGGATGTTCTTAAGTGATGATTCTAAATTAATTTTTTCCATATTATTTTTTAGTGGTGAAATAAATTCTTGTGAGAGTGCTCAACTCTTTGAGGAGCTAGATATTAGTACTTCATGTATCCACATAAAATATTATAAGGAGATATAATTTTTTATGTGTCAGTTTTCAGTATTTACTTACACAGTGCTCGATACGTAAGTAGAGCTAGGTAGTAAGCAATGAAAATATATATGGCAATCAAGCTACACAGAGGCTCCCGTGTTTCATCCCCGGGAGGAAACGTCGGCATGGAGTTATTTTTGTCAGGTGTTTTTATATACATTTATATATATTAACCAATCAGATTCTTTGTTGTTCCCTCAGCCAATCGTTGGGCTTCCCTCGAACAAAAGCTTTGTAGGTGACGCTCCTATTTTTGTTAACAATGGATTTTCCTATATCCTGTTTCCTTTGTTTTGTCAATACAGTGGGCGAATTTATTTTAACACTATATATATATATATATATATATATATAAATATATATATATAATAAAATATAGTAACACGAAATTCGTGTTACTATATTTTATTTTATTCTTGCTCTGTTTATTACATCCAGCTCTCATACCCGGATTTCCTCCTGGAATTTATTTCATTATAACACACACACACACACACTATATATATATATATATATATATATATATATATATATATATATATATATATATATATATATATATATATATATATATATATATTCTCTCCAAATATGATCTGAGGTTAAGATCGGATTCTAACTCTCCCTGATGAGATCTCAGTTTATAATAACTGTTGATCGATAACATCGACATGCTAGTGTCGCAGATTTTGTACATGTCTGTGTAAATAGAATTGATCATATATATATATATATATATATATATATATATATATCGAGAGAGAGAGAGAGAGAGAAAAAGAGATTATTTTAAAGAAATTTACATCCTTTCATAATCGTTAATGTATTCATTATTATTCTCTTTACTTCTACCAATACGCTTTTTAATGTTAACTTCACAGATTTCCTTAGGTGTTGCATTAAAGAAGGAAACTAATCCATTTACTTATTTTGTTCAGTGTGAGATCTATCGTCATTATGATTAAGGATGACGCACATTGCAGTAAATCCTAAATATCTCCGAGAAATGTATTTTGCTTGGAATGGAAATCCGACCGATTTAAATGTTCGTCTTCTGTAGCTCAGATATATTCTAAAGAATGATGTTAAATCTATAGTGTATATTTGCCAAGGTGAATTCGATGTTAAGTACTGTTTTCAGAAAGTATATGCTGCAATATTCTTCAGGTATTTTTCTTTCATCTGCGTGTTTTGAATCGCATTACCTGAAAGTACTTGTATGTTTCTGTTCGATCGATATCTTGTATCATTTTTGGTTTCAAATTTAATGGATGTTCATATAACGAAACCATTATTGAAAGGTTGCGTTTGCACATTTTGAAGGCCGAATTCCTATAGATACTGATACAATTAGTTTTTCTCACACTTCCACGTTTACATCTAGTATATAAAGAAAAGTCCGTCGGATTCCCGAAGTTAGATCGTTATAGCAAAGCCAGTATATTACAGATATTTTTAGTCGATGTTTCTTACATTAAAAGTTCCAATCGATTTAATCGATTACATATTTTATCCGATCCGATAATTATTCAAGTAATATACACTCACAGAGATTCACGTCTAATCATTATTAGATGACCAAAAGAGATATTATCCAATAAAAATGCTGCATTTGCTACAAATAGAACATTCTACATGGCGTCCAGTATTCCGTAATTTTCAAGATCTTTTACTTTATTTACATTTAGACTTGTTTTTAAACACTAATTATGTATGAGATTACTTATTCACAATTTACTGACTATTCTCTGTTAAAAATATTAAAAAAATACGCGTGGATTGCAAATTTTACTTTAATTATTCCTAAAGTTCGCATTCGACATATGAAAGAAAACATCGCCTTTCTTTTAAAATACGTATTGAGCTCTGCGAATAAAATCCTGACTCTGAAAGTCTGTAATTTTTCTTTGTTCTAGAATGCAATAATACCGCTATATTAAGACATTTCGTAAACGTGTTTCTTTAAATACAAATAAGCGTGCTAAGTAGACTTTTAAAATATAAAATATGTTATTTTACTCGATGAAAACACATGTTTGCTTAATAAACGCGAGAACTACTATTACATCGTGCTATTCTTCGCCTTGAACTCAAACTCCATTCATTTAGTGACTTCGAAAAATAATCGTTCCTTTTATTTTTCCTGCTATCGTATTTGCTGACTTTGAAAAAATGTTTCGTTTTTATTTTGTCGAGAACCGACATTACAATAATTTCTTCTATTATGTGAAATCAAATAAAGTTTACGTGACATTTTCTATTTTTGTTTTAAATTGCAGTTTGATGGTTTATCAGTCAATTCCGGACGGATGACACTAGTTATCTTGGTTGATGATTATGCTGCAAATCGTGTAGCTATAAATAGCGTTGTGAAATTCATTTGAAAGGAAAATGCAAAACAATAATAAAAACGTGTCTGATGACGTTTTATTATATCACCCTTTAACATTAAATAGGGTTTCTATTTGATAATAATAACTTGAAGGAATGTTGAGATGGTTAACAAGAACTCTGTATATTTCCATAGATTGTAATATATATCTCTGAGGAAAGTGATCGAATGATGTTTGTATTGTATCCAGGCAGAAAATACATTTAATGCTTATTATGAGTTTTCGCCAATTATTTTGTTGAAATAAAGGTTGATCTTTACAGAAATAGGAAATACTTTTGTGCCTTATTGTTATTGTAGTAAGACAGTGTTTACTTCAAGAAAATATTCCTATGGATATTAATGAAATTAGACTTTCTAACTTTTTATAATTTCAGGAATACGTTTTAAGTCTAATATATAAATAAGAGTCTGTCAAATTCTCGAAGTTTGAAGGCTGGAGCATTGCATTAGACAATGCCAGTGAATTACAGAAATTTTCAGTCCGTGTTTACTTAAAATATTCTAATCTATTTCATTTATTACATATTCTATCCAACCTGATAATCATTTCAGTAATGTACACTTACAGAAATTCACAATTTATTAATTGTGGGTAAACAAACGGAGATGATTAGACAATTAAAACTCTGCTTTTACTACAAATGGAAAACTAAAAATGGTATGTATGGTATGAAAATCAGTATACTTCTATGAAAGTAGAGGTCAACATAAGCATGCAGTCCACTGCTCTTTGGATGGTTGCTTATAGCCTTGGTTGTAGGTTGCCCTGGAATTAATTCCTTGCGAAGGAAATCATACCAGACATTGCCTTTTTCTTCAGAAGTAAAGAATTGCTACTTCTTTAGCAAGAGGGGATTAGTTTATCAGTGATGGCCTATACGTCTGGGAAATGCTGATTTGTGTTCATACCAGTGCCTACAGTTTTGGAGAACTGTATTTTCTACGTTTGACCTATCTGCTATATATTCTAAGACCAAGACTATAGGCGACTACAATAAAAATTTCATAAAAATATGGGATCGCCGATAGGACCCTTACGCACACTGGAAAAACCGTAGCATACAGACACACGGACCAGATGTTCTGCAGCGTTGGCGATGGTTAAGAAGTAAAAGGAAACAATAAAAGAGCTATCAGAAGACAAAACGAAATAACACACTTATTTCTCGCTCAGCCAGACTGTGAAGCTGTAAAGAAGATATCGATCATTGTATATACAACAGAACTAGAAGAATTGATTTACGAATAGATTAACATAATTAAGAAAAAATATACAATCAAAACAAAGACTAGTCGGCGCTGAGAGAACAATAATCATTCAGAATAGAGAGAAACGAGTCAATAATATGATACGTATACAAACTAAAGGATGCACTGAAATACTATTAATTCGAAAAACTGGAGCTAATAGAAATGACTACGGAGGTTGAATTAACTCTTCCTTTTTACTGATGGGTAACCGCTTATCAAGGCCAGGGCGCCACTCGAGGATAAGGGTTAAATAGATCGCTAGAGGATTGGAAACAATGGGTTGAATGGGCAGAAGGCAACTTAAGATGAGTTGGTTATCCAAAGGGGATGGCTCAACAAGTATTTGTTTACATTAAACTTAAAGACGACCGACCATCTTATGGCGGCTAGGGAGCAACCTTGCGGTACTTTGTTCTACAGAAAAGAAACTTTGTTCGTGGAAGTTTTGTTTGGTTTTTCGTAAAGAGAGAGAGAGAGAGAGAGAGAGAGAGAGAGAGAGAGAGAGAGAGAGATGGAGCCAGAGAGAGAGAGAGAGAGAGAGACAGAGAAAGAGAGAGAGAGAAGGATAGAGGGAAGAGAGAGAAAGTAACGTTCTTTGTTATTGTTTTTACTAGGCAAGATCTTGATGTGAATGTTTTTTTTTAGATTAATAGAAGGAATGCAAGAAAGGTCGCCCCAAACGGAAAATCTTTTAAATATTACAGATGAATAATAACATAAATTTAGAAGCGAGAATAGATTTTATACAATTGTTGGAATTTATTAAAGTGTTTAATCAACAAAAACGTACGAAAAGCCGTACGGGAAAAGGTAATTATCAATTTCAAATAGTATGCGATTGAATATAAAGTAAATAAAAATAAATGACCAACCTGGAAAAATATATCTTCAAAATGAAAAAAAAAAAATTTTAATTACAAAGGAAAAATAGAACGGGTACAATGCTGAAAATATTTGCAATAAGTACACCGACGAAGGTCGGACAAAAATAATGAATGATATATCCATAGTTGAATGACTAATCCTTTTCTATCAGCAATAGTGTAGAGCATGAACATGTCATGAAAACACTTTATTAAGACGGAACTATTTCACTAAAATCGTACTAGAAACCATTAGAATTCATAATAAACCAGAAAACAATTAAAAAAATTCACATCTTCGACATTCGATTTTTTATATAATGAACGTAAAACGGGATACAATTCCATATTCGCGATATTAGCGGACATATTGCTCTTGTACACGCCCTTCCTGTGGTCTCTCCAGACTGTGAGGGGCCGTCACATCTAAATACATTTTATGTATAGCTTAAAAACGGGCCTAACTAAAGACAAAGCTTTTGGAAGACAGAATAGGTTTATTCTGCTTCATCTTTGTTCCAGATCACTGACTAGTAGAGCAGGGAGGAGTCAGAGACTGATCGATAACCATTGTTAAATTATATTTTATCTGGATATTTTAAAATTTATATCTTCAAGCGTGTAGTTCTTTCAACGAACTGCAAAATCCTTTCGCTAACTCTCTGTTTGAGCAATGTGACGTCACATCCGTTTATATCTATTCACAGTGTTGTAAATGTAACCTTGAGTTCAGCAAGTTGAACCTGACAGAACCTTCATTTCCTGTTATTGTCAACTAACCAATTTACATACTAGCAGGTCTACAAGCCCAATATTTAACACAGTTTAGGACAGAAAAATCACCACCGTAAAACAATTACAGTAAAGAGTACAAAAAACGATACTCACAGACAATGTACCGGAACTGTGCGACATTAAGCTATCGTTGAAATATATTGGAGGCATCCCGTAAAATATAATATATTAATTACTCACAATCCAATTGGATTACAATGAGAATGGTGTAACTATGAACTGGCATTATAGGGGTTCTTTCCATTTAATGAAGGCGCAGAAGCCAAATTGTCCATAATGCTATAACTTTACCTAACAATTCCATATGCAGGAAGAAAGCGAAACATTGCTCATTAAGGGGACGAAAAATGAGATCTACCGTAATAATATCATTATCTACAAATGAACGTGTTTAGTATAGAAAGGATAGAAGAACCAAATCCAGAAAAAACAAAGTTCCCATTACAAAAAGCAATAAAATAACACATAAGTATTAGTGAGAAATGGACAGCACCTACTTGCCCATACTGACTAATTCAGAACGAAAATGGAAACGGAAGATAGCGAAATTGAGAATGAATCGTAAAATGAAGAACGAAAAGGAGGAGGGGAATAAAAATGAGCAAAAGTGAATATACTCTGGATGTTAGTGATCATGAATCCGACGAGAAGTTAATAAATGAAAAATAAAACAACTGCAGATCTAGATCCCTAATAAGAACAACCCGACATTTACGTCTACAAAGAATAGGCATAAATATCCTTCGGTTTAGGAGGTGTACTATCGTATTCAAATCAGTATTCGTCTACAAAAGCATAAGCTGGCATAAATATCTAGAGAACACGATTTGTTCGTAAATAGACGATTCTACTGAAATAGGCAGCACATGCTGACAAACTCAGAAGTAGGATCGAACCAGAAGACAGGACAATTGATGAAGAGTCGTAAAATAAATGAACAGGCGGGTATGAGAAAATAAGCGAAAACGAACACGTTATGGATGATAGTGATCAGAAATCCGACGACGCGTTTGAAGATGAAAAAAGAAATAACTACACACGTCAAGCCTGTTCAGTTAAGGGGTGTAGTATCGTATGCACATCAATATCCTTATATTAAAGCAGATGCCAAAATAAATAGGCAGTTGACTGCTCTCTAGAGATCAGAATTTGTTCATCATTTGACTACTCTATGAGAACAGTTCACAATGTATTCATGTTACATTACGCTTTACCGGTGGGTGTATACATCCTTATCTATCAGCACCATCGTTATTGTGAACCCAAGTTATTCATAAACGCACGCCGACACCCCTTGTTAAAGTTTATAAAAGGTTTATTCAAAAGGACAGAAACAGAAACTCATGCGTGAGATAAATAGATAGATAGATAAATAGATAGATAGATAGATTTTTACTACATCAGCCGCCAAACACGTGCTGTTCCCATCATGGAACTGCACGCAAAGCCCGCCTTTCTTCTTTCAAGTCTTTCCAGCTAAGAAAGTGAAAGGGGTCACACCAAAAAATCACGTGGCCTTCTCAAATTCTGCTGGGCGTAACTCTGAGCGCTTTGACCCCTAAACATTTCTGCTACCACATGACTACTTTTATGTGACATACATACGTAAGTACTAAAGGTAAATAATTTATATGCTATTGTGAGGCAGAGATGCAATCGGCATACAATTTTTAAGTTAGTTGCTTTCTGCTCTCTTTGGTATTAAATATGTTTTTTCCTCAGTTAACTGTGAGCAGGTTTTGAATGTTTTGTCACGGGATTCGTGAATTCTTGTGTAATCTTTAGAAAAAAATTATGCATCCGTTGTAGTTCATTTCTGGAAGCTATTAATGTATTTCATACACTTATTTAATCCCATTATTGTTCAATATATTTTGTCGTTTTCATTTGCTTTTGGATATAATCAGCTTCCCCATTTGCATTATTTCCTATGACTCCAGATGTTTCTCCAAACACTTCCATCCTGCTCAGTTTTGAGGAGTTTTCCTTTATGTCTCTATTGTATTCTTCTATTTCTTCTTTGTTATAATATTTAAATCCTTATTTTCATGTTCCATTTTGTTGTGTTATTGTATTTCTGCTGTGCCTAAAAAATGACGACAAACATTGATGTATAAAAATAGAACGATCTATCTTTATTGACGGTGGCATTTAAAGAGTGCGGGTAGGTGAGAAATGAGGGCGCCCATGAATTGACGAGTGGGTTTTTTCGGACACAATCGATCTCAATTTCGGTTTAGTTTTATGATAATTTGTGACACCCACACGCAGCTGTAAACGTTCATTCTGGGATTTAGCATTCGCTGTCAATATAGGCACCCCCGACGGCGTTTATTTGGCGAGGCGTATTCCATCTGCACCTAACCTTTTTTGATAGCATAACTTTGCAGGTGGTTTGGAATCAATCAGCAATTATTTTATTTTCGACAATCGGTCGAGTTTTGTTTCTTCTAGCTATCAGCCGCGTTTGTTTCTTTCGGCCAGGTGCGTGTCTGTGTCAAGTACGTTTTATTCCTGTCGGATGACATTTCCGGTAAACACGACTAAGATATTTCACAGTATTTCAAATGTGGATGGTATTAGAACGGACTGCCTTTTTGCACTTCCAATAAAAAGTAAGTATTACTGACAATTCCGTTTGTAGTTGTTATTTTAATTTGCTTGAAATATTTCTCGACTGTACTGTTTTTTTCATATTAGTATGAAGTGATTTCGTATTTGTTCTTACTCTCTTTAAGTTATTCTCTTTTTTTCCTGATATCTAGAGATAATATAAAATGTTCGACTTTGTAATCAGTTGAGGTCTCATTATTATTATTATTATTATTATTATTATTATTATTATTATTATTATTATTATTATTATTATTATTATTATTATTATTATTATTATTATTGTTGTTGTTGTTGTTGTTGTTGTTGGTGTTGTTGTTGTTGTTGTTGTTGTCGTTGTCGTTGTCGTTGTCGTTGTCGTCGTCGTCGTCGTCGTTGTTGTTGTTGTTGTTGTTGTTATTATTATTATTATTATTATTATTTTTTTTTTTAATTTTTTTTTTCTTTTTCTTTTTTTTTCTGTTCTTGTTACATAACTTTTAATAGTTAGTCAGTCTTTTACATGGTCTGGGGTCAACACTGCTCTCTGGCTACTTTGTATTTAAGCATATAACTGGAACATACATACAGAATAATATATACTTTAGTAACTTAATGTGGATCTATTTCCTTAACTATAAGTTATTTCTGACTGTTGTAAGAAAACATACGGATCATATGTTACATACGTTATCCATCAATGTTTAAACTGTAAATAATTCCCACTAAATCCTTACTAGGTCACATGATGAAAACACACCAATCGGGTATTTAACCTCGTATATAAGGCCTCAGCTGAACTTTTATTTCATATCTAATTAACTTCATTCCTTTGTAAAATCGTATCAATACTTAACTAAAAAAGCAAAATAATTTATGTAACATGTAAAATTCCTTAAAAATTCTTTATTTCCTTTAGATAATTTTCTTAGCCCAATTCGAACATTTACTGAATAGAATTCTCAATGCGGCCGCGGTCATCGTCGTTTAGTGTCAATAGTTGCTAAGGAGCACTGAAGGAGCCGACACCAAATTCATGAAGACCATGTTTTCTTTTTATAAAACGACAGAAAAAATAAGTCACATCAAGCCTCTTTTTATGTGGAAAAATCGTTCGTTTATTGAGATGTGTGAAGTTACAATTGTTGCTGGTAACAAAAGGCAGAGGACTCCTCCCTTCTCTACTAGTCAGTGATCTGGAACGAAGATGAAGCAGAATAAGCCTATTCTGTCTTCCAACTACGTGAATTATCATTGGTCACTTCTCTGATTGTTTTATTCACTTTAGACAATAACTTCTTCCTTCTCTTAAAACGTCACATCCATTTGGTTCTATATCGACATCAGTTCCCACATATTTAATTTTTAATCATTTACCCTTTTAGATTCGCCAACGGCTCTTTTGGTTCTTGAATTTACCATTTAATCTGTACCTGAATATTAGTCTTTACTATACAGTAGCTCACTCACCCACCTGCATATATTTAACGTTGCCTGAATAATTCTCCAGATATAGTATCTATGCTATCTTGCCAGCATTGTAAACGCCTCTATACATGCTTTTGAGCTGAATATAAGCGTCCAAATCTGAACGTGATTTACACATAGCAATACAGCGTTGTTTGCGTTATTTGTCTGCCTTTCTGAAAACTAGAAAGTGTTAAATAACTACGTCGTCAAATAAATTCGTTTCGTTTTTAAACTGTTTATGATTTTTTATTTACCGTTCTAGCTTTTGACACAACCTTAACTGTTCTTTATAAAAGTAGCCAATGGCCGCCGCGAGCAAAATTTAATCAGAAAATTAAACGATATGGTTGCCAGAATTTTTCTTTTTGTGATTCGGCGTTTGGTGATAACGTCAGTAAAATGGTGACACTAAAATTGTCAAAACTTATTTTTATGTCTATCATTGTTTTCGTTTATTGTTTTTCTATTCTTTCAGTTGTTATTTTTATATTTTGATTTGACTGTACGTTTCGTTTTTTATTTCACATAAAACTTAATCCGTCTCAGTCTATATCGGTCTACTAATAATCTATGCACCAAAACGTACTGATCTAAATCTATTCATATGGTATGTCTATTAACATCTATCTATCTATCTCTCTCTATCTATCTATCTATCTATCTATATATATATATATATATATATATATATATATATATATATATATATATATATCAGTCTGCCCATATCTGTTCGTATCTATCTATCTGCACGCTCATATATATGCATGAATATAATCATACTTATCTATCTCTGTATCAGTTTTATATCTATCTATCTATCTATCTTTTCCTGTTCCCATTTTCTATTTTCCCATACTCTCTCCCCTGCCTTTTCGCTTTTTTTCAGTTGATCTATTTCACTATCACTTTACACCCTTCATTTTCTTTTGTAAACATCCACATTAACCTTTATTTGTTTCTTTATTTAGTTACACTCTACGTAGCCTGATGATGATGATGATGATGATATTTCTTTCTTTGTGGAAGACTTCTTATTGTTGGTTCTGTTGGTCGCTGATGAAAACATAGTCGGATGGAGCCTCTTCGTTATGGAGACGCTTCTCCCTCTGCTGGGGCAGTTTCTGTCGCAACCGATTAGTAAACACGAAAACAGTTTTTAAAATATATATTATTTATTATATTTTATACTACAGTAATGCCCTTACTGTGTCTGGAAGCTAGAAAAAGAAGTAGCTTCAACTACGAGTGGATGCATCACACCTCCCTGTACTTACTTGTCGAACCTTTAAACAAAACTACACCTACACGTATTTGAAAATGGAAAACGCCATATAATGTAATTCTCACATATCTTATTTTTGACCCTTCACATTCTGTGACAGTCATGTCCGATAATGGTCGTCTAAGTCACAGACAAAGCTTACATTTGACATAAGATCAGGTTATAATGCAGCACTATGTTTTGTTCATTCGTTTATTTCTGGATTTTCTTTCATTTTTTTCTTTCTTTCTTTCTGGTCTTTTTCTTTCTTTTTGCTTTCTTTCTTTCTATTTTTCTTTTTATGTTAATTTCTGTTTTTTTCTTCTGGTTGTTTTTTTTCTTTCATTTTATTCGCGTTGCTTTGTTTCTTATTTGACCAATTGCTCTTTCTTTCCTTTTTTCTAAATCGTTTGGGTACACGATTTGACCTTTCGTATATCAAATTGAATTCATCTTATCTTCGTCATCTGGACGTGATAGGAACAGACTTTCTCTGTTGTTAATCGTTTTCTAAAAATACAAACCGACTCCAACCCCGCACATAATATAATAATGTTTTGTGTTTTGGCGTCGCTTGTTGCCAATATTTACTTCATCCTTTCGGTCTAGCCTGACCAATGACGAGGATCATTTGTGAGTCCTCCTTTTATATTCAACTAGCAGGCCTACCCAGCGTTGCCTGGGGCAAAATTGTAGCATATTTCTATTAAAACTTCTATCTCTCTACCTCTCTCTATCCGTCTCCCTATCTTTCTCCTTTCCCCACTGTCCCCAATTGCCCGCTCCTCCTCCCAAACCCCTCTTTCTACTCCGCCAAGCCATTCCTCTCTAGCTGGACATACGCACACATACACACAGACATCTCTGCTTTGTATAAAAGATTCCTCAAAGAATGAGTCGACATTTTCTTTCCAAATTAGTACATAAAATGGTTGAAAACCCCCACGGATGAACCTGTCTAGTTGACCACGCCAATCAAGAATATACAAACTTTGTGGTTGTTTGTTTTGTAGGTTTTTACTTTTACATACACACAACTGCTCTTTATATAATAGACATCCTTACCAGTTGGTTTAGTTTCCATATATTTTTGATGTACTAACGAGTCGACACTTATAAAGGCCCATAAGCCACTCGGGGATAAGGGTTAATGAGTTTGTCAGGAGGACAGCGAAAAAAAATGAAAATTTGTAACGATATATGAGACTGGTCAGAAATAAGAGTATTTAAGAGGACAGCTCAACAAGAATTTGTTAACATTAGACTTGAAAACAACTATGCTATAGTCAGCCTCGTGGTTTTGTGTTCTACGGACGGGTAGTTATTGGAAGGAAACTTTGATCATTGAAGTTCCGTTTCATTTTAGGTACACAGAGGGAGAAAGGAAAATTATTTACAGTTGTTTTAGCTAGACGTTTTGATAGATGCGCCTAAGATCGGTCGGTCGGTCGGTCGGTCGGTCGGTCGGTCCGTAACAGTAAACGAGCTGATTTATTTATTTAAGATGCGTCCAACGAACTCTATAAGAGGCTCTGCTTGTCGGTCGATCTGTCATACTTATAGCTTGAAATAGGATCTCCATCGGTCTAACACACTGCATTTTAAAATAGCAGTTTCATTGTGAAACGCGCTGGTTCAATCAACACATTATTTTAGATGCGTTTAAGCATCTTTATAAAAGCATTAAGTTTGAAATAGAACGTTTGTCGGTCAGTTACGTAAATGTCTGAAATATCGTGTTTATCGTTAAACGCTCAAATTGAATGGACGCATCTTTAGTATATCATTGCTTGTTTTCTATTTTACTATTCCGGGTCGATTTATGTTTTAGGACATCGACTACTTTCAATACAATAAATATAGGCACATAATTGCAAGTTCAAAAACTTTAACAGGTAGAAGTCTACTCATCGAAGGAATGTATGCAAATAATTTAAGTGTTACATACTGGCTAATATTCAAACTGGATAGTGTCTTAGAATGGGAAGAATATGTTGATTATTTACTGATCGTTATTTGGGAATACATGATGCTGTAAGTTTGCAAGTGGAAATCCCTATTTGCTTGTCTCCCACGAGAGCAGACCCTCACTCTTTTTTCTAATGGACCCGCATGATGATTTCCACATTTTCTCATTCACTAACTTAGAACAGATACTATACTTTGATTATAGCCAAAAGACCAAGGAAGCCGTTATAAAACCGCCTTTTCTAGTTATGAATTATTCTCCTCTTATTCAGAGATGAAATAGAAGGATTGATTATACCCTTAAAACTTGATAGGGAAAATAGTTTAGGAGAAAAAACATTCTAACATAAGATCAGTCGTTTCCCGCGTATCCCAGTATTTCTTCTGTTCGTCTTCGCCTACTCCTAGCCATTGGGGCTAAGCACGAAAATACAGGTAAGTACATTTACTTCTCAATAAACTGCTAATCTTTCAGCCACTCATTCAGAGAATATCCATTTCTCTCGATACATTCATCCTTATTTTATTCATTCGTATTTCGTCGCCTGAAAAAAGTTCCTTTACGGCCACAAATACAGTTATGGTATTTACGTTTACTTATACATCGATCGCTAGATAAATATCCCAAATTTCAAATTTCAACTGAATCTATGATTAAGGGATAAACACGAAATGTCAAAATCATACTCAACCGTTTTGAGACCGCGAAATAGCTTAACCATCTTGACTCTAAGTTGTAGTTCAAGATTGTAAGTGAAATAAACAACAATTGCATATACTTACATATTTGACAGCATTTCATAATTGAACACAAGATTATTTAAAGGAACGTGAAACTTGAGCGAAAAACATTAACTCCTAAGGATATTTGTGCGTTTATGTCTATGTAATCCTTAATTATGACTGACACTCTGAAGTTTGTGTTTATGCAAAAGATAAGAAAGAGGATATTTAAAAAATGAAATAGAAATAAAATAAGATGAAGTATTTTTAGAATAAGCTAAACGACAATATAGAAGCTATGTTCTAATTCAGACTTATTTTTTGTGTTGTGAAATTGCTTTTACGATCTATTAATAGGAGTATATGTATAACAGCGGCTATTGTGTAAGTAAACGACAAAGGAGGAAAGAAGACGAGGAAACACACCTAAATATGTATCTGGGAGTCTGGGAAAGAAAGATTTTGTTAATACATCAATCATATTATTAGAAACATGAAAGGAATTAAAAACAGACGAAATGAATAGTCAAAAGTAAGTATTGTAAGTGACTATTTTTGTATTGACTTCGAAAACAGGTCTGTTTTTTGAAAGTCAATCTGATATTCGTTTATTCCGTCAATCGGGAATGTAGAAAACGTATTTTAAAAAGACAATCAGAACTCCCTGAAGAAGGAAAGTGTCTTGATAGTGAAAATTTATAGTCGGTAACAGACAATAAGAAGAGCCTGGAAATAAAATACTAACAGTGATAGGAAGAAATAGTGAACCAATAAAGAATAATTCCCGGTGAAGTGGGTGAAAGTGTGAGTAGATTTGAGTTTGAAAGTGAAAATACCTCCTACCTCCTGTGCAGATGACTGTCTTAAAAGAAGCGATCGAACCGGAAAAATGTAAAAAAAAAGTTTGAAAGCGAAGGAAACATACATATTTTCCGAAACACACACATCAGGAAAGATATTAGCATATGCAGGTTTTGATTCGAAATTTATATTTAATTGATATATATATATATATATATATATATATATATATATATATATATAAAACATACGAACAATAACCCTAATTTTCTCAACTACCATAGCGAATGCCCTCACCCCAAATATAAAACTGCCTTAATAGAAAACCTCGTCCACCGCGCACACGCGATATCTTCACCCAAAAAATATTCTACAAAGAACTAACCAACATCAACCAAACCCTAGTGAATAACAATTTTCCCAACAGAATTGTGGACCAACAAATAAAACTATATGTAACCTCCCTACGCCAAAAGAATCAGACAAAAAAAGCACAATAAAAGCGACATCCCTTCCCTGTACTATAAAAACCAAATACATTCTAACTACAAACTCGACGTAAAAGCTATAACTAACATAATAAACCGACACACTATACCCACCGACCAACAACAAAAGATAAAACTAATAACAGTTTATTGAGAAGTATATATATATATATATATATATATATATATATATATATATATATACAGAGGCTCCCGTGTTTCATCCCCGGGGGGAATCGTCAGGCTAAATACATTTAGCCTGACGATTTGCCCCCGGGGATGAAACACGGGAGCTTCTGTGTAGCTTGATTGCCATATATATTTTCATTGCTTACTACCTCGCTCTACTTACGTATCGAGCACTGTTGAAGTAAATACTGAAAACTGACACATAAAAAATTATATCGTCTTATAATATTTTATGTGGATACATGAAGTACTAATATATATATATATATATATATATATATATATATATATATATATATATATATATATATATATATATATATATATATATATATAAAGAAAACCGAACTCTTAAAATTGAAACACAAACGAATTAATCTAAGGCAGATCATCAGAAGTGTACCCGACTAACATCACTCAGAAAGCAAACCGGAAGAAGTAACAATATTTAAACATGTAATATCGCGTTTCACGAAGTTTTTATCTATATGTACTAGTGCAAGTCTTATTCTGCGGAAGCTATGCAACAAGTTAGATTGAACACGTATGGTTTTCTTGAATCGGAGCTTAAATAGCAAAGCAACTACAGTAACGGCATTAAACTTAGTTATTGTTGCATGGAAAATCTGAAATAAATAATAAATAACAGAAAAATAATTGTAGCAGACACATAGACAAATGAAGAATTTATATAAACCATCTGGGCCATCACACACCCCAGGGAGCCTTTTCTTGTTTAACCATGGGCGTGGCAAATAGAGAATCACACCTTCTAATGCGTAAAATGCTCATAACCCGGCGGATGGACCTAACCATCAGTGTGACAGTGAATGTAATATTAAGAATTAAATAAACAGCGCCTCTTTAGGTGATATACGCTGTGTCTCAGTCTGTAGTCTAAGTAAAATTACATTTATTGTTTATGTTTTTATTGGTGTTTTTGGAATAAAACCTTTTATTACTTAAAAAAGAAGTTAGCAATTGTTTTTATTCATTTCAATTAAATTGGTAAAAAAAAGAACATTCTAGAACCCTGCGTAGACGAATACGTTAGCTAGTGTTGTATAATACAGTTCTTTTTAGTCGAGTTAGTCAACAAAATAAACATCCTAGAAACCCTACGTAGACGAATACTTTAGCTAGTGTTGTATAATATAATTCTTTTCAGTTGAGTTAGTCAACAAAATAAACACCATAGGAACCCTGCGTAGACGAATACTTTAGCTAGTGTTGTATAATATAATTCTTTTCAGTTGAGTTAGTCAACTAAATAAACACCCTAGAAACCCTGCGTAGACGAATACGTTAACTAGTGTTGTATAATATAATTCTTTTCAGTTAATTTAGTAAAAATAATTAAGTGATAACATCTCGTTAAACTTCATCCAGCTTTAAAATTAGCATTCAAAGAACTTTTCGGACACAAACGTAAAAAGTATTTTTGTCCAGAATAACAATCAATAAAAGGCTGTCGTTTGCAATACAATCGATCATGCTGAGTTCAAAACCCATTCGATCTATTATGCCTACTTATGCTCTAATATCGGAAACACTTGTATCGAACTGTCATCCTGGCATAATACGATTGTTAATTGTAAGAAACGGAAAACTGTAAATTCTATTTAAAAAATAGAAAGTACCATATTAAAACAGTTTTTCTATCAGTATGCGGTATACAACGCTCACTAAACATAAAACCTTTCTTACATAGAAGAATAACAGTTTGTTTCTGTCTGTCTGGATTTAGGCGGCGACATTGGCAAAGAAAAAGACGAAAAGAAATACCACGTGTCTTTTATAGTCACGTGGTATCTTAGAACAGCTCTCCTAATTGTTAATATAAATGCAATCTATTCTAAGAGCAATGCATTCGAAGAGTAATGTATTCTAAGAGCACTGTATTCTAAGAGCAATGTATTCTAGAAATATTAAATAATTATTCTATTTATAGAATTATATTTGACAACTTTATTCGGCATTAAATAACCCAGAGATGGTTGATATGCCGTAATAAAAAAAACAAACCAAACCAAACCATCCTCATTGTTAAAAGGCGCCAGGAGGAGTAAGAAGGATTCTGTTTTTATTCGGCGAACAAGCAGCGCCAGAGGATTTTTTGTTTCAACTTCCACCTTCCCGTAACAGTTTACAGAATGCTAATTTCATTTAGAATTGATTGAACGTTGAACATTGTTTGTTAAAATAATAGTTACCATACATATCTTATTTTATCTCCTGAGTAATAAAAGCAATTATGGTCAATCATATTATCAGATAATTAATTAATATGTACTGCGGTTCAGAATTTAATAATTCAAAAGGCGTTGAGTTGCCGTAAAAGAGACAAGCGAGGCCAACCAAATTAGATTTAAATAAAAAAAGGATAGAAACAGAAAAATATACACAAACAAATATATCCATTTGTTTAATGGCTTACACAGAAAAAACAAATGCCATTTAAAAACATAGTTTAGTTCAAACGAAGCGCCCATAATTCCATATCGGATCACGCTTCACACATCAATTGAAAATAGTGGTCGATCTAATTGTTTTGAATTTAAATAGATGAAACAATATCTTCAATAATATCGGAGAACAATAAACAATCTTTGACAACGTTTTCGATTAGCAAGTTTTTAAAGTTCCGTTTGATACACAGGGAAACAAAACTTGCACTAAACACACTGTTGTATTGGTGCTCAAAAGAATGACGACACACACTGATGTATAAAAATATAATGATACGTTTTTATTGCCCGGTTGGGGCAAACGAATCTATTTATACACAATACAGTAGGAGGTGACGGTGGCTAAGTGCTTAACAACATGGACTGGATGTGCCATGTTCGAATCCAATTCGTTCCACAGAAACACTTTCACATAGGATGTTGGCACTTCACGTTATCTCTTCTGTAAGTCGTCGTCCGCTCACACTTGTGCCCAGGTATCAGGTTCTGTCGCCGGTCTCTTATCCTCTTTATTAATCCTTATGAGTAATGTGGCATTGAATTCCGAGTCTATGGTGGAAAAGCCACGGGCAAGATTTACAAATAAGGGTAGCGCGCGGACGAGATTATTCATGCCGCTCTCTTCCTCTCCCTCATCTTGCTTCTTCATTTTCTCTCCTCCTACCCTCAAAGTCCGCGATGCCCTGACGTGTTGTTTATCTCCACGTGTTCTGGTCCCTGACAGTTTGATCCCACGAGGACGCGTCTATATTGTTTAGGGTCAGGGTCTTCATAGCGCATTTTCGGGGCTCTTCGTGGTCTGATCCTGTTTGCAAACTCGCCAGAGAGCATTTTCTTGGGGAGTCAGGATGGATCCATTCTGTGTACGTGGCCTACCCAGCGGAGACGATGGTGAATGATGGTGGCCTCAACGCTGATTACCGAGGCTCGATGCAAAATTTCTGTGTTAGGTGTGTAGCTCTCCCAAGAGATTTTTAGAATTTGCTTAAGTTTTTGTTGCTGGAAGTGCTATAGCTTTTTATTATAGACGGACCAATATACTGCCAGAGTACCCCTACCTAAAAAACTACAACATTTTGTTTTCTGGTGGTTTTATATTAGGCTGGGTCTAGTGTACAACATAGAAAAAATTGAACAAGATCCGAGTATGGGAAAGTGAAAAATTAAAAAATATGACTTGTTTTGGTTTACAAGTAATTTTCCATTTGATATCTCCCTGATATCTATTAGATACAAGATGCTCTGCAAGAAAGTTGCGAGATTTAAGACGTTCGTCACGTCAGAACGACTCCACCAACACACTCTGCTTGTAAATTTCATTCTTTGCAGACTTACTACCAGATTATCTGAGTTGGGGTGGAAGTTGGAAGGGAGCAAACTTGTTCCAGTGATGACAGACAAAATCCCTGCTCCAGATACACTGATTAAGATAATTCATTGCAACTGTTCAGAAGGATGCAATAACATAAGGTGTACCTGCAGGAGGCATGGACTAAAATGTGCAAGTGCATGTAGACATTGCCAAGACGGAAATTTTGGCAATATGAAAAATGATTCAGTGGAAGATGATGATGAGGAGTTAAAAGTTTCGAAAAAGCACTGTGACGTAAATTAATCAGGGTGGATACAACAAGTGTAATGGGTGTAGGGGTACTCATGGATATTGTATAAGGGTTTATTTGGCATCACTGGTAATCCTTTCATGTGAAGGATTGACCCCAAAAACTTTGGTAAAAATCCAAGATGTATAGATTTATCATGAAAACTGACCGAGTTAGTGCTTCACATGTAAATTGAAAATTACTTGTAAACCAAAACAAGTTATATTCGAAACTTTACACTTTCCCATACTCGGATCTTGTCCAACTTTTAGTATGTTGTAGACCAGACTGAACCCAGCAGCCAACCACCAAAAAACAAAATGTTGCGATTTTCTGGTGTCAATCAGTTTACTGACCCGTCTATTATATCGTTTCTGTATAAGGTTCACCTTTCGCACGCGTATAGAAGTATGGCTAGAACAGCTACATGGTCATAGTCTCCTGTAAGGTTCGATCTGTTTCTATAAAAAATCTGACTAGAAAGATATTAGGGAAACAAGACCCAACAATAGAACTATCTGATTCATACGAAAAGAATGAATGAATGACCAAATAACGTGATAAATAAAGATTAAAATAATATGACTTTAACAATTTATGATGTAATAATTAAATATCACTTTCAAAATTTTAGTTTAAAAATTATAATTTTAAAAGAAAAACGGTATAGTAAAAAAAAACGATTTAAAGTAAATGTAGAATAAAACAAGTGCGATGTCGGATAATAATAAAATTATTACAGTAATGCCCTATAAAATTATTACAGTAATGTCCTATAAAATTATTACAGTAATGTCCTATAGATTATATATATAAATAGTAAAACATATTTGTTGTATATAGACGCGTTAAAAAGAATTTAAACAACAAATAAAAATAAATTTACATATAAAGACATACATTAGATTTTCATTTGAATTCGATTACTTCTCCAATTAGCGTTAATTTTTTCAGAAAAAGATAAAAGCTTTCAATCTATCACGACTGTTTTCAAAATCCTTTTTCCTCCATTCAAGAAAAGCTATAAGCCTTTTCAGAGCACGTCTTCTAAGACCAGCAATTTGATGATTTAATTATATACTTCAGACTTCACGAACACTAAACACGTTCTGTCGAGAAAATTAAGCATTCCGAACGCTGGTGTTTATTTGATTTTAAACACCACCCACTAACAAATTCCCTATAATTATGTTCACGGAGTCGTCTTTGCACGCTGTTTGTTCTGCGAGCGTGAAATAATTACTTTATTTGGAGTATTTTAAAAGAAGTACTAATCAAAGAGAATTAGTTCTTTTGGATCAACATTCTTGTATTTTCTCACCTTGCAGACCTTTAGTATCGCTAAGTATACCCTAAGATCTAGCGCATTTTTTAAAAGAAGGATTAGACTTTGGAAAAAGGAAAATGAAATAAGATAATCTATCTCTATATAAATGTCAATGTGTGTTTGTGTGTTCCCTATGTAAAGAAAGGCTAGAGAATCTACATAAAAACTAGTGCATTTATATATAAGATTTTCCTGGGAAAACAATAAAAGTGGCTCCGAATCTCTAAGTGCCACCAATCGAGCTATAGGAGCATAACCTACCTTAAAACTTCAAGTATATACTATTCTGATGAAATTAAAATCATATGTATCAAATTCTATGGAAAAGACAATGAAAGACAATTAAATCTCTACATGCTCATCAATTTGCCGAATCTCTATGTGCCCCCTCCAAGGAAGCTATGGAGTAGAACCTCCTTAAAAATCAAATAGGTATATCCGATTTTACACCACTCAATAAGTCCCTGGCCCAGGCAAAATTCTCATTTATTCACCAACATAGTCCTTTTCTCGGGTGATGCATCGATCCCAACACTTTTCTAACGATTCGATGCCTTTTTTGTGGAACAATTTGTCTTAGCCCTTAAAATACGCTTCAGTTTCCGATATCATTTCTTCAATGGAGCCAAAGCTATCTTCCTGTAGCATTTTTACGCCTGCAAACAGTTAGTAGTAACTGGAGGCTAGATCTAGAAAATACAGTTTGTGTGGAATCAATTCAAAGTGTAATTCATGCAGTTTTACCATCATTATGATCGACTTGTGATACGGAGCATTTTCCTGGTGAAAGAGCACTTTTTTTCTTCATTTGTGGCCGTATTTTGGTGATTTCTCCTTTCGAACGCATCAATGATTCTATATAATATTCGATAAGACAATTAAAGTAAATATGTTTCGTCGATTATGTCTACATTCTTCAAACTATCATCGAGCTTGTCTTATGTGATATCAACACTTATTTATATATATTACACATATGTTAGTATATAGAGATGTGAATATTATTATAGAGGTATACAAATAATCAGTTTAGACACATTTATTAAAAATAAAATAATTATTTTCTAAATATTATCTTTATAAGGCAACCATTCGCCCTTGTATGAAGAATTGTTGCCACATTTGGTCTGGTGCACTTCTTCCTCCTGAACAGGATGCACAAAAATATTACTAACCAAATACGTCCCGCAATGTCTGTTAAGCTCCAGTCCTTGTCGCATCGCTACAATGTTGCATCCCTGTCCTAGCTTTACAAGTATTTACACGAAATATGCTCCGATGAACTTACTGCACTTATAACCCCTAATGAAAATACTCTGATCAACCCGATTAGCAGCAAACTCCCACCCCGTCACTGTAGAAGTCCTTTGATAGCGTCTTTCCTTCGATCGCTTGACTTTAGAATTTCCTCTCTGCTTCCAGTTTTTCTGACCGTATCAACATGCAGACATTTAAATGTAATGTGAACAAACATCTTGCTGCCTAACTCCCCACCCAGGTTTCCTCTAGAAATATTCCCTTATTACAGTAGACTCTTACATCTCAGTGGTAATATGCCTTATTTCGGGTGCACACAAGTAAAAAAAAAAGAAGAAATTTAATTTAATGCCGAAACAGCATAGCTATAACCATCTAATAAGTACATATGATTTGTTTAGGAAATGCCAGTGTCTTAACAACAGTTGAAGGTTATGGTGGGCTTTACCATTCCAAGTAACATAAGTACATAAATAAGCACAACAATCCATGGTCTATGCAATATCTATTCGGCTAACCATACACCAACTGGCACTGAATAAAGATAGTTTGAACGAACAAATAAACAGTTAAAACACGCCATTTTTATCGACAAATACATGTATTAAGTGATGAAGCATATTTTGTGGCAAATACATGACAGGACTAACTGAAAAAGGCGCTAAATCCTCATCTATAAATGTAAAATATTAAAAATTCCAATTATTCTTTGATCGGTGTAATAATTAGATAGTAATATATGATAGATATATTTATGTCTAAAACAAAAATACGTCGATAAGTATAAAATAACGATGTTTCAAATTTAAACATGCATGAATTATTTTTGTGTGGTGTCTATTTACTCATTTCATGTATGAGTATATATATATATATATATATATATATATATATATATATATATATATATATATATATATAAGTTTTTTTTATTAGTATTTCATGTATCCACATACAATTTTATAAGGAGATATAATTTTTTATGTATCAATTTTCAGTATTTACTTCAGCAGGGCTCGATACGTAAGTAGAGCTAGGTAGATAACTATGTAAATATATTAATGGCAATTAAGCTACACAGAGGCTCCCACGTTTCATCCCCGGTGGGAATCTTCAGGCTAAAATGCATTTTAGCCTGAAGATTCCCACCGGGGATGAAACGCGGGAGCCTCTGTGTAGCTTAATTGCCATAATATATTTACATAGCTTACTATATATATATATATATATATATATATATATATATATATATATATATATATATATATATATATATATATAGCTTCGAATCTCGACGTGAATACACTTGCTTCGTTTAACCACACTGATTAGTCGTATACGGCGAAACAGTTGTCTAGAGGTGCGTGTGTTAATATATGGCTCAATAGTATGCAGCGAGCATACATGAGTATAAATTTAAGCAGTGTTGGGCTATCATATGCACGTGTGTATTGCGGAACCGATCGAGATGGAGAAGTTTGGCAGGCTGACAGTAACAGGTCGAAGCGTTTATCTTGCGATCGTTCTTCTGCTGTGAATGACAACCCGTTTTCTCGCCGATTCTCTTCCACATCTTCGCTGAGCCTTCGAGAAGGTTCCAACAACAGTTGTTTGAATGACAGACGTCAACAACCCGACAGGTCCGTTCCTCCGCCGATGAAAACTGCAGCGGAAGTTTCAGACGTGGGTGTGTGGGTGTTGGACGCTTAAGGATTTATTCGCTTCTCCATCCGAGAAGAAATTTCTAAAATAAAAATAGCTTGGAAATTTAGTTTTTAACAGCATTTACTTTTACGTTATGTTTTTCCGAATGGATGTCGTCGATACCGTTGGAACTGACGGTGTCGAGTTCAAATCATATCAGATTTATTGCCAATTTACACACTAATACTGTTGGGAAATGTATGCATACGTCACATCCATTATATAAAGAAAATTTGTTTTTATTTTCAATTTTCTTATCTTTTTGGTTTTGCTGGGGATAGGGCATCCTACCGGATGCCAGACATTCATCCGTTATTTCAGACACTCCAACCGACAGATTTCTTTAAATATTTTAACCGTTCTTTGAGGCGTAATTGTTTGTATCTCTATTTCACTTGGTTCACCGGGTATATTTGTGACAGTTTTTAAAATTCTTTTTCATGCGCCCTGTTGTTCCTATAATTATTGCAATAATTTGTTTTCATTTTACTTTTTGTTTCATTTTACGTCAGTTGAATTTCTCTATCTATTTATCTCTTGAACTTGGGTTGAGCACGGTTCTGAAGAAGTTGAGAGTTCCCGAAATATCATATCATACGGAGTTTCCACCAGACCATCTTGATCCAGGTATTACATAACATTGTAACATTGTGTAGATAAACAGATATATGTGTGTTTGTGAAAAAAAATGTAAATTATGACAAATTCAGCAGACAATTCCCCTCCGAACTAAGATCCTAATTCGGACTATTGAAAGGATCTACCAAATCATATCTAGGCATGAGTTGTCTCTTATATTCAACAATACTTGCCTAAATATATATAATATATATATAATATATATATATATATGATATATATATATATATATATATATATATATATATATATATATATATATATATATATATATATATATATATATATATTATCGTACAAGCCAATAAATGACACAAGGAGCAAAACACAGTCGATACGTTTGAAATACCATTTATCTAATCCGAACCCAGTCGCATTGTGTGCGTAAAAATGCGTACATAGGTCTAAAAATGTTTTAAAAGAGTATGTATCGGTGTTTACAGATGTTGAGAGATTGTGTCTCCCATAACTTGGATTTTGTGCGTGCGTTATGCGCACATGTGAGCAAAGAAAGTAAAGAGAGAGCGGACTTCTTTGTGTTTGGCTTTTATAGAGCACAATCTTAGCATCTCTTAGTATGGCGAAAAAGGTGATCATTACTTCTGAGACCCTCTAGTGTATGTATGTGATGTATGAGTGTGTGGAAAAGTAAGTAATGCTACAGTATGCATGAACATATGATTTTAATTTCTCTCGAGTGATTGCTTGGGTCGCTTGTGTTGTGTCTGACTCGACGTAAACACGTTGCGGGTATTTGTGCAAAGTGAAAACCAAAGGAAAATAACGTTTAAAAAGCATTAAAATGACATTGGCAACAGGGTACGACAGGAAGAAGCAAGAGTTAGATAAAAAACAAGTTCGGAAAAGGAAAGAGGCAATACGATTAAGAAAAAAAGACGAGTATGAGCGCAAATAATTCTTATTGTTTTGTTTAATTGCCAAGTGAAAAAGACAACTTGAAAAGATAATTCGCATTTACGAAATATCTGTAGGTTTATTTGTAATCAATCGTGTAGGAAATAAAAATAAAAGAAGCGTTTATCTCTTTATATATAAAGTTAGGTATATATATATATATATATATATATATATATATATATATATATATATATATAGAGAGAGAGAGAGAGAGAGATTGAGCACTAAGTAAGTTAACAAGTCGTTATTTATAGGGTAATTCGATACTCTAGGTCTCGCCTATTGAGATCTGTTGACGACTTGCTAGATGGCCGCCGAATTTGCCATTTATATGTTAATTAACTCTCCCATTTCCAGACGATGCATGATGGGCACATCGGTACGCGCTCCGACTACTAAGTTAAATATGATTTTCGTATTGGTGTTTTAACCGTATGACCGGCAAGGATTGTCTCCTCCCATACCTGTGATTGCAGGTTTGGCATGAAACACATGTGTATGTGTTAATTTGCCGAATCAGGATCTTTGTTTCGGTGGGGAATTAGCGGATGAATTGCTATAACTGTAGGTTTTCCAAGTACTTTCAGAGTATATTTTCAGGAATAATATTAGAACATACGAATAATAAACAAAAAACTTTATATATTAGAAGCCTTATACATCAACACCAAACAAACTGCAATTAACAGAATTAACCGTAACACTAGTGAATTCATTCTTAAATGTTCATAGTTCTCACTTGTTTTATATATATATATATATATATATATATATATATATGTTTGTATCACAAAAGATCAGAATAATATCGGCACCGTCGGTTTCAAATCCTAACTAAGAGGACTTCATTGGAACTCTCTTCAGCCTCTGTTTACCTCTGTCTTCCTGGAAGATGGCTGTTCACGCGTTATGTTCATTGTCTCACGATTATTCGATTTTCTTTTAATTTTCATAATTTTTGCCAACTAGGTATTTCTACCTGAAAATTATGACGGTATTTTAGTCATGGTCGAGCAAAAAAAAATATTTCAATACTATACCAATGTCATTTTTAACTCTAGATTTTAACAACTTTTATGAGTACTAAAACTCATAAAAATTAAAAAGATCTAGATTTTAAAATTATGACAAGATTAAAGAATAAGATTTAAAAATATAAAGAAAGTGCATAATATAAGAAAAACATACATTTTTAAATCTCGATTTTAAAATTTTAATTTTTTAAATTTATTTCTCCGAAAAGAAAAAGCAGAATTTTATCACATGAAAGTAATTATTTTATGCATGTTATTCTGCAGCAGAAGTAGTAAGTATATGCTGGAAATTTCTTACTTATAGACACATATCAAAATATCTCCGCATATAACTGGTGATACTTCTACTACCTTTTCCCCGCACAAGTAAAAATAAAACCCAAACCAAGCAAATAAAAAAGATTAAGAAATTACATAGAATGTCAACTACACTCAACAATGCTGCATCACAATTTAGCAGTTAATGCATTGGTTTCTCCCCAAAGATGCTTGTGTTTTGTAGTCACATACAAACAAATTTACCATCATTGTGTAGGTTCAATGTCAAAACTCTCTCGAACTTTTAAGAAGGCGGCATAAATACCAGATAAAATATTATTTTTTACGACAAAGCCTATGATAGTTTTGAATTTTTTCTATATCGTTGTACTTTTGCAATTGTTCAAGGGAAAACTGTCTGGAAGGTTCAACAATTAGATCACTGATAAACGTGGGAATGTAAGAAAGGAAAAAAAAACAACCTAATAAAGAATGGCGTCATCAGGGAAGGGGAAAAGAGATCGCTAAATTATAGAGTGTACAACAGGGAACAAAGTCGAACAAGTGAATAATAATATGGGCTCGTAGAAGAAAACAAGTGAGGATTTCTCATTCACCCCCTCTTTAGTCTACTGTACTTAAAACCTCTACGATGGAATGAGTTTTATTTATTTCAAAATACAATTGAATTTCATTTAACCAGAATATTATTTCAGCTTTTACATCAGTTATTTCCATTACAACTGGATATATTAAAAAAAACAACTTTGTGAACACATATTCGTGTTTGGAAACTATGTAAAACTTGATTTACAGTGTATTTATATTAGTTACTGATTAAATTACATTTATATAAGTTTTAAAGAAAAAAATAATAGTAAGAAGACATGGAACTGTTTAAAAATATAAAACATGATGATAAAGACATTCATAGAAAAATATAATAGTTATTCTACCGTTATCTGTAGTAAATAAATGCACGGTAACTGAATGGATTGTTTAAATTTTAATGTTATTTAAATATGTTGTTTAATAGTAATGCATACTTGAATTAATAAAAGAAGACGTGTTTATGCACAGAGTAATAATTAATTTTTAAGCTATACAAATCTAATTTAATATTATTTTATTTAAGTTTTCTTAGAGTTCACCAAAGCTATGACGTCTTTTCTGACGTCGCCGTACACTAGTTTTTGTACAAATGACCATGTTAAGAAAGGACATTTGTCAGGTTTTGTCGAAAGATCCAAGTTTGAGTCGCTCTTGTTCACTTATTAGTGATCAGCTTCCGGACGTATTTTGATTTCTGCAGTTCGGACAAAAGAAATTTAATTTAATGTTTAGGAGAAAGCATGCACTCCTATTTATTTGCTTTCCAACGAGAGCAGAGTTAGACACAAGTGTTTCACTTTCGCTTACCGAGCGTGTATAAAACCTGTACACACCCGTGTCGCCGTCGTCGTCGTGAAGTCGTGAACCCAGGTTGTCGATCGTATGTAGAATAAAATCACTCTGACTCCGGTGTTTTTATAAAAGGTTTATTAAAAGGACAGTCACAGAAGAAAAAAAACATCGGAGAGACAACTTTTATACGTTGTGTGTGACGGAGAGAGAGAGAGAGAGAGAGAGAGAGAGAGAGAGAAAGAGAGAGGGGGGAGAGAAAGAGAGAAAGAAAGAAAGAGAGATTGCAGATATCAACACCTTGCGCGTTGGCCCCATTTGAAATCTCGCCGGCTTAGAGAGAGAATGCTCATCTGGAAGTCATGTGGTTTCGTTGACAGCCGCTCTGAGGACCATTGACTTTTAAACATTTCCACTCAAATACGATCCTCATTATGTAACACAAGGTTAGTTTTTTTTAATGTGGGCAGAAATGTAGACTGTGGATTGAGACAAACATTAAAAGTGTCTCAGTCTAGAACGATTTCTCCTTCATTGACCGATGACAGATACTACACTTTGCCAAATTAAGCAAATTAATATTTATTTCCGCGATAAAAAGTTAAAAGTAGTAGTTAATCTGCAGCAATGATACACATTTGTATTTATTCTCTCTGACAGAGAGTAACTCTAATGAGGTTGTTTGGTAACACGATGACCAATCAGTCTATTCGACGTAGCAATTACTATTGGTTCTTTATATGACTCCATCCTGAGACCGTTAGGATATAGAGAGTTTACAGAGAGCCACGAAATAAAACGCCTACTTCCTCTCCTGCCACATGTCTACTAGATACTCCGTCTACAGCTATCATCACTTAACCATATACAGATCCACAAAGAAGAAGTAACTATGGCAACCAACACATATCCACTTTACTTAATTCCTTTCAATAAAAGTACGAATTCACAGTTCCTATTGTCGGCCACATACATTCAACTGTTTAAGTAATATATAGATTATTTGTTTAAAGAAAAACCTTATTTTCATTTCTCCTTTAAAATATCATTTTTTAAGTAATTATCATAGGAGAGAGTCTGGTAATTCACATGAAGATTCGATCTTATACATTAATATAAAGAATTGTAGAAGGTTAAAGTTGAATTTTCCGGTTAAGGTGAGATATTCAATAAGAAATAATAATCCGTTATTGGTCAAACAGAACGCGTATTCAGTTAGTAAAAATGATTTTGAAATGGTATTTTAACAGCAGTTGGTGATTTACAAGAAAACCTACAGGTGGTCATGTAGGACACACTTTTCCATTGCAATCTGGCAAAGAAAATTGATAGTGAAATATCGTCGGAACACGTGAAGCAATCTACAACTCGACCGGTGATTTTCTGAAACAGTTAGTTAATAATTTAATATTTTAAATATTTTACAGTGTTAAAAGAATTAAATTAATCTCAATGCAGATACAAACACGCATATAAAACATGAGATGGCGATACGGTCCACATGTAGAAATACAAATAACGCCACGAAGATGTTCACGGAATCCTAAATACATCATTGTAGTTGATTTCCTCGAATAAAATAATTACGTGTTTAACGATTTCATGAATACAATTAAACGCATTTATCTACTTTTTATTTTGTTTTATACCAGAATAGAAATATGCTGTTCACAATAGTTTTATTTTTTACAAGTGTGCCGACATTTTACGTGTGCCGACATTTCCCTGGAAAATTGAGGAAACCCCTCAAAATCCTGCCCTCACCAATAAACCTCATATAAGTAATTTTAGTCTATGTTGTTTTGGGGTAAATTAAGACTTTATTCTATATGTCTCTATTCCATTTATTTTATTTTATAATATTAAAGTATCATATAGAAGCTGGAAAACGAATTTGGGACGCTGAAAACATAAAGGCATTTCTATGTATATTTAATAGAATTACTGACTTGTCTCCGCATAAATCAAAATGAATATTCATGGATGTCGTAATGAAATAATTGTTTGAAATATGATTTAAAAAATATACATTTTATTCTACGTTTGATAAGAATGTAAACGCATACTGGTGGAAAACAATGTTGTTTGCAGAAAAAGAAAACGAAAGAAAAGAATTCGCTAAGTAAGTTTATTTGTTTTGTATGGAGGTTGAATTGAAGTTTTTATAATAATATTTTTTCTCACCCAGCCGAAAGCTATGGTTTACATACTGATCACCGATTTAACAGAAAAGTCTTCTGAGAGCATTGCACCTAGTTAGGCGTATGCGTGATCGAAATGGGCGTTAGCTTACTTTTTCTTTTTGTTGCTTACTGTATCTTTCGATCGGAGGTGTTAAAAGAAAAACACGTCATACCTGGAAACGAAATCTCTGTGCTGTAACACATACTACATAATGCTACATTACGTTAAAATAGTATACGATAAAAAGGTGGTGTAATGTAAGCGCCTACCGTAAGTGTTAGCAATGGGCAAAAGTGGACGTGGCGACCTATACGATCTTTAAGCGGAATTATCATATTTTTTCTTATTCGTTTCAATTAAAATTTGATTGTGTATGAAAGATAACATTCTGAAGTTAATCTGTAAAAAAATGTATTTTTACATATGAAAATAAATTTTAAAATGAAACCTGTTCTCACGGCGGCTAAAAAAATTAGTGAAATTTTCAATTTTAAGAAATTAATTTAAAACATCTCTTGAAAGATAATTATCAGTTTTCTGTAACTAGCTCAAAGATAATCAGTAAATTAAAGTGTTAAGATACTGAATAAAACAATGTACTTATTTGTTACTAAAAATTACATAATTAGCCCTCAAAACTAAAAGAAGTTTTATAATTCTGTTACCTTACTGTGTCAGAAAAAAAACGGTAATTCAACTGTACTGATTTTCAATACCACCACTTTTTCTCTACCTTTTTTCTGCAATCCAAATCGCTTCCTTACGGATTCTGCCGATGCTACGTTCTCATTAATATATATGTCATCAATATACGCCGACGTTGCTCTCCTTATCTTCTCATCTTGGACTAACACAGCCTCGAGTACAGCCCACATTACAATAGACGCCACATTTAAGCCAAACCCTAACCTGGTTAGACAATATCTTTGTCTTTTAAATATCACTGTCTGATACGGCCAGAGGGATCTCTCAACATGGATCTGTAGGTTCCTTGCTGTCTCCATTATCACATTTTCTCTGCGCAAACATCTGCATCGCCAGTCAATGCATCAACATAGATGTTTAATTCAGGATAGTCCATCACAGGACGCACTTTATTTTTATTGGCCTGCAACACAGCCATTAGTGGTATTAGTCCATTGGGTGGGCCGAATTCTTTCTGATTATATGGCAACAACCAACCGTTGAAAATCGGTTACATTGAATTATCGTAAAAAGTTTTGCAACAAAATCAGCTTCGTTAATACGAAGCGTTTCACAGATGGGTTGTGCCTCCTAAAACTCTACACTTCCAGATTGTGTGATGCGAACGCCACCGAGTTCCTTAATGGCGTAAATGGCAAGTAACATATCGAAATCAAGAGGTTCCCCTTGCATAATCAGCATGTTGATTGTGGCAACGTTATCAGTCTCTGTATGAATACTAATAGTGCCATTTCCGCAGCAGGCCTGCGTAGCGCCGAGTTCAAATTTTGACTGGGGGATAGACTGGCGCTGATGTCTCGTCCCCAACTTCGTTTCCCGGACAATCTCTTACCAGATGACCAGCCTTGTTGCACCGATAACATCGTTGACAGGTGGTCTGCTTCCTTTGCATGCAGTATCTCGCGAAATGATTAGGGCCATTGCATTTGTAACATGTATAATCAGATTGCCCCTGACCCACAGGTGGTTGAGTGATTCGGGCAGGCTGTGTCGCAGCCACGACTGGTTCCCCCACTTTAGCATTGTCTTTCATCAGTGCTCGAGCTCGAGCCAACAGTTCTTCTAAAGTCATATCGTCCACCCTAGAGGAGGACCGCAACAACTTTTTCACAAGGTTGGGAAATCCTCGTACAAATACACACACCAGCACATTATCTGGTATTATTCCCAATAGCATTGACAACTTCCGCAGATCTGCCAAATATACGTCTACAATCTCACCCGGACGCAACACACGTGCCTCGAATTTCTCCTACGCTGTAAATCTGTCATCTGCAAAGGTAGTGAATAGAGCTCTCTTAATTCGTGCGGCATCGGATTTTTCTTCTTCAGTTTGTTGCTGGTAAACTGCGAATGTTCCCTAAATTAGCCGAAGTGGGATGACATTTTCAAGCTGCTACACTCCAGATCAGTCACACACTAATTTCACCTTATCAATCCATTCAATAACTGCCCCAGTCCCATCAAACTCAGGAATTATCTTTAAGTCGAAACGGCTGTCCATTTTATGCCGAAATAGCTTGTTACCTAACTTTGCGAAATAGCTTGTTACCTAACTTTAACATTTTTGACGGTAATTCAACTTCACCGATTTTCAATAAATTCGTGCTCCGCTCTTAATAATCAAAATGGTTATCGACATTCAGAAAGTATGGAAGAAAATAACCGCAATAATATTTCGTTTTATTATTTTTATTTTTATATAGAAGATATAGTTTTGTAATAGTGTACCCCACTCCTCCAGCTTTGATGACGTCACCAGTTTGGCCGGGCATGAGTCGGTCGATCACTTGATACTGCTGGTGCAAAAGTCGCTGCTCTGATGAAAGGCCATTGTTGTCGAAGAGGCCGCCACCCCCGCAATCACCGCACTCACACGCTATTATTGATAGATCAGTGGCTAGGGAAATCAGCAACTCTGTATCGCTGTGACGTGAAGGGTCATTTCATGCAAAACAGTTGAATAAAAGAAATTACGTCTGTAACGACGTGGTCTGTTGTGGTTTTCTTAAAAGAATAATTATTTAAAAAATAAAGAAGAATAATTTACACTTGTTTGTCTACAAATCAAGGCATCTCGGTAATATTAAAGTTCAACTCTGCGTGTTTTAGTTAGACCGACGGACTCTAGTAATTCTGGGCGACTTGATCGTTTGTCAGCGAAAATCTGTTCTAATTTCTGGTCGAGAAAAGAACACAACGGACTAATGTGATGTTTGCGGTGGGGGAACAGAGGCGAGCTATTTCGTCCGGTTCTCTCGCTAACAAACTCGCCGACTGGCTGACTGGCTAACTAACTGCCGTAAGCTGTTCTGTCTTCTTTTTTATTGGGACCCGCCCGTCCCGAGGGGCGGCCGAATCTCTTGCCAGCGTCCAATCGAATTCATTCAACAAGAACGAAAATGCGTGCCTGGCCCGTAATTCTCCGCTGCCCCAAGACGCGCGACACGCCCTCTCGATTCGGAGCGGTCGGCCCCGCCCCGACCCGAAAAGCGACTACGACGGTCCCCGGCTTCCTTTATCGGAACTCGCCACAAACAAAAATATATGACTTAATTCTTATATTCGAACTTGAGAATGAACTTTATTTCTCTCTCCGGGAGTCTATAAAGGCGATCACGTCATACAGCTAACAGAGTTTTCCTTTGTCCCGATCCGAAAAATAATTACGACCGTCATTGGCCTTATCTACACCGAGAAGCGTCACTTAAAAATATATGGCTTAATTATATATTGACACTTTAGAAGTAATTCTATTTCTCTATCTGGGAGTCGATAAAGGCGACTCGAGATTTTATTAACCAGCTGTCCACCGCCTATGTAAGAAACGGCTTAGATATCGTTAATCTGAGAAATCATTCTTTTGCGTTATTTTGATTTTATTAACACAGAATCTAGGGTTTTTTCGTAATATATAATTACTATAGACTTTTTATTGTTAACTTCTACGGTGCTTGATTTTCATGAAAAAAAATCTTTTTTAGTATCAAGAAATATAATTTTAGTAAAGGCGTTTTTTGTTTACACGAAATAATGCATTTTAATTTATATTCCTAATAAAATAACGCCTTGATTATATTCCGTGATCATTAACACATAATCAATGAACATGTCATAAAAATTAATTGGTTTCCTGAATTTTGGTGAATTTTTAAGTGTTAGAAGCGGGCACTTTTTGTGGGCGGGGGATCGGACATTGATTTTGCCAATACCTTTTAAGTGTTAACGCCGACACACCTGCTGGAAAAGCAGCTACGCTTCACCTTTTTGTTTTTATGGAAGACTAAAAAAGCTACAAACACAATTCGTAAAATGTTGTCCGTTCGATGACAGATCAATGTAGAAACATGTCATGTACAATAAAATGTTATTGTAAAATGAAAAGGATCTGGTGCTTACCAACTACAACATGTTAAAGAGTCAATCTTTAGTAAAAAACAAAAAATTCCCAACATTTTTTTCAATCTAAAGACAGCCAAACCATTTTCAAGATTTCAGAATTGCGTGGTCAAAGTTGGGATTTTAGATCAGTCTGTAGCTGATTGGAACCAAGTTTCAATTCCAGAGTAGGATACATTGGCGACTTATAGATTCGAGAACCAAGGTTGAAATCTTATCAGGTGTATCACGTTTACGTATTTGATACGGTAATGACCCCATTTCTACTCTGCTTATTGTAAATAGTCGTTCGTCTTCAATTTATCGTTTATAATATGTTTGGTATTAAATAAGCCTAAAATCGTGTTATACTGTAAAACAAACAGAACCACTCGCAGTTTTATTGGATAAATAACTTGTATCAAAGTGTACTGAATAACACGCATTTATTTATGAAAAAATATATTTATTTTTAGTAAGGAAGTGTTTAATAATCTATTATTTTGTACGTTTTTCAGATTTTCTGAACAGTATGTTAGTAAGGTCTAACAATACTAAGCGAGTAGTAATAATGACATATGCGTATACTTACAATACCGTATGTTAGTATTTTTCCCTTGTTCCTGTTCATACCGGTTTGTCCTTGTTCTTTCGGATACCATTTTTCTCCCCCTGGTTTTCAATCCAACGCATTTACAGACACTTGTCTAGAATCACATATTTAAATCTACATTTTATATTATACGCCCCTAACCCCATTGCCATTGATTTTTATATTCTTATTAAACAATTAATGTTCCGGAGTAATAAAAACACATTATAGGTCGTTTGGTCATCAGTAAGTATAAAAGTCTTGTTTTCATAAAAAACAGATTTTACTGTATTCTTAGAAAGAGTGTGTAGGTGTTTCGTAGATAATTTTGTATGAATCCATTTAGCAAGCATCAATAAAACCTCCGCATTTGCAACCAGACAAAACTAACCAAATATAAATAGTTCATAAGAATTGTTCAGATAATATATATATATATATATGAAGCCGAAACTATACTATTACTTCCATATCTGAAATCGAAACTATAATATTACTATCTTTCATTGCCCGATTTCGGATGGGGGTAGGTAGGGTAGTATATGTTCTGTTGTTATTATACCAACCTCCCAGGCATTACCCCCTAATGTTGTAGGTGGGTAGTGTAGTACTGCCCTGTTATAATGAGACCACCCTTACAGGCATTACCTTCTCCTTTGGGGGTTAGTGTAGTATATTTTCGTTCGTTATGATATCATCCTCCCAAGCATCACCCCCTCCTTTAGGGGGCAGTGTAATATATGTTTGTTCGTCATATATACTAGCAAAAATATGCGACCGGAAGGGGTATTCTACTGCTAGTATATAGAATAGTTTATCCGGCAAAAGGGGCAGATAAAATGGACTTGTCCCTTCCAGAATGGAACCGAATCCTTCAATGAACGCGAAATCTCCAGAGATTTTCGTTGATTCCAACCACGGAAATCTAATCGTTAATTTTCCATTCTCAGAGGACAGGAGAGTCTTTATATGTGAGCGCGCCTTGTTAGCACCGAGACAGACGAAAATATCGATCAGCTTCTCGCCGGAGGAGGAAAGCGGAGGGAGGTACGGTGATAAGATATCGATCTCCCTTCTCTGTTATTCTGTCCAAGCATCTCGCCGTCTCATTAAATTGGCATCGAACCAAGAGGAAGGAAAAAAAATGGCATACGATCAAGGAAGCGAGAAATGATTTTCATCCTTTATTCCTCTTTTTGTTTCCGAACCAGGCAGAAAAATGGTATCGAAGTATATTTCCGTGGACAAAAGAATAATAGATAATGTATTTCGCAATATGGCTGCAACAAAACTACAGGGAATACAAAACACAAAATACATGCGCACGTGCACGCGCACGAGTGCAACACACAAGTATGCACACACAGATCTATTATCATAGCAAAGATTAGTTAATGAACGTTTATTACTCACAATAATTTGTTAAGTAATCGTCAATTTTGGGATTGAGATATGTTTGAAAAAAAACTCCCCTTATATTTTGATAATTGAAATTAGTCGAAATTTGTAAAAAAAACTGATAAAGACACCGATCTCTAACTAACTTGCTATCTATAATTATATAAAGTCTCTCTCATCGTATGTTGGCACCCGCTCTTATTCTATAGGGTGTCTATCACTTTCACTAAAATAGTCTCTTATAAACAAACGGAGATATCATCAGTGGCAGTAATACTTGTTTGGGGTGAACTATGTTAAAAAAACAAAAAAACAAACAAACTATTTCACCCATAGTTAGAGAGTGACAGAATAAGCTTCCTGCACTGAAGATTGCGTTAGCATGAAACATCGATGTCTGTAGGTAGTAAATAATTAATATTTATTTATAAATATTATTATAAGCCCCCTTCACTAAAGGCCGGGCACTCTGAGTGAGTTTAATAACAAGCAGTACAAATAGCTTCATGCAAAAATCCAAACCCAAGTTTGTTGATTACTTTAACTGCTTGTGTAAATTAGCCGCCGACTCGCTATTTACAAAGTTTAATTCCTCTTTAATTATTAGCTAATTCCCTATGGCCGAGGGGTTAACGCTCTTAACTGCAAATCAGTGGCGATTTGTGATCGAAGTTCGCGCCCGCCGACCGTTGAGAATTAGCTTCTTGCACTGAAGATTGCGTTAGCATGAAACATCGATGTCTGTAGGTAATAAAAAATTAAATATATATAAAGATATAATAAAAAGTTTTAAAAAGGTTGAAGGCACTGCGAAGTTCCGGATGTGAAAAACAAAAACAAAAAAAAACCGAAATAAGTCGGATATAGATCGAAAAGGCTTGTTTATTTTTCTAGACGAACTTACAAGACAGCAAGGTTGTTAGTTTGTAATAGACCGGATTATCAAGGATCAATTTGATATATTTCGAGAGATTTTTTTCCTCTCCTTGTCAAAAATAAATAAAAGAAAAATACCGGATTCCGAGAAAATGCCAGGAGCGCTGGGGGGTTAAACCGGAAGTGTTCAGGATAAAGTATTCAGAGGAAAATGAAATAGATCGTAATAAGTTCTGATAAGATAATAATTAGATATTATATCTTATATTATTATTATTTATATATATATATATATATATATATATATATATATATATATATATATATATATATATATACATATATATATGTATTTATATGTCGTTTCTATTTATTTAATTTTTAAATTTTTTTATATATTTACTATTATTGTTATTGTTTTTTTATCGTATATAAAACGTTGATTTTACTTATAATATATATGTTTGTCAACAGGTTGGTTCCGGCATTAGATGTTATATATGCTGTAGATATTTAATTAGTTTGTTATCGATGCAGTATATTATAATTTAGTCATGTCTGGTTAAGGTTAATCCTTATTTATTGGTTTTAATTTATCTCTTAGGTGTCTTTTGTTTTAGGTAGGGAGATAGATCGGTTTACTGGTCTAAGGGAGACAAATCTGTTATCTTTGGTATGAATTTATAAAGGAAATTCTGTTTATTGGCTTTGTTTGTTGAATTTATTTAACTAATCTCAGCCTTTTCGATCTATATCCGACTTATTTCGGTTTTGTTTTTGTTCTTCACAGCTTCCAGCGATTTGGAACTTCGCATTGCCTTCAACCTTTTTAAAACTTTTTATTATTACTCCCAGCAAACTACCAATTTCTATTATATATATATATATATATATATATATATATATATATATATATATATATATATATATATATATATATATATATATAACTAATTTCTAAATGGATATTAATCAATATCAGAGATAGAGCATATGCAATATACATAAAATTAGCGTAGATATAAGAATCGGAATATGCGACTATCATCAGACCATAGTAATATATATATATATATATATATATATATATATATATATATATATATATATATATATATATATATATGATAATTTTATTTACACAGACATGTACAAAATCTGCGACACTGGCATGTCGATGTATACGATCAACAGTTACTATAAACTGAGATCTCATCAGGCAGAGTTAGAATCCGATCATAACCTCAGATCATATTTGGAGAAAATGAAGTGGAGGGATAGAGAAAAAGAGGAAGAAGGAAAGAAATTTAACATTTCAAAAATTAAGGCCGTTAAAAAATTAAAAATTAAAAATTAAAAATTAAAAAATCTAAAAAAACAAAAACAAAAAACAAAAAATCTAAAATCTAGAATCTGAAACAAACAGGGCAAATAAATAAATAAACAAATAAATAAATAAAAATATAAGGTGGAAAACACCCTCAAATTAAGCTATAGCTGTGGTGAAAATTTAGAAAAAATAATTAAAAAAACATAACAAAATTCTAAATGAAAAAACTACTGCAACGAAAACAGCAAATACCAAGGCCTGTAACTGCACAAACAAAAAAGAATCCCCATTACAACATAATTGCCAAATAACCCAATCAGTATATCAAGCAACCATCTCTACTAAAGAAAACCCAACCCTGAAAAAATTCTACATAGGTATGGCTGGTAATACATTCAAAGAAAGATATACTGGACATAAGTGTTCTTTTAATAACACTACATATAAAAAAAGAACCTCACTTTCTATATATTACTGGGAACTATACAACAATAACCTATCACCAACAGTAACCTGGAACACAATTAGAAAAACTAGCACCTGTGGTTCCCTAAACTCACCTTGCTACCTTTGCCTAACAGAAAAACTTGAAATAATTAAATTTAGTGATAGGGGCAAACTTCTAAACAAAAAACAAGAAACATCAATTAACTGTAGGCATAATAGATTACACCTTCTTAGTAATCCACTCATAACCCCTTAGGCTGTTACTATAAAAAAAAAACTTCACCTACCCATCAACTGAAAATTTTGTCAACACAACTATCATCTTATACCTTTTATTAATTATTATTATTATTATTTTTATTAGTAGTAGTGTAACAATACACGCCTACATGTTGGAAACGGCATCTCAAGGCCTTTTTAAAACCACGAATCTGTTCACGGCATCTCAAGCCTTTTTCAATTACGGCCTCTGTTCATTTATACGTATCTTAAAGTCTCTAAAAAGTTCTCAAATAAATCTCAAGGTTTACCTTATCTTCTGTTCTCTTTTTTGGCCTGTGATTCGTCTAGTCTTCGCTGGCTGTGTCGTCTTGATCGAAGGAAGAGGTCTGTCTCAGACAGAATGAATACACGAGACACGAATTTTTGAAGGGATATTTCACACAAATTTCTTTATTCTCACACAAGCTTCTTATTTCTCTCTGGTTCGTTTGCTGTCAGGGGGATTCCGGCTTCGACTCTCTCATGCCCCGGCTATTTTCCGGTTCCTTTTGGGATATCTTCTGTCCTCCCAGAACGGGGCCTTACCAGTTTACCGGCTACATGCTCGCACCCGGTCTGAACGGTATCGCCTCTAAGCTCAGACTGATTCTAAAAAGCTAAGTTTTTGTTTTCCGTGGTGACGTAATCATCATTCCCACGCACGATATGGGGACAAAAACGACTCACTCTGATCTCTGACTCAAAGGTCACGTCAGGTGTCTAAATTTGTTATGACTATTCCTGAATCAAACACATCTCTGAACTCACCTCTGAGTCCAGAAACAAAACCTATTTTTCAATAACAAAATTAGCTATTTGATACTAGTTAACCTACTGTGCCTTGCATAATGGGGCCCTACAGTATTGTAATACTCCTTCCTTCCCTATAAACAAAAAAAACAAAAAATCCCAAGATTTTCTCCTTTTTTTAAAAAACCAACCCCTCCCTGGGACTGGTACAAATCCGAGCCTCAGCATTCCTGGGGTTACCATCATTTCACTCCTGCCGGAATTTCCTTCGGCACCACATGACAATGTTTCCGGGATATGGGAGAGTTTGCTCCCTACGGTCGTTACCGGCTAAAAAAAGCCATCCCCTGTCATAAATCAACATCAGGCGTTTCTCGCCTATATCTCCTGCAAAATCTACCACATAAATTCGCTCTTGCTCACACACGTTCTCCGTGCTAGACCACTTCCCAAAAATTCCGGTATGTTGCACTTTCGGGCCACCATCACTTTCTTAGATAACTTCAACAAACGGTCGGCACACAACCGATTAAAACTAACTGCGCGTTTTATTCTCGCGAAATAGGGGAACAAAAAACAGAACAAAAAAAACCCTTCATTGACCTATTCTCTAATGGTCAGCCTCGAAGCTTACTGAAGGTACCGTCGCTATGCTGCTTGCTATATATGGACCATACATTTCTGACACGCCCGTGCTCCCGTCGCGAATGACAGCGAACAAACACCCAGTTTCTAACTCCCAACCCCATTGGCGTGGCGTGGCACCCATCCCATGGCTCTAACTAAACGGCGTGACGGGGGTGAAATGTCGACACCACCGTTCCTGGAACACGTCCGGTCACCAATCCAGGTCCATCATTTTCTTCCCTAAACCAAAATTAATTTGACTGAGGTACCCTCTCTTAAATATAAAGCTTAAATCTATTCCACTTCCATACACGGTCTACCGACGTGATTGGGGAGCAACCCTGGGTCACGAAAATTAATCACAACTTCAATATCGACCACCGTTATCGTGGCGCACCAATACGACTGTCCTGTCGTCTAACCACCGGTTCGCAGTTTTAACGCGTGTAGAGTTCGAGCACCTTTGCCCATTCTTCTCCGAGCCAAAACCCATGGCCGCCTCGTTTGCGAAAACCACGCGAGCGAACTTTATTGATCCCGCAGACCCAACTGGGCTGCACATACTCTGTGCACAGGGATATTCTTCGAAATAACCTTATTGACCCCCGTCCGGGGTCTCCATAAACCGACCCAAACCTGCTATCAGTGCCCCCCCAAACAACTCAAATACAAGATCACTTTAACCCTAACACTTTGCTGACCCACGTAACATTCAATTTAAGAACTGTTTTTTTTTTATCAATTACATTTTTAAATTTCTCCATCCTCTAAATAGTAAAATATCATTCACTCAAGCATTAGGAACCCGGAATCCTCCATGTAACAAATACATCAAAATACATAAAAAAAAATTCATTCCACCCAACAACAACAAAAAAAATCAAACCGAAACCGACAGAACCAATGGAGAACATATCTCCACAATACAATACAACATAATTCAAAAGATAAAGGGAAAAGAGAACAGCGCCCGACACCATAACGTATTGACATGTCGTCAAACTCCAACCCGGACACCATCAGATCACCCGCCGCTGTCGTCGTTATTTTCCTGCAACACTTTCTAGCAGTTTTCAAAACCCACGGGCGCTTTCTTTCCCTCTCTCTCTCTTCTCTGTCTATGCGCTCTCGCTTCTCCCTTCCTTTCTAACAAGCATATTCTGACCTCGCGCGCACATTTTTTTTAAACAATCTCTTTTAACATTTCAATTCTTCTCTCTCTCTCTCTCTCTCTCTCTCTCTTTTTAAGACGCATATACATTCTAAAAACAAAAGATTTCGGCCACAGAGTGGCATATCAATCCCTTTCTTTCTATACTCTTTCTGTCTCTGTCTCTCTCTTTCTAATACATTCATTCTTTCTTTTTTCTAAATACGCATATTCTGTCCTCGCGTGCACATGTCATTTCAGCACATCCACCCTTTTTAACATTTCCATTCTTCCTCTCTTTCTCTCTCTCTTTTCAACTACATACTTCCCTCGTTTTTTTTTTGTTTTTTTTCGCCCGTTATTGCTTTCACCTTTGTCCCCCACCAACACAAACCAGAAAAAAAATTACAGCAACAAATTCTCAAAACACAACACAAAAAAAAAACATAATTACGGCAAATCGTCCTTTTTTTTCTAACTAGAATGTTCTTTTCCTACAAGGTCTTAACAATTGTTTTTGCGCGTGTGTGTCTGTGCGTGCGTCCTTTTTTTCTTTTTTTAACAAAATGTGTCTTTCTTTTTTTTCTTTTTTTTTTTGTGAATCTTAACAATTAACAAAATGTGTCTTTTTCTCTTTCTGCGTAATTCAATAATGGTCTGTGTATGTGTGCGTTCTTCTTTTTTTTTCTTTCTCTAACAAAATGTGTCTTTTTTCTTTTCTTTTTTCTTTTCTTTTTTTCTGTGTCTTTTAATTAACTAAGTGTGTCTCTCTTTTGTGTATCTCAACAATTTTCCCCTCCGTGCCTCGCTCCTTTTTTTTCTTCCTTTTTCTATTACCTGGACCACACGAGGTGTTCGTACTTCATGACAGCACCAGATCGATATCGAACCGTTTCATGTTGGAAACGGCAGGTCACGGCTACCAAATTAACCCAATGTCACGATACACGCTACACGTCTACTCATATCATTTTGTAACCACAGTCTTAAATCTTCACGTATCAATTTACGGCCCTTCAGGCCTTTTTAAAACCACGAATCTGTTCACGGCATCTCAGGCCTTTTTCAATTACGGCCTCTGTTCATTTATACGTATCTTAAAGTCTCTAAAAAGTTCTCAAATGAATCTCAAAGTTTACCTTATCTTCTGTTCTCTTCTTTGGCCTGTGATTCGTCTAGTCTTCGCTGGCTGTGTCGTCTTGATCGAAGGAAGAGGTCTGTCTCAGACAGAATGAATACACGAGACACGAATTTTTGAAGGGATATTTCACACAAATTTCTTTATTCTCACACAAGCTTCTTATTTCTTTCTGGTTCGTTTGCTGTCAGGGGGATTCCGGCTTCGACTCTCTCATGCCCCGGCTATTTTCCGGTTCCTTTTGGGATATCTTCTGCCCTCCCAGAACGGGGCCTTACCAGTTTACCGGCTACATGCTCGCACCCGGTCTGAACGGTATCGCCTCTAAGCTCAGACTGATTCTAAAAAGCTAAGTTTTTGTTTTCCGTGGTGACGTAATCATCATTCCCACGCACGATATGGGGACAAAAACGACTCACTCTGATCTCTGACTCAAAGGTCACGTCAGGTGTCTAAATTTGTTATGACTATTCCTGAATCAAACACTTCTCTGAACTCACCTCTGAGTCCAGAAACAAAACCTATTTTTCAATAACAAAATTAGCTATTTGATACTAGTTAACCTACTGTGCCTTGCATAATGGGGCCCTACAGTATTGTAACAGTAGCATTTTTGTTTGTAGTATTATTTGTAGTAGTACTGTAAGCGGTAGTATTGGTTGGTATTGTTATTATTATTATTATTATTATTATTATTATTATTATTATTATTATTATTATTATTATTATTATTATTATTATTATTATTATTATTATTATTATCATCATACCCACAACGATTAACACTAATTGTCATCTTCTGTATTTTTCTTTACTCTTAAATACCCCCTTTTATGCTTATCCATTTATTGATTAATATTTCTATATTTTTTAGATTATTTTTTAGATTATATTTTTTAGATTATATTTTTTAGATTATTTTTAGATTATCATTATCAATTATTTATTACTACTATTATTAATATCTTAAACTTAATTATTTGACATTGAATTATTTTTTATTTTTTATTTTTCATTTTTTCATTTCTGTACTTTTATCAAGATAATTATTGTTATCAGTGGTGACATCATGTCTAGTGTTACTATCATAGTTATTGTTATTTGCGGCAATGAAATTAACAGTATCACTATTATTAATAATATTGATATTGCCATGTTTTACCGTTACCTTACTTTTGCTTCCACTGCCATTTTTATTATTATTATTATTATTATTATTATTATTATTATTATTATTATTATTATTATTATTATTATTATTATTATTATTATTATTATTATTATTATTATTATTATTATTATTATTACGGTTTTCACTTTACTATTATTGCCACCATTATGACTACTTCTATTATTATTTATTAATTTTTCACTATCATTTTTTCACTATCATTATTACTATTGTTAAGATTACTGGGATTACCACTCTGATTACTGTTGTCTGTTAAACTACTATTTTTATATGATCAGCATTATTGCAACCATTAACCCATATCATAATATCGGCAAACATTATCTTATCATTATTTAATATTATTATGATAATCACTACCTCCTAGGATTCCTAATATTTCTTAATTATTCTATTTCTTTCCTAAACTATTATTTTTATAAATTCTTTAATATTATTGACCACCATTATCGTTGTCTTTGTTATTATTATTACTATTTTTATTATTATTATTATTATTATTATTATTATTATTATTATTATTATTATTATTATTATTATTATTATTATTATTATTATTATTATTATTATTATTATTATTATTATTATTATTATTATTATTATTATTATTATTATTATTATTATTATTATTATTATTATTATTATTATTATTATTATTATTATTATTATTATTATTATTATTATTATTATTATTATTATTATTATTATTATTATTATTTACTCACTAGGAGTTATCACACTGGTCATCGTCAGTGGTCACCCACTGCCGACAACCTGTGGTATTCCCTGGAGTCCGAGTGACAACAAGTCTCCTCAGGCCTCCAGTATGCTCCACCTCTTTTCGTTCATCACCGCTGATGACCTTGCGGTAATCGCAACAGCCACCTACCAACGATTTCCCGCTGATAAGGGCCATTGGTCCCCTCTGGGGCCCGAGTGGCAACAAGCCTTCCCAAGGTCCCAGAGCTGTCCGCGCTCTTCCAGTGGAGGTCTGGTTTTGCGCTTTCCCTCCTCGACCCTCTGTCCATAATTTTCGTGGCGTCAGCCTATGCTTGCGCCTCTCGTGCGGTTGTATTTTCCCCGGTTCTGTTGTTTTGTGCTTCCATGTGTTTTTTCTCCATTCGTTGCTTATGTGGGTTGGTTTCCGCATTCGAGGACATTTCTCAGGATTGTAGCTGTTTTGATCATTACTGTCCTTTGTATGGTCTCAGTTATCCCTTTGATTCCTATTTCTCCTAGTCTTTTCTCCATGTTTTTGGGGACTGTTCCTAGTGCTCCTATGATTATTGGTGTTATACTGACTTTCTTCATGTTCCATATTCCTTTCAATTCTCTGGCAAGTTCAGTATATTTGCTTCTCTTTTCCGTCTCTTTGATCTTCACTCTGTGGTCTGCTGGAACGGCAAAGTCCACGATTTTGCAGGATTTTTCTTTCTTGTTGATTATTATCATATCCGGTCTCCTTGCTGTTATGGATTTGTCTGTTTGTACATTCATATCCCATATGATTTTGTGTTTTTCGTTTTCTAGTACAGTTTCTGGTTTGTGTTTGTACCGTTTTCTTGCATATTCGAAATTCAGTTGTTTGCACATTTCCCGGTGTACTTCTTTCCCCATGCTGTCATGTCTGTTCTTGTATTCCCTTTGTGCTAGCTTGCTGCATTCACTTATTATATGATTTATCGTTTCGTCTCTTTGTCCACACAATCTGCATTTGCTGTTTTCCTGGGTTTTATCTATCTTTGCTTTAATAAAGTTTGTCCTAATCGCATTGTTCTGTGCGGCCGTCAGCAGAGATTCCGTTTCTCTGTTCAGGTTTCCTTTTCTTAGCCATGCCCAGCTGTTTTCATTGGCTTCATCGCTTGTGAGTCTTATAAAGCGTCCATGTAGTTGTTTTTCTTCCCACTTTTCCTTTCTTGTCTTTTTGTTTCTGGGTTCAGTGCTTCCGGGGTTGTTTGTTGGGCTGGTGTCTCTTGCTGTGGCGATCAGTCTTTCCGTGTTCTGGGTTACATATTTCTCCAGCTCGTTTTTGGTGTCTTCCACACAGTCTTCTATACTTACCAGTCCTCTACCTCCTTCATTTCTTTTCACGTAGAGTCTGTCCGTGTCGTCTTTTGGGTGCAGTGCATTGTGCATAGTCATTAGTTTTCTAGTTCTTTGGTCAAGGTGCCTGAGTTCTTCTTTGGTCCAGCCTATGAATGGTCCAGAGTATCTTATTAGTGATACAGCCCATGTGTTTATCCCTTTTACTAGGTTTCTGCTATATAGTTTAGTTTCTAAGAGTTTCCTTGTTCTTCGTAGATATTCTTTTCCAATCTTCTCTTTCATTTCTGTATATTTGATTGTGTCTGCTTCCAGAACTCCCAGGTATTTGTAACTATCTTGTTCTCCTAGCGCCCTCATCTCCTCTTGGTTGGGGAGTTCTATACCTTCTGTCTTTTCCAGTTTTCCTCTTTTGATCTCTAGCAGTGCACATTTTTCTATTCCAAACTCCATTTGGATATCCTGGCTGAATATCCTGGTTGTGTTTATCAGCTTTTCCAGTTCTTTTTTGTTTTTTGCAAACAGTTTAAGGTCATCCATGTACATCAGGTGGTTTATTCTTTGTTCTGTATCCGTAAACCTGTATCCGGCATCACACTTTCTGAGTATGTAGTTGAGTGGCATAATGGCTATTATTATTATTATTATTATTATTATTATTATTATTATTATTATTATTATTATTATTATTATTATTATTATTATTATTATTATTATTATTATTATTATTATTATTATTATTATTATTATTATTATTATTATTATTATTATTATTATTATTATTATTATTATTATTATTATTATTATTATTATTATTATTATTATTATTATTATTATTATTATTATTATTATTATTATTATTATTATTATTATTATTATTATTATTATTATTATTATTATTATTATTATTATTATTATTATTATTATTATTATTATTATTATTATTATTATTATTATTATTATTATTATTATTATTATTATTATTATTATTATTATTATTATTATTATTATTATTATTATTATTATTATTATTATTATTATTATTATTATTATTATTATTATTATTATTATTATTATTATTATTATTATTATTATTATTATTATTATTATTATTATTATTATTATTATTATTATTATTATTATTATTATTATTATTATTATTATTATTATTATTATTATTATTATTATTATTATTATTATTATTATTATTATTATTATTATTATTATTATTATTATTATTATTATTATTATTATTATTATTATTATTATTATTATTATTATTATTATTATTATTATTATTATTATTATTATTATTATTATTATTATTATTATTATTATTATTATTATTATTATTATTATTATTATTATTATTATTATTATTATTATTATTATTATTATTATTATTATTATTATTATTATTATTATTATTATTATTATTATTATTATTATTATTATTATTATTATTATTATTATTATTATTATTATTATTATTATTATTATTATTATTATTATTATTATTATTATTATTATTATTATTATTATTATTATTATTATTATTATTATTATTATTATTATTATTATTATTATTATTATTATTATTATTATTATTATTATTATTATTATTATTATTATTATTATTATTATTATTATTATTATTATTATTATTATTATTATTATTATTATTATTATTATTATTATTATTATTATTATTATTATTATTATTATTATTATTATTATTATTATTATTATTATTATTATTATTATTATTATTATTATTATTATTATTATTATTATTATTATTATTATTATTATTATTATTATTATTATTATTATTATTATTATTATTATTATTATTATTATTATTATTATTATTATTATTATTATTATTATTATTATTATTATTATTATTATTATTATTATTATTATTATTATTATTATTATTATTATTATTATTATTATTATTATTATTATTATTATTATTATTATTATTATTATTATTATTATTATTATTATTATTATTATTATTATTATTATTATTATTATTATTATTATTATTATTATTATTATTATTATTATTATTATTATTATTATTATTATTATTATTATTATTATTATTATTATTATTATTATTATTATTATTATTATTATTATTATTATTATTATTATTATTATTATTATTATTATTATTATTATTATTATTATTATTATTATTATTATTATTATTATTATTATTATTATTATTATTATTATTATTATTATTATTATTATTATTATTATTATTATTATTATTATTATTATTATTATTATTATTATTATTATTATTATTATTATTATTATTATTATTATTATTATTATTATTATTATTATTATTATTATTATTATTATTATTATTATTATTATTATTATTATTATTATTATTATTATTATTATTATTATTATTATTATTATTATTATTATTATTATTATTATTATTATTATTATTATTATTATTATTATTATTATTATTATTATTATTATTATTATTATTATTATTATTATTATTATTATTATTATTATTATTATTATTATTATTATTATTATTATTATTATTATTATTATTATTATTATTATTATTATTATTATTATTATTATTATTATTATTATTATTATTATTATTATTATTATTATTATTATTATTATTATTATTATTATTATTATTATTATTATTATTATTATTATTATTATTATTATTATTATTATTATTATTATTATTATTATTATTATTATTATTATTATTATTATTATTATTATTATTATTATTATTATTATTATTATTATTATTATTATTATTATTATTATTATTATTATTATTATTATTATTATTATTATTATTATTATTATTATTATTATTATTATTATTATTATTATTATTATTATTATTATTATTATTATTATTATTATTATTATTATTATTATTATTATTATTATTATTATTATTATTATTATTATTATTATTATTATTATTATTATTATTATTATTATTATTATTATTATTATTATTATTATTATTATTATTATTATTATTATTATTATTATTATTATTATTATTATTATTATTATTATTATTATTATTATTATTATTATTATTATTATTATTATTATTATTATTATTATTATTATTATTATTATTATTATTATTATTATTATTATTATTATTATTATTATTATTATTATTATTATTATTATTATTATTATTATTATTATTATTATTATTATTATTATTATTATTATTATTATTATTATTATTATTATTATTATTATTATTATTATTATTATTATTATTATTATTATTATTATTATTATTATTATTATTATTATTATTATTATTATTATTATTATTATTATTATTATTATTATTATTATTATTATTATTATTATTATTATTATTATTATTATTATTATTATTATTATTATTATTATTATTATTATTATTATTATTATTATTATTATTATTATTATTATTATTATTATTATTATTATTATTATTATTATTATTATTATTATTATTATTATTATTATTATTATTATTATTATTATTATTATTATTATTATTATTATTATTATTATTATTATTATTATTATTATTATTATTATTATTATTATTATTATTATTATTATTATTATTATTATTATTATTATTATTATTATTATTATTATTATTATTATTATTATTATTATTATTATTATTATTATTATTATTATTATTATTATTATTATTATTATTATTATTATTATTATTATTATTATTATTATTATTATTATTATTATTATTATTATTATTATTATTATTATTATTATTATTATTATTATTATTATTATTATTATTATTATTATTATTATTATTATTATTATTATTATTATTATTATTATTATTATTATTATTATTATTATTATTATTATTATTATTATTATTATTATTATTATTATTATTATTATTATTATTATTATTATTATTATTATTATTATTATTATTATTATTATTATTATTATTATTATTATTATTATTATTATTATTATTATTATTATTATTATTATTATTATTATTATTATTATTATTATTATTATTATTATTATTATTATTATTATTATTATTCTTCTTCTTCTTCTTCTTCTTCTTCTTCTTCTTATTATTATTATTATTATTATTATTATTATTATTATTATTATTATTATTATTATTATTATTATTCCTGTTATATTTAACGAATATATTTATTTATTCATAGTAAGCAAATTAACTCCAGACAAATTATAAAGACAATTTAAACCCAGAATCGCGACAAATTTGATCACCGCCCCACCACCACAACAATCAGACACATCTGACCGGTTTGCCCGCACGCATACGCACATATATACAATATTACAGTTCACTTGAAAAAATACATTTATAAACTCGACTGTTTTTTTGACACTTGATTCGTGCATGTCTACCCCCCCCCCCTCCTTCCCTCTCGATCTGAATCAACAGACGTTCTCTCTTTCTCCTTCTTTTCCTCTATGTGTCTACCTTCCCACCACCTCTCTCCTCATCATTATTTGTTCCTCTTTCCACCTTATATTTTTATTTATTTTTATTTATTTATTTATTTGCCCTGTTTGTTTCAGATTCTAGATTTTAGATTTTTTGTTTTGTGTTTTTGTTTTTTAGATTTTTTAATTTTTAATTTTTAATTTTTTAACGGCCTTAATTTTTGAAATGTTAAATTTCTTTCCTTCTCCCTCTCTTTCTCTATCCCTCCACTTCATTCTCTCCAAATATGATCTGAGGTTAAGATCGGATTCTAACTCTGCCTGATGAGATCTCAGTTTATAGTAACTGTTGATCGATAACATCGACATGCCAGTGTCGCAGATTTTGTACATGTCTGTGTAAATAAAATTATCATATATAAAGCTCTATTTTGATATTGAGCACTTTTTATAAACCCGGTTAAAATTCTCTGGATTACCACCCAGTTTATATTTTTCACCTGGATTATTACCATTATTATATATATATATATATATATATATATATATATATATATATATATATATTTATATATATATATATATAAATAAAATGCAGTGACACGAAATTACATAATCATATATATATATATATATATATATATATATATATTTATATATATATATATATATATATATATATATATATATATATATATATATATATATATATATATATATATATAAATTCCCGGAACAGTTTTTCCTGGTAGACAACTGATGACCCCTTAAATAATGTTAAAACTAGCGTAAATTCTTGGAGGAAAACTAATATATAGACTGTAAAAAATAAATTGACTTACAAGCAAAGTAATTTTCCAACGAAGGACTTGGGACTAAAAGTTTTAGATTGTTTTTGTTTTACTATATGATTTAAAAACTTCCAAGAATATATATATATATATATATATATATATATATATATATATATATATATATATATATATATATATATATATATATATATATATATATATTCATTTTTCGTATCTCCTGTCAGGATTTTCTTCCAATCATGTCTATAATGTTTTTAACAGTATTACCCTCCACTCATGTCTATAATGTTTGAAACAGTATTTTCTTCCAATCATGTCTATAATGTTTTAAACAGTATTTTCTTCCAATCATGTCTATAATGTTTGAAACAGTATTTTCTTCAAATCATATCTATAATGTTTGAAATATAATTTTCTTCAAATCATGGTTATAATGTTTGAAACAGTATTTTCTTCCAATATTGTCTATAATGTTTTAAACAGTATTTTCTTCCAATCATGTCTATAATGTTTTAAACAGTACTTTATTCCAATCATATCTATAATGTTTCACATAGTATTTTCTTCAAATCATGTCTATAATGTTTGAAACAGTATTTTCTTCCAATCATGTCTATAATGTTTTAAACAGTATTTTCTTCCAATCATGTCTATAATGTTTTAAACAGTATTTTCTTCCAATCATATCAATAATATTTGAAATAGTATTTTCTTCAAATCATGTCTAAAATGTTTGAAATAGTATTTTCCTCAAATCATGTCTATAATGTTTGAAATAGTATTTTCTTCAAATCATGTCAATAATGTTTGAAACAGTATTTTCTTCCAATCATGTCTATAATGTTTTAAACAGTATTTTCTTCCAATCATATCAATAATGTTTGAAATAGTATTTTCTTCAAATCATATCTATAATGTTTGAAATAGTATTTTCTTCCAATCATGTCTATAATGTTTTAAACAGTATTTTATTCCAATCATGTCTATAATGTTTTAAACAGTATTATCCTCCAATCGTGTCTATAATGTTTGAAATAGTATTTTCTTTCAATCATATCTATAATGTTTGAAACAGTATTTTCTTTCAATCATGTCTATCATGGTTGAAATAGGATTCTCTTTCAATCATGTCTATAATGTTTGTAAACAGTATTATCCTCCTATCATCTCTGGAATGTTTGAAACGGTATTTTCTTCCAATCATGTCTATAATTTTTATGTTTTTTTTTCCAATCATGTCTATAATGTTTTAAATAGTATTTTCTTCCAATCATGTCTATAATGTCTTAGACAGTATTTTCTCAAATAATGTCTATAATGTTTTAGACAGTATGTTCGTCAAATCATGTCCATAATGTTTAAACGGTATTTTCCTTCAATCATGTCTATCATGTTGGTAATAGGATTTTCTTCCAATCATGTCTAGAATGTTTTAAACAGTATCTTCTTCTAATCATGTCTATAATTTTTTAAGGGTTTTTTTCTAATCATGTCTATTATGTTTGAAATAGTATTTTCTTCAAATCATGTCTATTATGTTTTAGACAGTATTTTCCTCAAATCATGTCTATAATGTTTGAAATAGTATTTTCTTCCAATCATATCTAGAATGTTTTTAACATTATTTTCTTCCAATTATGTCTAAAATGTTTGAAACAGTATTATCCTCCAATCATGTCTATAATGTTTGAAATAGTATTTTCTTCCAATAATATCTATAATGTTTTAAATAGTATTTTTTTCCAATCATATCTATAATGTTTTAAACAGTATTTTCTTTCAATCATATCTATAATGTTTGAAATAGTATTTTCTTCGAATCGCATCTATAATGTTTAAAATATTATTGTCTTCCAATGATATCTATAATGTTTAAAACTGTATTTAATTACAATCGTATCTATAATTTTTGAAACAGTATTTACTTCCAATCATATCTATGTTTGAAACAGTATTATCCTCCAATCATGTCTATAATGTTTGAAACTGTATTTTTGTAATCGTATCTATAATGTTTAATATATCATTAGCTTCCGATCATATCTATAATGTTTGAAACAGTATATAATTCCAATCATCTCTATGTTTGAAACTGTATTTTCACCCAACTGTATCTATAACATTTGAAAATCCTGTAAAACCTCTATCTAGTAGTCTATTGCATAACACGTATTTCCTCGCTGTTTACATCTAACTTTCTCAACCCTTAATCCTTTTATATAAAATGATTACGCTCAGCCTATGAAATACCGACCGTCGTATATGGGGACAGATAACGCTATGATCACACTTTTGCAGTCATACCTACGTACCTTGTCATATATTGTATGGTTTTGGGAAGGAGAAAAATACAAAAGTTGGCTGTCAAATGTGTTCAAAGGTTAAAATTGGCATTGCTTAATAGAAGACAGAAAGGGTAGTAAGCTGCTCACGTGATGATTAGGAGCGAGAATAGAGAACAACTGATAAAATGTAGCAGCATAAAATAGATCGCTCTGTATCTCGCTCACTCTCTGACTAACCGCACCCGGTAATGTTTAAATGATGCGATAAAAGAACAAGAGATTTTAATTTGAAATCGTTGGCGTGAATCAATAATAATTAATGATGAAAGAACGAAGAATACTCATCCTCCAGAAAGAGATGGACACTTGACTAGCCATCCTTATCATAGCCAAGCGAGCATATGAGGACCAGATAAAGTTTCACTCGCATGAAGAATTAAGAGTGCAATGCAGCACTAGTAGTATCATATATAAAACGCTACATAATCACGTCTATAGGTGATTAGAACTTAAGGACGTCACGCAATCTCATTCGATTATATTCGTTTCGGTTTCCCGCTATTTGGTTTCAGTAACGTATTTGATTAGACTGTTCATATGTTTTCCAATTCTCATGGAATATAACTTAACATTAGTCGAAAACGAAAAAAAATTGAAAGTTAAAAAAAACATGACATTTTTGAGAATGTATATTTGCTTTCTACTTTGTTAAAATTTTGAAATGAATGAAAAACAGACGTAAAAAAGTAAAAATTAAAAAATAAAACAAGGGAATTTTCCGTAGTTGAGGGCAACCAGAGAGCTCACTTTTCATTGGCTACTGCACCGATATGTAGGAGAGAGTGCCACCCTTTCCTTGGAATGCCCAACTTACCATTGATCCTTACCTTATAATACCGCGTGTTTAACAAGAAGTCATCAAGTACCATTTCTGGATTTTTGGTATTACTCCATCGAGGATGTAACTCCGCTACCCCGGCCCATTATCGAACACGTTATCCATCATGTCAAATACATATAATTCCAATAAAAATGCTAACACGGAGATGAAGCTGATAAAATGGCAGCGGACATGAGTGACATAGAAACGTCATTGTAAGCAAATCCTATAAACCTGGCTTAAGTATACGTTAAGATTAAATGACTTTGAATAAAGACGACATTAAACTGCTATTCAAAGAGAAGTCTGATCGACCGACCGATAGATAGAGCCTCTATTACAGCTGTGAGGACACATCTAAAAATAATGTCAATCGTAAAACTGTTTTCTCTTTCAATATATCACCTTTGATTAAATGAAGATGTTTGAAGTCTCGCCAGCGAAAACGAAAGAAAATCTCCGGCTGGAGATCACGTAGTTTCATCGACTTCCGCTGGGGGTCACCTCTGACCTTTAAGGTGTCACCCAAACTTTTCCATTCAAACACGGCTCTGGTTATGTAGCATCAACAGACCAACAAGCCTGTTCTTATTTTAGATGCCTGGACGCATCTAAAATACGATGACTCCATTCAATCTGCAGGTGTAGCGATGTAAAATGAGGCGTGACGCACAAACGGACCAAACAACGGACGAGTCCTCATAGAGAATATATGTTAAGGACATTCTTTGGTTCACCCTTGTAAACCATTCAAAGCAAGAACTTGTCTTTCTATCACAGAAAAAAAACAACATTTTTCCCACATTGTACTAAGCGTCAGGCAGATTTTCCATGGACAGAGCTTCTTTGCAGGTTTTTAAAAAAACTTTTGTAACACATTGCATAAGAACTGCTTCCCTGCTGATTACAACTTAGTCGTCTCTAAATACAATGTCAGTAAATTTTTCTCATGGGCCACCCCAAAATTAATCAAACGCAGTTCATGTTATTGATAAATATTAGTACTCTCATAGTGCTTCTCTTCTTTTCGGCTTGCTTTAAATCCCGTCTAATTAACCCTTACAAATCTCCGTGGTTAGTTTTACACACAAATCAGACCAGCAGAGTCTAGTCCATTTTTTGGGATGGCTTTTCCTCTATCTGTCTGAGGTATGGTCTTATGCAGTCCTAGGAAGTTTACCCTCCCTGACTTTACCTTCCTGCTCTTTGAGAAGGGGTTAGTTTATTGCTAATCGCATAGGAAATGCCGACGGAAATTTTTGTTCGGCCAAAGTGCTCTTCCTCTAAGGCGCTGGCTTTTCAAGTCCCACTTTTCCTGACCTTGTGCCTAATCTTCCGGCTATGTGAGGGAGATAAATAAAATCCCTTATCTTTGATAAGCGGTGACCTCGATAGTAAAAACAAAACAACAATTTCAAACGTTATTATGAGAGAATGACTTAAATCTTATTTTAAACTGAATCATGACCAAACGATTGACCGACGGACGAAGCCTTTTATAGAGTTTTGAGGACGAATCTAATTTTACCACTCGTGTCGTTGACTTAATTTTTCGTTTGTCCATCTGATTCTATCTTTCACACAGTCTATTAAGTGAGTCAGATCAACTAGAGAGATTTATGGGAAGCGACTTTTAGCAGCCATTCTTCAATAGCCTGCGTAAATCCTATAAGCAATCCAGCCAACAGTTTGGTTCAATCTTGATGTACTTCTCGTTGTCGTTTTCGGTGTGTGAGAGACTTCGAGTTTTTTCTTCATTGTCCCATTCGACAACACAAAGCAGTATCTCCCCCTGTGCCCACTTTCTTACTAATCCGCCCATCAAAGAGACAATCGATCGTCTGATTGACGGGAGAAAGACAGTCGAGTTTTGTCGCAAATGAAAACGAATTATGTCGATCGGAGCACAAGACCAGGTTGAAAGGTTGAAGTACGAGAAAAAAGTGTCGTTGCTTTATAACATACGTACGCACTCACTGTCGCTTTACTTCAATGATCTAAATAAAACCAGTGTCTCGACGGAATTATTCCGTCTATAATAATAGTATAGAAGTCCGAATACTCTAAATAATACAAATGATCAATCTTTATCTAAAATAATTCGAAACAGTATTTTTATACCTCCTCTCTCTATTTCCTTTCTTTTTTTCTCCCTCCCTTCGTATCCTTTTCCCTCTCTGCCTGGTTCCTCTTTTTCCTGCTCAGTTTATATTCCCGTCTATATTCCCTCATTTTCTCTTTCCATCTCTCTCCTCTCTCTTCTCTTTCACCCTTTCTTCTAATTATTTACGTCATTCGCCCCTCCCTCCCATCAGTTCTAGCAGTCTACATTTAATTACCTTATTCGTGTTTTGTGATTTCGTCTAGTCTAGACGACGCTATTTATGACGTCATCATATCTGCATGGCGTCCTTTTTAGTTTTGTAACTATAATATATATATATATATATATATATATATATATATATATATATATATATAGTCTCGGAAGTTTCTCAACCATTAAAACTATATAAAAAACAAACAAAAACAAAACAAAAAAAACTTATAGTCTCAAGTCTTCCAGTGGAAAATCACTCATGTAAGTCAATTTATTTTTTACAGTTATTATATTAGTTAGTTTCTAACACTATTTTATATATATATATATATAGGAGAGGAAAAAAGTACGGCGACATTCCAGATTGAGTCCTAATAAGAAATTGGAAAATCAAAGTGTATATATATATATATATATATATATAATATTAATTTTAAATAAATATTACATTATTTTTACCTACATACGCCAGCGTTTCACGCTTTTGCTCTCATCAGTGTAGGAAATCATAATCTCAAATGGTCGCAAGGTTCGAACCTCTGCTACAGAATCAACATAGACTCCGTAAGAAGGCGTTATAACCATACTACCACGAGATATTACCTCGTCAAGAAGGGAATTTAAGTTATATTAGAAAGACTGACAATTGATTTAACGAACGTTGTCGGATTATGCTTTATAGCTACGGGCTAGTCTTTTTTTAATTTCCCGAAAGGGCTCAACTTCAATTTTATTAAAGGGGCTTATAACAATATTCATTTTAATATATATATATATATATATATATATATATATATATATATATATATATATATATCAGTCAGTCGTTTTAAATCTAATACCCAAATCTTTTAGAAATACATTATATATCTCGTTATTTGTAATATATTAACTATATCTAAAAATGAATTCAAATAATTCTTTATATTTATTTTTAAAGTTTTCAACCTTTAGCGAAAGTATGAAAACATTCAGTTCGCGTTCCCTTCTTAAAATTCACTATCAGCTGAATAGTGTCTGGTATGTTAAAGTTCTACCCGTTTCTTTTTCAGTTATAAGCGAAGCATAATCAATTATCTATAGGCCAAAATGATGGTTCCATAATGGACTGAGCTGCTAATAAAAACAGATATATAATATTTTCTTGGAGGAGATGTCAGCAGAGTTGTCCAAGAGTAATAAAGAGAATCCAAGTCACCCGCCAATACCCGATAAAGAAACAGAGGCTATGCAATGTATTCAACTGTGTTTGTTGGAGATCTGTTCATTCTATGAAGATAATGTGTCACAATAACGCATGAAATACTGATCCATCTGTAATAAATGCGTTTCGATATTCTACTCCGTTTAGGTGTGTTATCTTACACATGAGAGAGGCATCCGTTCAGTTTCCCGAGAATGGATATTTCCTGTATGGGTGCCTGCGCGAGGAGTCTACTTTGAAGCAGTGAAGGGTTATGCAATCTCCAACCACACCTCTCCTTAACCGGCATTACTTGAGTCCAGTAGCAAGGATAAAATCCAAGACGGCTGGAAACAATGCCGGGATAAGCAGATAACCCTTCCACATACAGCACTTGGTATTCCCAAGTGGTCACCATCTCGTACTGACCAAGCTCAACTTCGGTGATCTAACGCTAACAGCTGTGTAAACGTGATTATTCCATGACAACCCTTTAATACATTTAACGCACCTCTGCATACCTTTTCTTGACATTAAACGTCGAAATTCTAGTCAGACATCCCCTCTTCACTTCGCACAACACATTCATCTCATATAAATATTATTCTCTATCTTCATATGAATCTTAATAGCTGTCTCTTGTGTACACGTCTCTGTGTGCATACGAAGAAAATGAACATACAAGCCAAAGAAAATAAAAAGAATCACTGATTGAGATTTTCAATTGACTATCAATAATTTCATCAAAATCCGTTTATATTTTTAAACTTGATTCCTTTGAGACATTTTTATCAACGAATGTCTGCATATAAGTAATGAATGTTTTTTTTAAATATATTATTCTTGCCAGAGCCATTTTAATATATTGGACTACGGCCAATGCCAATTCATCTTTGTGGTTGTGATTTTTTTCACTTCTACAAACTCTCCTACAATATATATAGTACATATATTGTATTAGTGTCTGTAGATGTAAATCCGTTTAAACTCCAGTGTTTATTAAAAGTGCTCAATAACAAGTAGAGCTGTTCTTTAGTATAAATGTTTATTTATACAAACATTACTGAATCACTTCCTGGTCTTTGGTCAGAAGAGGTGGACTCTCTGTGAAAAGTACAACCGAAACATGTCTGCACATATGTAACCAGTAATGTTTGTATAAATAAGAATTTATATATATATATATATATATATATATATATATATATATATATATATATATATATATATATATATATATATATATATATATACTAGCAGGAAGACCCGACCTTGCTAGGGACCTGATGAACAACACCATGCCCTTTTTTACAATGCTCATAACACCATAGTCGAAAACAATTAAAATTTGGAAAACTCTCTGAATTAGTTTCTTATACATATAGTGTAAATTCCATTAATTGAATTTGGAATTTTAAGGGGCTTTAGCTTCCATAGCTCTTTTAGATGGAACACCTAGAGATTCGACCCATTGAGCGGCTCGTAAAGATTTGAGACCACTTCCAATGTCTTCTCAGATAATTTTATACATATGATTTAAATTTTATAAAAATAGGATATATTTAAAGTCTTAAGGGAGGTTTTGCCCCCCCCCCTTAGCTCCCTCAGTGCTACTAAAAAATCCTGGACCACTTTCATTTTTTCCCCGGTAAATTGTACATATAAATACACTTAGTTTTTATGTAGATTTTCAAACATCTTTACTATAGGAAATCCCACATACATTGACACATACATATATATATATATATATATATATATATATATATATATATATATATATATATATATATATATATATATATATATATATATATATGCTACGCTATGGGGTGAGCACTCTGGTGTAGGAAATGATTGTTTCCACTTAAGAGTAAAGCAATATTTTTAATTGATTCTATTGTCTGCAGCAGTATCCCCGATTCTTTCTAGTATCAGATAAGACAACTACAGGAGGCAAAACATACATTAGTGACCCTTAGTCGGCGTAGTATTACCAACCAATGCTCACATTATCTGTAATCTGAAATGTTACGAGTGGGCTACGAAGCTGTGTACGATTTCTTATTGCTTAAATATTAAGTTATGTTTTTTCTTGGGCGATAATGACAGTTTATAAATCTCTTAATATGGCGACGTAATCCAGGTAACGCATGTATAAAAGGTAGCACTCTCAATCACTTAGGAAGTGAATCACTATAAGATAGTGTTATGGGGTCAGCTGATATACCTATTTAAGGAATAAATTAAGTTACCCAGACACAATAAATACAGTAACATCGAGCCATTCAGTTGGCGTCAGTTTGCGCTTGCTGGTTGAATACCAGTCGAGGTTCCGATCTTGAAAATCAGTCCGGCAGCAACTAGGACATTTCGGGCTGAGGTATTCGTCCTTGGTAGTCCTAGGAGGTCCAAGCTTCCAGGCCTTGCCTCCACTCTTTAGGGTGGAGTAAGTTTATTACTTACTTTCTGAGGCACCCCGACCGGCGTATGCCCATGGAACTGCCCAGACAATTTTGAAAAGGCCAGAGTGCTCCTTCTTTATATTTTGCTTTGACACATATGTTTTCTCTCTTTCTCAAAGCTTTCGCTACTTTTGAGACATTACTTCTTGATATACCAATCATTTCTGCTATTTTTATTGCACCAGCGCCTGCAATATAAATACTAACAATTTGATTCTTAGAAAGTCCAGTAAGTCTGTAATTTTAACCTGATGATATGTGAACAGGAAACGCAAAATACTATTAAGCAACATTAATAAATAATAAATGAAAGACAGGCTGGTGCAGTTTGGTCGGCGACTAAACATCAAGAAGACGGAGTTGTAGCACTTGAATGAGCGGACTATTTTGTATCGGTCTACTTGAGTGACAGTGAGATTGTAATTCGGTATGGCGATTATGTAATCATCGCTTCTTTACCGCGTGGGCGTATGGTACTTCTGCATGTAACTAAATTCATACGAAAGCCAAACAACGCGGATCTTCAGTTTCAGCTTATCTCTCAGACAAGACGTATATTCTGCGCTTGCTACTTAGACCAACAGTAGACGACTGATGAACTCCAGGATATTATTTCGTCAAACCGACATGAATCCACCTATTGTACCGTCTTCATTTTGTTCCTGTGTTCCCGTGAATAAAACTTCATATATATTTAGTTGTGGAGCCATTATTTATTTCGAGGAAGAATGGTGATCCATTTGTGCTTATTTAACATTTCTATTTGGCCAGACGTATTACTCTTCCAAGTAAGTTTGTCATTCTGGTTTTCTTCCCGATTGAAGGGATAAGCTTAGAATTAGTTCCTAACCGAAGAGTATTTAACCACCGATAAAGACGAACACGGAACCATCCAAGTCGACAGATAGGATTTTCTACAGACACACGCCTTCAAGTATCTCACTGTGTGCGGCCAAGGGGTAGCAAGAGATGTCAGAGATGCCAGAACAGCGGTGAGGTCACTGCCACTTTTTCTGCCGCTTTTGGATCTTAGATATCGGTCGTAGCGGACGTGTTCTTGGCGGTGTGTGTCTAGACTGTCGGGGGATACGTTTGCCCTTCCAGAACAATTTCGAACAATTACAGTCCACTGTTTTCGTTTCCGGAAATATAATAAACACGTGAATCGTACAAAATGTGTCGTTGTCTTTTGAAGACTTTATTTCAGGTCGACAAGAATACGGTCCTAATCCAAGGTGGCTGGCTGGAAGAACACACTATTTCTAGACGATCAGAGTTCATCATCATCGGACGGAAGCTGAGTCAAAACATGTGTTTAACTTGCATTTGCTACCCTTAAACTATGCTACAATAAATTCAGTTAATATAAAAATAAATTTAAGAAATAGCGTCTGTATTCTATTATTTCCATACGCTGAATAGTATTGTTGTCTGCTTATAAGATTCTACTTACCGTCGGGTGTATAAACATTATACACCGGTGTCGTTTCTGTAGTAATCCAGGTTGCTGAATAAATGCATGCATGAGTATGTTCTTGTCGTCGCCGTCACCATAATCATTGTTGTCGCAGGCTACCCCTTTCGTCTATTGATAAAAAAGAAGCCGAGACTTGCGAGGTTTAAAAGGTTTATTAAAAACAAAGAAACAGAAAAGTTCGTGTGCGTGTATGAAAGAGAGAGAATGGGAGGGAGACCGGTGACCTATAAATAGACAGGTCAACGTTCTCGCTACACTGTTCGGCACGTGATGCGGCTAGCAGGGACAGCAACGTCTCTGCCCGTTCAGTTTGGTTGTCAGCAGACAAATAAAGAGAAATACACTCTCTGAAGGAGGGCGCGTGATTTTTTGACTTTCGCTTTTAGCTCCCTTACCTTTTAGGGCACCCTTCCTCTGCGCACCCGATTCGCTATCTAACATTCTTTCTTATAACGAAATTGTTCTGATTATTAACGGAATCGATCTAGTGTTTTTTTATTGTTACAAACAAAAATAAACATATTTTTAAACACTATTATTACTTATACTAGAAAATATTCTATTATTTTCATTAAATTCTTTTATTGTAGATTATATCTCAGTATTTATATTTAAGTATGTATAAACTACTCTCTAAGTATAAAGATAAATATATCAATTAAACTAACACGTCTACAATGAGGTGGGAATAAAACGTTGAAGAGATTGATAAATCTTTAATCATTCCTTCTAAAAGTTTTATTGATGTTTTCGACACTATCGATTAAAACACTGAAAGTAGTAGGACATCAAATCCAGAATATTATTAGAATTACAAGAAAAATTCTTCTAAATCATGCTGTTAACTACCATATTTTCAGATTATGAGATCTCCTGTTCGATATTCGAAAACAGCATTTGTAAAGGATGTCGAAAACTAGAATTTTTATAATTTTAATTAACAACCAACTATTGTAAAATGTTAACCACTTCTCTATTTTTATTCTTATAATTTAATTTTTAAAAACATAGTTCACCCCAAACAAGGCAAGTTGCTACTGTAGACGTAAGTGGCTTCTGAGACTTAGGGTGACAGTTTTGGGGGCCATCCTAAATTGAGAGATGTACAGCGAGATGTTTGTTCACATTAGTTTTATATTTCTGCATGTTGATACAGTCGGGAGAAACAAGTAGCAGAGAAGGAGTTCCAAAGGCCGACAGCACGAGGAAGTAATTGGAGTAAAAGACTCTTCGGCATATGGGGACGTCCACTGAATGTATAGGATTTAGATGATTGTCGGGTTAGTCGACTGTATTTACGTCGAGGGGGCACCAGAGCAGCAAATTAATCGGAGCACATTTCATTGAAGTACTTGTAAAACAAGCACAAGAATGCAACATTGCGGCGATGGGACAGGGGCTGGAGTTTGGTGGATAGTGAGGGACCTATCAGATTAGCGACTTTTTTGGACCTTGTCTAAGAGAGAAAGAGACTAGTGGATTGTGCACCAGCCTAGATGTGACAACAATACTTCATGCATGGGCGGTGTGTGGCTTTGTAGAGATATATGATACTTTCAGGTGTGAGAAGTTTTCTAGCACGGTAGAAAGAGCCCACTTTCTGTGCAGCAGCCTTGGCAATGTCTTCTATGTATTTGTAATAATTCATGTAATCTGTGAATGTTAGCCCGAGGAGTTTGAACGTTGGACTCTCAGGTAGGGTGTTATTTGCCATGGTAATCGGTGGTTTAAGAGGTTTCTTGTAGTTGTTGAAGGAAAAGTGCTTTATCTTAGCAGCATTAAATGTTACCATCTATTTATGACCCCATTCCATTACGCATGAATACCTGAATTTGTATTAGACACTATTTGGCCGATATTTACGACGTAAATACTATTTTCGTTAGTCTTTGACGTTTAGATCATTAGCTTGACCTATAAGTGAATCCAGTAATACTGCCTCAATTTGGGAAACTTTGGGGACATGTGTAACATAACGATGACCGTGTTGGAGTTGAAAAGTTTGAATGACACTTAAGGGTCAGAGGTGATTCCAGAACGGAAGTCGTAAAACCACGTGATTTCCAGGCAAATATTTTATGTCTTTTGGCTGGCAAGACTTCAAGGATAAATAACGTGTCCAGAGTACTGTCCCCAATGAGGGCGGGCGTACATTATGTAACTAGATAAGCAAATATGTACTCTCTCTGGTCACATATTTTTGCTAGGCTGGTAGATCCACTCATAATATAAAGATCAGTTTTAGAACAATATAATATTTATACAAATTATTTATTTCTAAACTATACGTTGACGACTGTAAAATGTTAAAACATCATTAACATATAATGCGGTGAAGGAATTCTAGTAAAATATCAAAAACAGAGAGAGAAACATATGTTAAATTTGCATATCAAACTGACCCTGCTAATGATTTTTAAGTGTAAAACGTGTTATAATTTTAAAATATCGCGCTTAATCGATACTACTTAAAAGAATTAAAAAATATTTCAGTGAACAGCTGCTTAATATTCTACTTTTTAGAATTTGGTTTATTTTTATTTTTATAATTTTATGAATTTAAATCAGATTTTCATTAAATGCATTTATCTATTAAGTTATTAAAAGTATGCATCTGATTTATTCATATAATTCAGTGAAACCTGTCTATTTTTCGAAGTTTGTCATCGATAGCTTTCGTCCTAGAACATCAATGTCTGATTGTAACTAGTCGCTCAATTACGACAATTACAGGTCCTTGTTCTTTAAATATTACGCCTTGAAATTCCAATTCATTTCAATAATTCTATATATCACTTTGTAAGAGACACTTTCCGATTTAGACCGCTATTTTTCATTGGTCAATAATCTATTTTATTAGCTAATCACTCACCGCCTTTGTTACAAATAAGGAAACTGCAAATGGCAACCAACACCTACTTCTTGCGTACATACTAAACCTTTCATATTATCACTTCGTTTTAGTTACTTTATTCATTATTCTAAATGTTATTTCTCCGTTCATATCCTTGTTTTACTTTTAAAATTAATACTTAACTCGCGATGACGACATTAACTAATCTATTTTTGCATGAAGACCCGGAACGCGTTCATTCGTTGGTTTATTTTTCTAAGTAATACTTAACTCGCGACGATGACAATAACACTACAATTCTTGTAATTAAATTCAGACATCTGACAAGAGGTTTTTCTTTTTAAATTAAGACTTTTTAATTTTTTAATTAAGATTTTTATTTCCTTCGTAATAATTAACTAGCGCTGATGACACTAAGAAATCAACTATTACTGCTGGATTTAAATTCAAACAACTAGCATTTTCTCAGATACATCTGCAGAACGCGTCCATTTTGATTTTAAGTAATACGTAACTCGCGATGGTCACTTCAACAAATCAACTGTTACTGTCGTTATGAAATTTAAACAGACAGCAGGATTAAAGAAAATCAGATTAAGCCTTCGAACTCATTCTTCTGTGGTTTTACTTTTAAAAAAAGTAATTCTTACCTCGCGATAATGACAGGATTGATAGGAAAACATCGACATTATTGTTGGTGTCCTTTAGACACTTATCCCCCACACAGACAACAGCGAGTTGCCCTGTTAATATTATATATATTTGCCAGTATATATAATAAAGTTTATTAACAAATTGGGCTGTTTATGGTAATTACTATGTACTTTATCCAGACGAGCTCAATGCTATGATAACTATAGCAGTAAAAATAAGACTATCATTATTATTATTTTAAAATGGCTTTAAACGACATGCCAATGTTCCAATTTAACGTATGTTCAGAGCCAAACGTCTTAAAACTCTTTAACATAATTATGTTATATCATTGAATGCCGTGTGGAGCGGGGGGAATCAAAATTCTAATACAATAATTCTAAGGGGGAGGGTGACTAACCCAGGCTTTACTTAGAAAACTCATAATTCAAAACAAGAAATGAGTCAGCATTTTTTAGATTTTACATTTTTGTGAACACTGCACGCCAGTGTCCGCGAGTGTTCGCCACTGTAAGCCAGTTCCCGCTAGTGTCCCACAGTGTCCGCCACTGTCAGCCCTATAAAGAAATAGCCAACTCTAAATTCAGAACATGAAATGAGTCAGCATTTTTTACATTTTATATTTTAGCAGACACTGCTCGCCAGTGCCCACCAGTGTCCGCCAGTGTCCGCCATTGGCATCCATATAAAGAAATAGCCAACTCATAATTCAAAACACTAAATGTATCAGTATTTTACATTTTAGTGGACACTGCTCGCCAGTGCCCACCAGTGTCCGCCACTGTCCGCCATTGTCAGCCTTATGAAGAAATAGCCAACTCATAACTCAAAACAGGAAATGAGTTAGCATGTTTTAGATTTTATATTTCAGTAGACACTGCCTGCCTCTACCTGCCAGTGTCCGCCAGTGTCCGCCATGTAAAGAAATCACCAACATGCTTTACAAGTTGAAATGGAGGAGGAGATGAAATCAAGAATTGAGAATGACCATTTGTGCTTTTCAGTGTTGTCTGGGATCAATACTTCTAAAAGTCATTGCATTAAAGTTCGATTTCCAAAATATAAAATGTAAATTGATGATAAACTGTATTGAGGCAATCATTCTCACTGGTTGTGGCAAAGATGAAACTGTTTTTATTCCGAGGATACCAATTATACCATAAAATATACCCCTTCAACTTAAGCGGTTGCAGTTTCCTGTACGACTTTGTTTCGCTATGTCCATCACTAATAGGCCAAACACTAAAAGTTGCCGTATTGCCACTTGAAGAACCATGCTTTTCACATGGTCAGCTTATTTTCAATCTTAATGCCTGATGATTTTCTGATTATTATTAAATGATTGCAATGTGTATTTCCTTAAACTTTTATTAAAGTTTGGAAACTTTCCATATCAGTTTCAAATTTGTACTTATAAAATATCTTTTTTCATACACAGCATATGATAATTATGCATTTTATTCACTTGTATATTTGGTTTTGTTAACTGGAAGTATGTTTTAAAAATACACTAGCATAAAAAAATATAGGAATTATCCTCTGAAGGAGTAAAGCTGTAACACACCATGTGATAAAAAATAAAATAATAAAATCGACAATTATGTTTTTGTGGTTTGTATTTAAAGAAAACGAGCTAAAAAAAGTTATTTACTTTACCTGGTTTCATTCGTTTTGTGAAACCATGTATAAAAAATCCCCCACCTGTACATAGAACCAGCTATACTAATCTTACTATTGAGCTATGAGATTGTAATCTACTTTTTCATGTGTGCACTGCCTCTATATAGGTGATAAGAGTTTTTAAGAGTTTTTAAGAGTATGAAAGCAAGTGATGCGAAGTGATAACTTAATCTGCCAACCAATTGAGTATACAGACATTGCATTTTGATTCTGAACTCGGGCATCGCCGGGTAGCCCTGCCAGTATATTATAATATTTTAAAATAATATAATATATATATATATATATATATATATATATATATATATATATATATATATATATATATATATTAGGTATTTTTCAAACTTTAGCAGTGCTCAATACGTAGTAGAGCTTAGTAGTAGTATGAACATATACTTATGGAAAGTAAACTAAACATACACATTTTATGTTTTATTCCCAATAAGCTTGATAATTTCACCCCTACAACAACAAACGCTTCTGTGTAGCTTACTCCCTATAAGCATATTTACATACTTCTACTAAGTCATACCCTCTCTCTTTCTCTCTCTCTCTCTCTCTCTCTATATATATATATATATATATAGAAAAGAGGGTACTGCAGGATTAGTGCAGTTCCAACGAGAGAAAAGTATATATGTAAAGGAGTAAGGCTACCAACATTTGTAAAATGTTTATTTCAACATTAAACTGTAAATATAGTGTTGTTCACAAGAACTATTAAAACTCCTACAAACCAAACAGCTGGACAATAACAATAAGGCTAGATATGACGTGGAAAGCTTATTCGCTAATGTACCTGTAAAAGAAACAATTGATATAATCATCAATAATATATACATTAATTCGTCTCTCCTTTACTTAAAATCAATAAAAAATACTAAAAAAGTTACTATTAATTTGCACTACTGAAGTACTCTTTTATGACTTCTAGGAAAACATTTACATTCAAATTGACGGAGTTTCACTGACTTCGGTTATCAACCCGACTTTCCTATATGTTCTTATTGTAACCTCTAATAATATGTTGAACACTTCTACTCATGAAAACAACAACCAAGCTTAAATTCTAGTTTTTTAAATTATAAGAGCAAATGAACCTATCGCTACAAAATAGCTTTGTTAAAGACCTACTAAACGTGCAAAACTACCCCCCCAACACCAAACACTATTGATGGAATTAAAAATATAAAACAATTCCTTATTTATAGCGAATTCCCTCGATGAACAAATAAAATTAATTAAGGATTCGAAACATAAAAAATAGCACTACAAATAAGAATACTATCCAACATCACAACTCAAACTATTCAACGTATGCTATTGTAATCAAATGCAAGCAAACTTCAGATAAGAGGAAAACACCATTGTGTACAATATGTACACAATGCATATCTCCAATTAATAATAATAATAATAATAATAATAATAATAAAATTAGACCTATTATTTACTATAAGAAATTTAAGACCCTAAATCGTGTAGTAAAAACAACTCTTCTCTAACCGATTGAAACATTAAAAAGTATCAATGGACTAGGACCATATTTATTTGTTAATTGTTTTTACCGTTCGATAAATGTAATAAGCATTACGTTATTATTCACATTCCTTGATTTATGTCCGATCGTTTTTGTTTCAACAATTGTGAAACATAATGTATATGATAATTATATTTGCTCTTCATGAATATATGTCGGATTCATGTCTTCATTATTTCTGGTTGCGATTATATAATCATTTTATCCGCTTAATATTTGGTAAGATGCAAACCCTAGTTTACATTTATTCCTGTCATGTTTTCGAATTACCTTAAAGGTTTTCCTAAAGGAGGAAGCTCTGATAACGGAAATAATTTTTGTATCAGAAAATATGCTTAGAGTAATCGCATCGCTTATCCAGTAATTAGCCGAAATAACTGTATACGCCGGGTGTCTGAAATTTCTTCAACTTCGCATTAACTAAAAAATAATGTTTTACTTTAAATTCTAAGGAAACAGCAAAAGAATTACTTCTTTTTATTAGCAAAAATAATGTATTATAACTAAATAAATGACGTTTATCGAGTTTGTGTTAAATTAAAAATAATAAAAAAAAACACGAAAAATTATTTTACGATAAAAACCGTGGCACAGCGTATATTGCCAACTGAGGTTGTTTGTTTTTGTTTAAACCGTAAATTTACAATGATTACTAACAAAAATTGAAATAAAACATTACTTCGGGTATAAATTGAAATGAAATTTTCCGTGTAAAAAATAAACTCATTAACTTTAATTGGTCAAACAATTTAAACCGCTTTTTTAATTAGCTAACAGAATATAAATGCCTTCTTATCACCAGATAAATCACATATTACATTTTTTTAACGTAGTTTACCCCAAACAAGACAGGCCGCCACTGTAGACGTAAGGGACTACTGAGAAGAAAGAAAAGGGGAGAAAGTTGGGGGGGTCAACCTAAACTGAGATTTGTGTTAAATTAAAACTGTAAACCACCAACAATAAATAAGTTTACTAACGTTAAAAACCGAGGCACATTGTATATCGATAACAGAGGTTGTGTGCGTTTGTTTTTAGTTTAGTTCTCAACATACATTTACTATGAAAAGTAACAAACATTGCAATGAAACTTTACTTTGTGTGTAAACAAAACTCTGTGTGTAAATGTGACACCTATCTTCTCTAAATTAGATTGGTCATAAAGCCAGGGTCCAGTTTTTAAGATGAGTATCGAAAGAATGCAACGACAGGGAACAAGATCGTCCTAATATTTCTGTTTCATAAAGACACTCCTCAGTTTAGGTGATGTAGAATTAATATGAGTTTTTGTAGAAAGCGTGAGAATATGATAGATATATACGATTCATAAGAATTCCTTGCGAGCAAAGTATAGTATCTGTTCTGATACTATATTTCACCTGTCCTTTCCTCAGTCAGTGAATGAGACATCCTTCTAGATTAAGCCAATTTTTATTTTTACGCAATAAAAAGTACCCCTATTTGGGGAGTTAGATTTTTCCCATGTAAAAACCACCTTATGTCCAACTTTGCTCTTATAGCGAGGCAAGTAAATAGGGTCACGCTCCGTAATATATATATATATATATATATATATATATATATATATATATATATATATATATATATATATATATATAGTCTTTGTTATTATTTTTACTGCTGATAGAAACATAGCTGATTTCTTAGTATTTTTCCACTTCCTAAGCGGTAAGGAACATTGCATTAAGCCGCCCTTTATAATAGGACGTGCAATTATTTTTTTATTTTATACATATTTAATTGATTTTTACGTACACATAAATTCATTTTATATGTACGTAAGATTAATTAAATATATATATATATATATATATATTAGTACTTCATGTATCCACATAAAATATTATAAGGAGATATAATTTTTTATGTGTCAGTTTTCAGTATTTACTTCAACAGTGCTCGATACGTAAGTAGAGCTAGGTAGTAAGCAATGAAAATATATATGGCAATCAAGCTACACAGAGGCTCCCGTGTTTCATCCCCGGGGGGAATCGTCAGGCTAAAGGCATTTAGCCTGACGATCCCCCCCCCGGGGATGAAACACGGGAGCCTCTGTGTAGCTTGATTGCCATATATATTTTCATTTCTCTCTCTCTCTCTCTCTATATATATATATATATATATATATATATATATATATATATATATATAGAGAGAGAGAGAGAGAGAGAGAGTAAGGTAATACTTTAAATATATAAATAATATATTTAACCAGTAGACTATCAGAATAAAAACAAAGCTCAATATGGTGTATAGAGCAATAATATTAATTGAATGAGAAATTAATCAGATTATATTAAAGTTCAAAAACAGGGAGTGATACTGCGTCCTTAACTCATGATTTTTTAAAGAAAATTTTCTCCTCAGAGGATTATTACCGCAATGGCATTACTGCAGGTAATAAAATTAAGCTTTGAAATGATATAAAAATGTATAAAGAAATACATAAAAGTATATAAAACATCTAATATATTGGCCCAAAACACACTTTATTTTGTTAAACTTATACAGTTCATCCAAGTCATGAAGTTTAAAATAATTTCAAGAAAGATGTCAAAGAAGTCGATAAAAAAACAATCCAGGTGGTGAATGGTAGTCGAAAAACGAAAAAGTTATCCAGGCGGGAAATCTGTTGTCATCTACTGCATCGATAGTAAGCAAATTTAGTAGTTAATCCCAATTTGTTCAATCTCCTTCTGTAATTGTAACCTGTCACTCTATTTATTAGTTTTATCATTCGACTAATCTCAATATTACATTCCAATTTTCAATGTATAGACCTCTGCCCTAAGTCCCATACTCCAGAAAGATCTTATTAGAACTTTATATATACATTTAAAATAACGATTGGCTCCTATATAATTATATTCTAATTATCCATCCCATCATTCCATTTGCTCACAATACAATATATAACATGTTATTATTATTAGTTATCAACATTAAAAAGAGTTCCTAAATCCCATGCTTCATTTACGTTTTTTTTATCTCTATTGTTTAATATATATTCAACATTAATATTCATGAATCCGATATGTAGTATTTTACATTTTTATTTATATATGTTAAATTTTAATTTACAATTATTTTTTCAATATCAGAACTTGTTTAAAGTACACAACTCGTAATAAACACAACAACACATAATTTATATAAAACGCATTAGAATGAAATCTCTACCAAACCGGCCTAGTTTGAACGTGTAAAAACGATTTGTAAGATGTTTTTTAACATTTAAAAAACATCTTACAAACTATTTCCACACGTTAAAACTTGGCGGGCTCCACCATTTCTTTGGTTACACGTTCTCGATTTTTAACTATTTTATACTTCTACCATTAAACAATCTTACAAATCGTTTCCACACTTTAAAACTAGGCGGGTTCCGTAAATAATTTTATTCTAATACGTTTTATTTATGTGTTGTTGTTGTTTTTTGTTTACGATTTATAGAGTGTTAACTATTATGCACTTTTACCGACAACTTATTTAGATCCATCTGCGTTATTTCTTTCGATAATGGTCTAACAGGTAGTTTTACAAAATCATCAAATTCTTTATTCTTAAGGTAAATCATTTATGAATATCAACAAACAGCAAATGATCCAATGTTGAACCCTGAGTGGTTATATACTGTGATTCACAATAAGTGTAGCCAATTTTTACTTGCAATATTTGCTTACAATATTAACTACTTTGTGCGAAATACCAACACCATTTCTCTTCGCTAGTGTTATATATAACGGACTTGAGTTGTCCAAGGTAACGGGCATCCTCAATAGACCGGTATTGTCTGGGTCTTCGGGTCTGAATTTACGCCGGTCTATCGGTTGTCCGTCCTGTGCAGTTCTAGGAGGCGCACCCTCCCAGGCTTTGCCTTCTCACCCTTTGAGAAGGGATTAGTTTATTGCTAATCGCCTGAGGCACCCCTACCGGGGAATGCCGACGGGACTGCCCAGGAAATTTTTAAATAACCAGAGCGCTCAAATTCTCGAGCGCTGATTTTTCAAATTCCCCTCTCCCCACCTTGTGTCACATCTTACCTTGTGGGAGGAAGATAAATAGAACTAAACAAAGAAAAATGGTTATTCGTTCCCGAGATAAGTTTATATATTATAACATATATAAAAGTAATAAATAATAAATATTTGAAAATATCACATCATAAGAAGGAAGAAAAGTCTAGTAACAAGAATATTGCATTACTTCCTGTCACATGTAACGTCCTGCATTATAGCGGTTAAATAATTACATTACAATAATTAAATACGTTCTAAACCACAGCAGAAGCCATAACTGACGACTGCGTATTAGGAGAATTACGTCCAATATAATGTTGGAACAATTTGGGAATTGTAATTTTAATAATCATATCTGTTCTGTTATATATTTCAAAATTTCTAATACTAGTGTAACGATGTAAAAGCTGTTTTATTCGTTACCAAATCTATGTATGTTATGATACAAATGCGTTTTAATCGTTACTCAAATGTTCTTATAACCGTTTTCTAATTCCTTTATGGACCGTACGCTTTTTGCGTATCTTTTCTTTTGCAAATGTGGGGGTGTCTTAACAGTGTGCGAGGGTGAGAGTGTCCTTCACGTGTGCGCTGTGCAGGTGTGTGCTTTAAATGTACGTGTATTTTATACTTAACTACTTACATATTATAAGACTATTACAGAACTGGACGAACAATGGAGTTTCTTTTTCTCGTTTTCGGTCTCAACTCGAAAATAACGTAATTCAAAGTATCAACGCATGCTTTGGCAGGTCCACCCCACTTCAAGTCCATGGATAGACTGATTTTCAAACTCTCGCTTTCTTTCAGTCACGAACGTGACGTCATCGTTTCTTTGTTTGCGACACACAAGTTACGTCATCTCCCTATCAATCCACCAGCTCTCTGTATTTGACCCTTACTGACTCCAATCAATGTTCTCCCGATCCCAAGTTCAACTTGTTTATTCTGACTCGTAGGAAAACAACCCCATCTCCCCAAGTTCTGTGTCAGCTCAACTTAATTCTTAATTTTAACCTAAATAACGGTTCATAATAGCTGAGGTACACCATTTAAAAAATAAGGCCCCTATGTAATATTAGCACTTTACAAAATAGCGTTTAAAAGTTCAATAATTGCCACTTCATTGTTTTTTTTAGCATATAGTTTCTCTATCTACATTGTCAACTTTAAAAACAATATGTATATAAATTTTTGTTATTAAACATTTTATTTATTTTAAACACAAACACACACACACATATATATATATATATATATATACATATATGTGTGTGTGTGTGCATAAAACATCAATGTGAAAAATATATTTTTATATATTTTCACAATTTATTTTCTATATTTTGACGTTAGGAATATCAATTTTCTCTTATATAGAAAAAAGTTTTTTTCCAAGAAAGGAGAACAACATTTTCGGCCATAATCCGTCGGCCTTCGTCAGTGTACTGAAGAATTGGTGGTGCACGGTGGGATGTGGGTGGTGGCAGTTGGAGAGAAAATAGGGGAAAAACAGTGAAATGATGATCACGCAGGTGTCTGTCTCTAGGGTCGAGTAGACCATAAATTGATTCCATGTGTGACCTGGCATGAGGGTGTTAATAGATGGATAAGCAGATAAAAATACGATACACGTATCCACGCATACACACAAACACACCGGCACACTGACCCGCGCCCATCAACTCACACACACACACATGCGCGCACACAGGAATATCTCCATACAAACACATAGCAGGGAAGAGAGAAGGGAGAAGAGCGATTGGGGTAGAGTAATTTAAAATTAGAGTAGGGGTGTGAAGTTTAGTACGCGGAGTGTGCGTGAACTTTGAAACATGAAAGAATAAAAAAATGAAAAATAAATAAAAGTGAATGAAAATAAAAAAAAAATAAACTATGTCCACGCACACGCATTCATGTGGAAAGAGGAGGAGGCATGAATATAGCATAGCTCTAGCTTTAAACTATTGAGCTATTGTAAGTACTTTATGTTACAAAGTAAAAATACACACACACACACACACACACATATATATATATATATATATATATATATATATATATGTGTGTGTGTGTGTGTAATGTGTGTGTAAAAGAAATGCACTAACGCAAAAATGTTTCGAATAAACATAAGCGTGGAAATTTGACAAAAGTCTATTTCAAACTTAAGAAATACGTAATGACCGATGGACATAACCACTTACAGGGCCGGCGGGACAATTATGAAAGTGGGGGGGCGGCTTCTCCTTAAAAGTGGGAGGGGGGGCCCCGGTTAAACACATGCATATCAACTTAATTATTAATGACCGTAAAGTGGGGTGGGGGGCCCAAGTCAAAAAGTGAGCCCCCCCCCCTGTGCCGCCGTCCATGACTTATGTGGATGCTTGAATACATCTAAAATAAGATGCATATACTCAACTTGAACATTTATCAATGATATGTTAATTCATCCTTAAGCATGAACAACCGGCCGATAGACAGAGCCTGTTTATCGATGGTTTGTTACATCTACAAAAAAGTTACGCTCACTAAATCTGCGCGTTTAACAATGGAAATGTTATCCGTAACTGAAAGGTGACAGGCTGACTATCAACAACGAAGTATCTCGTACAGATTGGTGGACGCATCCACAGAAAGAAACGATACATAAAAAAACTTATAATCGTGACAAATAAAAAGGTTAGAGGGAAAAGAAAAAAAAAACTTTGTTATTCATGAAACATAGGAAATGGCCCAACACAGACGAAAAGTAACTTTAAAAGAATGAAAATAAATTCGATTGTTAAATTGAATAAATGTAAACGTCTTGTGAAATGTGACAACCTATGGCAATTGGAGTTGATCGAAACGTAAACATTTTTATCGCAAAGGAATTATTTCTTTTTCCTAAACTAGAAATTTAAACCAAAAGCACGTTTTAGATGTCTGGACTTTATTTAACAAAATTAAATATTTGAATACGAGTAAACGAACCCAGCGTTTTCTTCGAGTTAAAGCTAATTAAATATGTGGACTGATAATTAAGCAAAGTGTTGCTGTTGCGGCAAATTGGTAAAATTAAATATGCGGAATTCAACTGGTGGTAATTTCGAAGACTGAACTATACGGAATTAGACGATTCACAGGGAATAGAAAGCGTTGCTCTTGTGCTGCAGAAGAAAATTTGCGGAATTTGACAGCGCGGCTAGTAGACATCGACGCTATAGTGGTAATCTGAGAACTAAAATATTAGGAATCGAACGATTCAACAGTGATCTGGTAACACTTCTGTAGACTGAAATACGCGTAATTCAATAATTCAGCGCGATTAGTAGAAAACGATTCTCTGGTAACAAATGAAAAGAATTAACTATGCGTAATTAGACAATTAAACGCGACTGATAGACAGCTTCACACTGGTGGCAATTTCATAGAAGTAATTATGAGAAGTTGAACGATTCAGGTCGGCTAGAAGATAGCCCTGCCCTGGTTATAAATTTATAGAATTAAATACGAGAAATTGGAAAATTCAGCGCTACTAGTAGATCACGTTGCCCTGATGACGAATTCGTAAAATTAAATATGCAGAAAGAGACGATTCAGCGAGGCTAATAGATAGAATTGATATAGTGGCAAATTGGTAGTATAAAATATGCGCGATTTGTAGACAAATTATTTTCTAGTGTCAAATTTGTAGAATGAAATATAAAGAATTATACGATACTTCGTCACCCGTAGACACCGTTGGACTGGTGGTAAATTACTCGAATTTCATGTACGGAATTGGGTGACTAAGTGAAGTTAATATCGTTGCTCTTATAGAGAATCCTTTGAATTACATATACGCTATTGTAATATCAGCGCGCCCAGTAAACAACGTTGACCTATTGGGACATTCGTAGAATGAAATAGGAGCGATTAGTAGACAGCGTTGCCCTTATGCTAACAATCTACAGAGTTAAATATGCAGAATTGGACAATTCAGGGCGGTTAATAGATATCCTTGCTCAGGTTGCAAATTCGTTGAATTAAGTATATGGAATTCGACGTTTAAGATACAGAATCTCCATTAATATCCGAAAACATACGATTCCTCGTTGCTATAAAACACTGTAAGCCCGTGGCAAATTCATAGATTGAAATATGTAAAATTAGTCAATTCACCTCAGTTGGAAGAGTGTGTTACCTTGGTGTGATTATTGTATAATTAAATATCCCGAATTAGACGATACAGCATGCCTAGTAGACATTGTTATACTGTGTATAAATTTGTAGAATGAAATACATGCGGGTAGTAGACAACCTTACCAATGTGGCCAATGAGTAGACTTATATATTCAATTAAGTGTGCCTTGTAGACAAAGTTTCACTTCTGAAAATTCGCATAATTAAATCTGCTGAATTGGACAATTCAACGCATAGAGTGACAGCGTTACTCGGGTGACTTCATTCTTATAATGAAATGTGCACGGTTTGTAAATTACATTACCGGGATAGTAAATTTATACAATAAAATGTGCGTAATTAGGCGATTTAGTGCGGCTACCAGAAAACATCGCCTGTGTTTGAAATTCGTAGAATATAACATGCACAGTATGTAAACAGTGTAGTTTTGGTAGCAAATTGGCAGAATCTAACATGCGAAATTCTACGATTTGGCGCGACTAGTAGACAGCGTTGTCCTGGTCGCAAGCTCACGTAAATTAAGATTTTGTTTTGGTGGAAAAAGTTGAATTAAATATGCGGAATTTGACGATTCAACGAACCTATCAGAAGGAGTCTTCCTTATGTAATATACGTAGAATCAAACGCGCGGAATTTGGGGAAAATTAGTAGAATCTAATATTTTCTGTTCATAGACAAAATCCTAATATTAAATATGCAGAACTAGATGATGCAGCTCGGCTAGTAGCTAGCGTTACCCTTGTTGCATTTTTTAGAATTAAATATGCGGTATAGGACGATATAGCGCGTTGACCTAATAAAGAATTGGTAGAATCAAATACGAAGCATTGGATGATTTACCGTATCTAGTAGATATACTTACTATGTATAGACAGGACGGATGACCCGAACCATCTCTGAGACAAGACGGTAGGCTGCCGCTTGTTACACAACCAGTACTTTATTTACATCTAGTTTTTGTTTTCATCCTAAATCATCACCAATCAAAGAACTGACGAGGATCAATGTCGCTTAGCTTCAGCGATCTGACGAGAACCGGTGCGCCAATGTGATTTATCCGTAATTTAAATAATTCAGCATATGGAAAAGACAGTTCCATGATGAAAATTTAGTGAAATTAATAGTACGAAGTTTGTCGATTGAGCGCGTCAAGAAGACAATTTGTTATTGTAGTTAAATCGTAACTGTAAATAGGAAGGATAGTAAACAGTTTTGCGCTGATGGCAAATTCGATTCGGACCGGCTAATAGCGAGCATTATCGTGGCTGTAAAATCGTAAAATAAAACACGCGGAAGTAAACGATTCAGAGTGGCGTGTAGACAACTTTGATGTGGTAGGAATTTCGTAGAATACAATATATCGAATCGGACGATTCAGTGAGCTAAGTAGACAACGTGGCAAATTCATAGAATTAAATGTACGGAATTGAATGAGCATAATATATGCGAATAATAGATGCAATTAAAACATTCTTGTAAGTAAGTATATCAGTTAAAACTAATTCATAGAATTAAATGTACGGAATTAAACGAGCATAATATATGCGAATAATAGATGCAATTAAAATATTCTTGTAAGTAAGTATATCAGTTAAAACTAATTCATAGAATTAAATGTACGGAATTAAACGAGCATAATATATGCGAATAATAGATGCAATTAAAATATTCTTGGAAGTAAGTATATCAGTTAAAACTAATTCATAGAATTAAATGTACGGAATTAAACGAGCATAATATATGCGAATAATAGATGCAATTTAAATATTCTTGTAAGTAAGTATATCAGTTAAAACTAATTCATAGAATTAAATGTACGGAATTAAACGAGCATAATATATGCGAATAATAGATGCAATTTAAATATTCTTGGAAGTAAGTATATCAGTTAAAACTAATTCATAGAATTAAATGTACGGAATTAAACGAGCATAATATATGCGAATAATAGATGCAATTAAAATATTCTTGGAAGTAAGTATATCAGTTAAAACTAATTCATAGAATTAAATGTACGGAATTAAACGAGCATAATATATACGAATAATAGATGCAATTTAAATATTCTTGTAAGTAAGTATATCAGTTAAAACTAATTCATAGAATTAAATGTACGGAATTAAACGAGCATAATATATGCGAATAATAGATGCAATTTAAATATTCTTGTAAGTAAGTATATCAGTTAAAACTAATTCATAGAATTAAATGTACGGAATTAAACGAGCATAATATATGCGAATAATAGATGCAATTAAAATATTCTTGTAAGTAAGTATATCAGTTAAAACTAATTCATAGAATTAAATGTACGGAATTAAACGAGCATAATATATACGAATAATAGATGCAATTTAAATATTCTTGGAAGTAAGTATATCAGTTAAAACTAATTCATAGAATTAAATGTACGGAATTAAACGAGCATAATATATGCGAATAATAGATGCAATTAAAATATTCTTGTAAGTAAGTATATCAGTTAAAACTAATTCATAGAATTAAATGTACGGAATTAAACGAGCATAATATATGCGAATAATAGATGCAATTAAAATATTCTTGGAAGTAAGTATATCAGTTAAAACTAATTCATAGAATTAAATGTACGGAATTAAACGAGCATAATATATGCGAATAATAGATGCAATTAAAATATTCTTGGAAGTAAGTATATCAGTTAAAACTAATTCATAGAATTAAATGTACGGAATTAAACGAGCATAATATATGCGAATAATAGATGCAATTAAAATATTCTTGTAAGTAAGTATATCAGTTAAAACTAATTCATAGAATTAAATGTACGGAATTAAACGAGCATAATATATGCGAATAATAGATGCAATTTAAATATTCTTGTAAGTAAGTATATCAGTTAAAACTAATTTATAGAATTAAATGTACGGAATTAAACGAGCATAATATATGCGAATAATAGATGCAATTAAAATATTCTTGTAAGTAAGTATATCAGTTAAAACTAATTCATAGAATTAAATGTACGGAATTAAACGAGCATAATATATGCGAATAATAGATGCAATTAAAATATTCTTGGAAGTAAGTATATCAGTTAAAACTAATTCATAGAATTAAATGTACGGAATTAAACGAGCATAATATATGCGAATAATAGATGCAATTAAAATATTCTTGTAAGTAAGTATATCAGTTAAAACTAATTAATAGAATTAAATGTACGGAAGTAATCGAGCATAATATATGCGAATAATAGATGCAATTAAAATATTCTTGTAAGTAAGTATATCAGTTAAAACTAATTCATAGAATTAAATGTACGGAAAGTAGCGAGCATAATATATGCGAATAATAGATGCAATTAAAATATTCTTGTAAGTAAGTATATCAGTTAAAACTAATTCATAGAATTAAATGTACGGAATTAAACGAGCATAATATATGCGAATAATAGATGCAATTAAAATATTCTTGGAAGTAAGTATATCAGTTAAAACTAATTCATAGAATTAAATGTACGGAATTAAACGAGCATAATATATGCGAATAATAGATGCAATTTAAATATTCTTGTAAGTAAGTATATCAGTTAAAACTAATTCATAGAATTAAATGTACGGAATTAAACGAGCATAATATATGCGAATAATAGATGCAATTTAAATATTCTTGGAAGTAAGTATATCAGTTAAAACTAATTCATAGAATTAAATGTACGGAATTAAACGAGCATAATATATGCGAATAATAGATGCAATTAAAATATTCTTGGAAGTAAGTATATCAGTTAAAACTAATTCATAGAATTAAATGTACGGAATTAAACGAGCATAATATATACGAATAATAGATGCAATTTAAATATTCTTGTAAGTAAGTATATCAGTTAAAACTAATTCATAGAATTAAATGTACGGAATTAAACGAGCATAATATATGCGAATAATAGATGCAATTTAAATATTCTTGTAAGTAAGTATATCAGTTAAAACTAATTCATAGAATTAAATGTACGGAATTAAACGAGCATAATATATGCGAATAATAGATGCAATTAAAATATTCTTGTAAGTAAGTATATCAGTTAAAACTAATTCATAGAATTAAATGTACGGAATTAAACGAGCATAATATATGCGAATAATAGATGCAATTTAAATATTCTTGGAAGTAAGTATATCAGTTAAAACTAATTCATAGAATTAAATGTACGGAATTAAACGAGCATAATATATGCGAATAATAGATGCAATTAAAATATTCTTGTAAGTAAGTATATCAGTTAAAACTAATTCATAGAATTAAATGTACGGAATTAAACGAGCATAATATATGCGAATAATAGATGCAATTAAAATATTCTTGGAAGTAAGTATATCAGTTAAAACTAATTCATAGAATTAAATGTACGGAATTAAACGAGCATAATATATGCGAATAATAGATGCAATTAAAATATTCTTGGAAGTAAGTATATCAGTTAAAACTAATTCATAGAATTAAATGTACGGAATTAAACGAGCATAATATATGCGAATAATAGATGCAATTAAAATATTCTTGTAAGTAAGTATATCAGTTAAAACTAATTCATAGAATTAAATGTACGGAATTAAACGAGCATAATATATGCGAATAATAGATGCAATTTAAATATTCTTGTAAGTAAGTATATCAGTTAAAACTAATTTATAGAATTAAATGTACGGAATTAAACGAGCATAATATATGCGAATAATAGATGCAATTAAAATATTCTTGTAAGTAAGTATATCAGTTAAAACTAATTCATAGAATTAAATGTACGGAATTAAACGAGCATAATATATGCGAATAATAGATGCAATTAAAATATTCTTGGAAGTAAGTATATCAGTTAAAACTAATTCATAGAATTAAATGTACGGAATTAAACGAGCATAATATATGCGAATAATAGATGCAATTAAAATATTCTTGTAAGTAAGTATATCAGTTAAAACTAATTCATAGAATTAAATGTACGGAATTAAACGAGCATAATATATGCGAATAATAGATGCAATTAAAATATTCTTGGAAGTAAGTATATCAGTTAAAACTAATTCATAGAATTAAATGTACGGAATTAAACGAGCATAATATATGCGAATAATAGATGCAATTAAAATATTCTTGGAAGTAAGTATATCAGTTAAAACTAATTCATAGAATTAAATGTACGGAATTAAACGAGCATAATATATGCGAATAATAGATGCAATTAAAATATTCTTGTAAGTAAGTATATCAGTTAAAACTAATTCATAGAATTAAATGTACGGAATTAAACGAGCATAATATATGCGAATAATAGATGCAATTTAAATATTCTTGTAAGTAAGTATATCAGTTAAAACTAATTCATAGAATTAAATGTACGGAATTAAACGAGCATAATATATGCGAATAATAGATGCAATTTAAATATTCTTGTAAGTAAGTATATCAGTTAAAACTAATTTATAGAATTAAATGTACGGAATTAAACGAGCATAATATATGCGAATAATAGATGCAATTAAAATATTCTTGTAAGTAAGTATATCAGTTAAAACTAATTCATAGAATTAAATGTACGGAATTAAACGAGCATAATATATGCGAATAATAGAGGCAATTAAAATATTCTTGTAAGTAAGTATATCAGTTAAAACTAATTCATAGAATTAAATGTACGGAATTAAACGAGCATAATATATGCGAATAATAGATGCAATTAAAATATTCTTGTAAGTAAGTATATCAGTTAAAACTAATTCATAGAATTAAATGTACGGAATTAAACGAGCATAATATATACGAATAATAGATGCAATTAAAATATTCTTGGAAGTAAGTATATCAGTTAAAACTAATTCATAGAATTAAATGTACGGAATTAAACGAGCATAATATATGCGAATAATAGATGCAATTAAAATATTCTTGGAAGTAGATATATCAGTTAAAACTAATTCATAGAATTAAATGTACGGAATTAAACGAGCATAATATATACGAATAATAGATGCAATTAAAATATTCTTGGAAGTAAGTATATCAGTTAAAACTAATTCATAGAATTAAATGTACGGAATTAAACGAGCATAATATATACGAATAATAGATGCAATTAAAATATTCTTGTAAGTAAGTATATCAGTTAAAACTAATTTATAGAATTAAATGTACGGAATTAAACGAGCATAATATATACGAATAATAGATGCAATTTAAATATTCTTGTAAGTAAGTATATCAGTTAAAACTAATTTATAGAATTAAATGTACGGAATTAAACGAGCATAATATATGCGAATAATAGATGCAATTAAAATATTCTTGTAAGTAAGTATATCAGTTAAAACTAATTCATAGAATTAAATGTACGGAATTAAACGAGCATAATATATGCGAATAATAGATGCAATTAAAATATTCTTGGAAGTAAGTATATCAGTTAAAACTAATTCATAGAATTAAATGTACGGAATTAAACGAGCATAATATATGCGAATAATAGATGCAATTAAAATATTCTTGTAAGTAAGTATATCAGTTAAAACTAATTCATAGAATTAAATGTACGGAATTAAACGAGCATAATATATGCGAATAATAGATGCAATTAAAATATTCTTGTAAGTAAGTATATCAGTTAAAACTAATTCATAGAATTAAATGTACGGAATTAAACGAGCATAATATATGCGAATAATAGATGCAATTAAAATATTCTTGGAAGTAAGTATATCAGTTAAAACTAATTCATAGAATTAAATGTACGGAATTAAACGAGCATAATATATGCGAATAATAGATGCAATTAAAATATTCTTGTAAGTAAGTATATCAGTTAAAACTAATTCATAGAATTAAATGTACGGAATTAAACGAGCATAATATATGCGAATAATAGATGCAATTTAAATATTCTTGTAAGTAAGTATATCAGTTATAACTAATTCATAGAATTAAATGTACGGAATTAAACGAGCATAATATATGCGAATAATAGATGCAATTTAAATATTCTTGTAAGTAAGTATATCAGTTAAAACTAATTTATAGAATTAAATGTACGGAATTAAACGAGCATAATATATGCGAATAATAGATGCAATTAAAATATTCTTGTAAGTAAGTATATCAGTTAAAACTAATTCATAGAATTAAATGTACGGAATTAAACGAGCATAATATATGCGAATAATAGATGCAATTAAAATATTCTTGTAAGTAAGTATATCAGTTAAAACTAATTCATAGAATTAAATGTACGGAATTAAACGAGCATAATATATACGAATAATAGATGCAATTTAAATATTCTTGTAAGTAAGTATATCAGTTAAAACTAATTCATAGAATTAAATGTACGGAATTAAACGAGCATAATATATGCGAATAATAGATGCAATTTAAATATTCTTGTAAGTAAGTATATCAGTTAAAACTAATTCATAGAATTAAATGTACGGAATTAAACGAGCATAATATATGCGAATAATAGATGCAATTAAAATATTCTTGTAAGTAAGTATATCAGTTAAAACTAATTCATAGAATTAAATGTACGGAATTAAACGAGCATAATATATGCGAATAATAGATGCAATTAAAATATTCTTGGAAGTAAGTATATCAGTTAAAACTAATTTATAGAATTAAATGTACGGAAGTAAACGAGCATAATATATGCGAATAATAGATGCAATTAAAATATTCTTGTAAGTAAGTATATCAGTTAAAACTAATTTATAGAATTAAATGTACGGAATTAAACGAGCATAATATATGCGAATAATAGATGCAATTAAAATATTCTTGTAAGTAAGTATATCAGTTAAAACTAATTCATAGAATTAAATGTACGGAATTAAACGAGCATAATATATACGAATAATAGATGCAATTAAAATATTCTTGGAAGTAAGTATATCAGTTAAAACTAATTCATAGAATTAAATGTACGGAATTAAACGAGCATAATATATACGAATAATAGATGCAATTAAAATATTCTTGTAAGTAAGTATATCAGTTAAAACTAATTTATAGAATTAAATGTACGGAATTAAACGAGCATAATATATGCGAATAATAGATGCAATTAAAATATTCTTGTAAGTAAGTATATCAGTTAAAACTAATTTATAGAATTAAATGTACGGAATTAAACGAGCATAATATATGCGAATAATAGATGCAATTAAAATATTCTTGGAAGTAAGTATATCAGTTAAAACTAATTCATAGAATTAAATGTACGGAATTAAACGAGCATAATATATGCGAATAATAGATGCAATTAAAATATTCTTGGAAGTAAGTATATCAGTTAAAACTAATTCATAGAATTAAATGTACGGAATTAAACGAGCATAATATATGCGAATAATAGATGCAATTAAAATATTCTTGTAAGTAAGTATATCAGTTAAAACTAATTCATAGAATTAAATGTACGGAATTAAACGAGCATAATATATGCGAATAATAGATGCAATTTAAATATTCTTGTAAGTAAGTATATCAGTTATAACTAATTCATAGAATTAAATGTACGGAATTAAACGAGCATAATATATGCGAATAATAGATGCAATTTAAATATTCTTGTAAGTAAGTATATCAGTTAAAACTAATTTATAGAATTAAATGTACGGAATTAAACGAGCATAATATATGCGAATAATAGATGCAATTAAAATATTCTTGTAAGTAAGTATATCAGTTAAAACTAATTCATAGAATTAAATGTACGGAATTAAACGAGCATAATATATGCGAATAATAGATGCAATTAAAATATTCTTGTAAGTAAGTATATCAGTTAAAACTAATTCATAGAATTAAATGTACGGAATTAAACGAGCATAATATATACGAATAATAGATGCAATTTAAATATTCTTGTAAGTAAGTATATCAGTTAAAACTAATTCATAGAATTAAATGTACGGAATTAAACGAGCATAATATATGCGAATAATAGATGCAATTTAAATATTCTTGTAAGTAAGTATATCAGTTATAACTAATTCATAGAATTAAATGTACGGAATTAAACGAGCATAATATATGCGAATAATAGATGCAATTAAAATATTCTTGTAAGTAAGTATATCAGTTAAAACTAATTCATAGAATTAAATGTACGGAATTAAACGAGCATAATATATGCGAATAATAGATGCAATTAAAATATTCTTGTAAGTAAGTATATCAGTTAAAACTAATTCATAGAATTAAATGTACGGAATTAAACGAGCATAATATATGCGAATAATAGATGCAATTAAAATATTCTTGGAAGTAAGTATATCAGTTAAAACTAATTCATAGAATTAAATGTACGGAATTAAACGAGCATAATATATACGAATAATAGATGCAATTAAAATATTCTTGTAAGTAAGTATATCAGTTAAAACTAATTCATAGAATTAAATGTACGGAATTAAACGAGCATAATGTATGCGAATAATAGATGCAATTAAAATATTCTTGTAAGTAAGTATATCAGTTAAAACTAATTTATAGAATTAAATGTACGGAATTAAACGAGCATAATGTATGCGAATAATAGATGTAATTAAAATATTCGTGTCAGTATATCAGTTAAAAAACAAACAAATAAACATTTAAATTTAACGGATATCGAAATACTAAGGACTATACGGAGCAAAGAAAGAAAAGAAAGTCAGAGAGAAAGTAAAAAAATAGTTATGTAAATTGTAATTGAAGTATAAAAGTTTTTTAATTAAAGCTTCAATTAAAACGAAAATCATTTCGTCCACATGGATCTTTGTTTCTTTTATCTATTATAAGGTTTTGTAAAACCGAACCACATGAACAGCAATTCATTGCGAACCGTTAATGAACAGTAAAAATGGCTGAATCATATTACCAGCCAGAAATTACCTGACTCATGATGCAGTCATCTACCAATATAATTATTAGATACGTCATAAGATGGAGGACCGCTGCCACACCTAGAACAGTGCCGACCTGAGCACCACTTCTTACCTTAAAAAAGTATAAAATAGATTCGCAATCTAGTTGCAGATGATCTCTTCTGCTTCTACACCCCCTTTCTCACATTATGACGTTACTAGTCTTTCCCTACTGTATCTTCATTTCTATGGACGGTGCTCGACCGAGCTCGAATCTCTGGCCCCTCCTTGTAAGACATTCAGAGTAAAACCTCGCCTTCTACTACAACTGCAAAAAATGTTTCCTTCTTTGTGCGCCTTAAATCAAACGGAATTTCCAAGAACTTCCTATTTTCGGAACACATTACCACGGGCCTGCTTTCTTGCAGATTACAGCATGGTCATTATAAAATCCAATGTCAACAAATGTTTGTCATAAACCATCGTCATAAGTAATCAAATTTTGTTTAATCCATCTATCGTTTTCAATCCTCTCATAATATTCTTCATCATTCAACTGACAATCAATCTATCTTATAAACCTTATCCTTGAGTGGCTTTTGGCCTTGACGGATGATGTAACATTGGTATTAAACTACAGACAATGGTTTTATACTTTTTTCAAGGCTATTAGTTCGTAGTAACATCAATTGAATTTAAACTCGACCTAGTCGATTCCATAATTCACGAACATTCTGCACACCGTTTGGATAATGATGGATATCGTTTACTGATATAGATTAATTTGAAACCTTGTGATGAAACAAAAAATGAGCAGTGCTAAGAATATTAAAATAATTGTCTGGTTAGAGAGATGAACGCCAATTAAGATTACGCATGAAATGTTTACTAATGGTCGAATAAACAATCGGAAAGGAAAAGAGGTTTATTGCGTTTCTATCGCAGATATCGCACCATTTATTCTCATCAGAATAAAACCAATCAACTGAAAGCGCATTTAAAAACGAAGAGAAGGGAATGAAAATAAATGCAGACGTTTTGAGATAGGGATAAAGCGTGCACGAGAGAGAGAGAGAGAGAGAGAGAGAGAGAAAGAGAGAGAGAGATAGAGAAAGAGAGAAAGAGAGAAGAAAAGTGACAAAGAAAGAGACAAAGGGGTGTTGAGAAGGTTTAGATTCTGGCGAATTTGGGAGTTAAGACGCAGAACGAAAAAGAAAGACACTTGTATTTGTGATTCGATATTCAAAGAATTGTGCTTTAATTCCAAATGATTTCCGATTAGTCGAACTAGAACCCGACAACTGATTTGACAGCGCGTTTAAAGCCGTAAAACCGACAATAAACATAAAGAGAATTAATCAAATCTCATGGAGAAGAGAGCGACATGTTTCGTCCGGGAATCATTTAAATTATAAATGGATCATTTGAATCAGACATTATCAAAGTGGACAGTACCAATGACCGATGAAGGTTAGAATGATCAAGGGAACGTGTGAGAAAAAGAGGCAGTAAGAGACATTAAAGAAAATAATCATTTCATTCTTTTTAAAAATGCCACACTTAAAGAACGTTTCTGTTTTTACAAATAATCATATTAAAAAAGAATATACGTTGATTTTATAGTCTGAAGTCGCCGTAAAATATTTGAACGCTTGTTTTCATCATGCAGACATTATATAGACAGGAAGCTACAAAGACCAATCCGATTACACAGCAAATGTCTGCAGGGGCTAAACAACTGCTTCGTATGTTTTCGTAAGTTATCTTCAGTTTTGTCATATACATTCAATAAACAATAATAAAATCCAAAGTGTATCTACTCGTAGCAATTCTAATTCCAACAAGCTTGTGTTTGTATATTTGCGAAATTACCCTTTCATTCAAAACACATAACGTTAATATATATGCATATATGGATATAATACTTTTAAATAGTTTATATGAAATTTAAATAAATTCACATTATACACAACATACACCTACGTTAAAAGAGATACGTTCACGTTAAAAAATCATTACAATATTACTTTTATGTTAATTAATTAAAGAGGAAAGAAGGAAAGAAAAAGAAAACTTTCAATTAAATCCGTTAATATATCAACAGTTTGATTTAATTATATTACGGTTCACAATTATGAAATTAGCAAACAATATAACATATATAATACTAATCATCTGATGATCTTATTTGCTTGTTTGCGCATTGAATGTTAATACATTGTGGACGGAACGGGGAATTAGGCTAAAGTGGCTTATTGTTGTGGTTCCGATTGAAAAAAATGCTTATCAAATTCTACAAGGCTGATGAATAGATCAATGTTAATATTATGAAATACCAGGTATTGCCATGGCTTAAAGCAAAGTACCTAGATGGTAATTATGTATGGACACATGATAGTGCTCCAGCCCACACATGTAGTAAAATGCAAGATTTCTGTACATCCAACGTTAGAAATCTTTGTAATCGTGTTTATGGCCGCCTTCTAGCTCAGATCTAAATCATTTGGACTATGTTATTTAGGGAGTTTTAGAACATCCTACAAATAGAACATCACACAGCTATGTCGACTCTCTTAAATATAGTATTAAATAAGAAAAGAGAAGTTGCTTCCCGAATATTTGAGGAACACTTTGCAAGTTTTACGAAGCGTGTGAACGCAGTTATTGAGAAAGAAGGAAGAACACATACAATAAAACATTTTCTATCATGTAAATTTTATTGTGGCAAATAAATTTCAATAAACTAATCTGTCATACACTGTCTTTGAATCTCTGCCTAAAATATTGTAAATTTTGCTTTCCCATCTTTTATATATACTAGTAGAATACTCGTTTCAGGACAGTTATAAGCAATAAATATAGCATTAGTTTTAAATTCAAATGTGTTTTTTCTTTGTCCGGGGGTATGATACGGTTTCGGTTGCTACCCTAATTGGTAACGTTTACAAAATAAATAAATAATGTGATACGTTATTTACCCTGTTGTCTACAATACATATTTCATAATTAATATTGATAAGTAAGATAGTTGTGGATTTGACCAAACACACACATATTATCGACGCTCATGAACACGCACCGATCCATTTAAAATGTATTACTTCATATAACTGAAAATATTATGTAGAAAAATCGTTTTCTCTATTAATTATTTTGCATCTAACTTATTTTAGATGTTTCTTTTTGGGAGGGGCGAGTTACGATGGTAAAAGTCACAAAAAATAATGTGGTCACCATACTCACTGAGTTGCCGAGAATATATATTTAAACATTATAATGATCAGTTCATAAATGTTAATATTTACAAAAAAATAATATACTGATGTTACTCACCGTGTGACCTTGAATTTTGGAACATATAGTTCCAGAATTCATAATGATCTATTCATTAGTTTATGAGACTACCATTGAATATATATATATATATATATATATATATATATATATATATATATATATATATATATATATATATATATATATATATATATATAAGTTGTGATAATCGTAGATAATCGTGAGGCTAAAATGCATGGAATTCGTGTTACGGGGTCTTTTTATATAGTGTTTAGTCTAGCTAACACACCAATTAGATTCATTGTTATTCTCTCCAACGTATTAATCATTTCATTAGCACTTGAAAGGGATTTTCACCAAAAGAATTTCGGCTGACTTTTAATTGATATTGATTTTGTTTAGTTTTGTATAGTGGTGACGCATCCCTTTTGTGAAGGTGTCTAATTAATAAGTGACCTAATTTTATCACGTGAGTGCTTGGAATATTTTTATTTCTATTTTTTGTTATTTTAGATGTCGTTTTAGTTTAGTTTTTTATTTATTTAATTATTTTATAATTATTTTATAATTATTTTTTTTATTGAATGCGGTTTTATGGTCGTAATATCTGGTTTTAAGATCGAGAAAGGTCATACCTACGTAGTACGTCTTGTTATACAGGCTGTCCTTGGACAATATTGTGGCTTGGTAAACAATACTTTTGGTTAGGCATTTATTTGTAGTAGACAAAGTGCACGAGTTCTACTGTTTACTTTATTAATTAAGCTGAAACAGTGATACCATTTTAAAAGATTGAAATAACTTCCTCACAATCTGTATTTGTATTGGTGTTGTCTACTAGAATAGCCTTAATTGTAAATACACTGTTGTATTCTTTCAAAATATCAGAAAAATTCCTCTACAAGGGAATTACTATTTGCACCAGTATTAGGGATAACTTTATAAGTGAGATATTCACTTTTGTGTTCCATCTCCTTTGTGAAGGTCAAGTTGCATTACGGTCTTTTTCTTTTTAAAAATATTTTCTTTACATTTGACCCTCAACTCTCTTTATACAACAGTGTGTCTTCATCATTTCTTCTATCAAACCCAATACATACACTGTTTTCCACTGTTTCTTTGATGGACATTTTCTTTCATTCTCGCTTTTACTCTATCTAATTTACATTTATCAATGATAGTATCTTTTATATCGACATTAGATTTTAGAAGGCCAATGTCATCTTAGTCTAAGAGCAAGGCGTTAGGAAGGCTAGCTCCAAGTTTAGAAGAAACATCACCCCTGATTAATTCCATAGCATATCGAAGAATTTCAATAAGACTGTAAAGGTCCCGGATAAACTCTGTCAGGCTCAAAATAATCAACTTCTGTTAAATAACTATTAAGATTTGAGTGATAAAGAACATTATTCTGGTCATGAGATGTTGACACATCATTAGGTGATGAACCTTATTTCTGTTTTCGTTTTACAATTTTTACGGCAGCTTTGTTTATTGGACTAAGCTGGAAAGTGTCCTTGAGTTCTTTTTTGGCTCTCTGATTTTTAAAAAATATTCCCTGTCTTTGATTGGAACCTGTAATATACAGTTTTACAAACATATCAATGTCACAATATTATTTCAAAAGAAAATGGTAAATGTTGGTTTTTACATTTGTTTATATATTAAATGTAAGTATGGAAATCCATTTAATTTGAAATGTACATGATTGCGTTATTCGAACATATTAAAAAAATAAAAACAGAAAATAATCCTACCTTTTTTCCAGAGGACAAGCACAAAGTATGTGCTTAGTCTGGCAATGTTCTTTGTTGCACTTTGAATTTTTGTCATCACAGCTTGAGATATGCAGTTTACACGTACAAGACGTAATGTTATCTAGCGATTCCTGTAAATGATTTCCTTGGGATGTAGGTATGGATTTTCTATTTATCTGTCTTGCTTTCTGGAAGCATATGATTTTCACCTTATCTAAAATAGACATTTAATTTAATAAAGGTAAACGAGGATTAACTGCATTCCAAATGCTATTTTTTCTTTTGCAATTTCACATTCATATCAAACTCTGTTAAGTCTGGTTATGTATTTATAAAGAAATGTCTGTATTGGATAACTTGTGGGAAAATTGGTGGTTCCGTTTTATCTAATGGAAGAGGTTGACCTGAACATGTTTTGGCATCATTACGGTAAGTAGAAATTGTAATATAATTTTTCCAACCATTTTTATTGAAATATCTTACAAGAAAATATATTGTAGGATATTATCAGTAGTTTATAAATTTATTGAATATTTCCAAATTAAAATTGGAAATAAATAGGAAAAATATGAAGTAACATAAAATCCATCAATCTTGTTAACCCTTATCCAGGAGTGGCGTTTGACCTTGGTAAGTGGTCACACGATAGTAGAAAAAATGTTTTAATAATTAAGTCTATTTTAATAAAAATAGATTTGATTAAAATATACAGAATGAATCCACGTGAAATGTTTTGTGAATGAAAAGTTTTATATGAAAAATTACACCGACCCTTTTTTTAAGTAATTAAGTATCTATTTACTTGCTTCCTCGTCAGACTTAGACACAAGGTGGGTTTTTCATGTGGGAAAAAGCGTGTACACTGGATTTGGAACAAATTAAAATTGCCTTAGTCTAGAAGGATCTCTCTTTTACTGACCGAGGATATAACTTGGAATTTTAAGAACGAAAACCAATAACTTTGAAAATATAAAAGAATAAAACATGTGCTTATTAAAACATCTTTTAAAATAATTAAGTCTATTTTAATTTTTAAAAATAGATTTAATTAAAATGGTGTACCATAGAATAATTCCCCGTGAAAAGCCCTTTGAATGAAAACAACTTACAACAATCATTAAAAAACTTCTTTTTTTATATAAATAAGTCCCTATTTACATGCATCCCCACGAGGGTAGAGTTAGACGCAAAGTCGTTTTTTAATGTGGGAAAAATACAGCGCTCCCAAAACGGAAACTTTGGATTTGAGCTTTTTGCTCAAATCCAAAGTTAAAATTTATTTTGCCTCAGTCCAGCAGGATCGTTCGGACGATAGAAAACATGTAGATTTTTAATTTTAAGAATGAAAAACAATAACTTCGAAAATTGAAACAAATAAAAACTGCTTATAAAAATATTTCTTTTAATAATTAAGTCTTTTTAATTTAAAAACGAACAAATACATTTTATTAAAATAAATGATTCATCTATAGTAAACAAGGTTCAGTCTGATTCCACGTGTGAATGAAAACAAATAACTTCTTACATAAAAGACAATTACAAATTACTATTAATATATATATATATATATATATATATATATATATATATATATATATATTTATTTATTCTGGTACAGAAAAATTAGTACAACATTCGTACCGTCGGTTTCAAGCACGGAAGGTCTTACCCATCCGGCTCTCTTCAGCTTCTGACAACAGAAGCTGAAGAGAGCCGGATGGGTAAGACCTTCCGTGCTTGAAACCGACGGTACGAATGTTGTACTAATTTTTCTGTACCAGAATAAATAAATATTATGCTCTTAATTTTTAACTTTAATCCTTAATTAATCGAGCACTCTGCTGGGATTTTTCCTACCATTTTACAAAGAAGTTATATATATATATATATAATTTTAAATAATTTAGTCTACTTTAATTAAAAAATATATAATATATTTAATTTGTATTGCATTATTGAACGATGTGTTATAAAGAGTCATTTTCCCCCGCAATATAAACAATGCTAAACGGGGACAAGTTATTACGCGCTACAGGAAAATAATTCTCTTGATACAAATTTTACCAGATTCTTAAATCGTAATTTGTATTGTAGATTGAATATTTTACAGTATTTCAATTTTTATTAACTATTATTCGATTTATTGAGAACAGTATGAATATTGCACATAAAATATACCATTACATATATTTACTGCATTTATTTGTTTTAATGACTGATCTTGATGTTGTACTTCATTTCCTTTAATAACGACAAAATTTTGGAGAAAAAGTTGCAAATTACCATAAAGAATCACCACCCAAATTGTGGTGATTCTTTATGGTAATTTGCAACTTTCCTATTCAACAATCGACCTATTCTACAGTTACAGCTTTTCTCTTCATTATTAACTTTTTTAAAATTTCTATTTGGATGATTTCTATTAAGGTTTGGATTATTACTATTTCTAGTGGTTATATTTTTGTTCTTCTTAATGTTATTTTTAGTGTTGCTATATTGGTCACGTTTTTTACGCATTTTTAAAATTATTTCTTTCTCTACTGCTCTTATTTAGTATTTTATTATTGTGTGCTTTAATTATCATTTCTAGGTTTTTGCAACAACTATAGGACAGTTTTTAGTTATTTTTATTCAATATATTGTGCAAGGGATTAGTTACGAGGAAGTTTTCTTCGATGAAATTTAAACATTTTTGCCAAGCTTAGTTTTTAGCATCCGTTTATAAGGCGGTGTATACAAGATTATATTTCTCTTGGTCTATTTTTAATTTTATTATAATTATTGGTGTCCTGATGCTTATATTTAATTTCGATGTTATGATGCCCACTATTTGTTAAGAAGTCAAGAAACATTTACAACGCAGCTCTAAAAAGGTTGAATGAATGTGGAGGAGGAAGGAATAACTGGTTCATCAGGCAATCCTTTCGGAACCAATCGTAGAGGCATAATACATTAGGTAGGCAGTTGCTTATGTATACGAATTGAGAAATGACATAACATTGACCACCAGAGAATTGAAGAAGATTATGGATAGCCGTGGACAGTGGAGAAAACTAGTCAGTGATGCCGGAGCAATTTACTTGTAAATAACCGTTGTTTATTTAGTCATATGAAGTTATAATTAATTGTTTTTTTTATTACTAATAAACTCGATGATAATGGTTAATGAGATGGAATGATTGTCAGGACCAAGTTCGAATACTTGTTAAGACGGTTCATGAGAGGAATCTTTTGACATATGATTTAACGACGAACAATTTGTAAGCGGCAGGGAAGCAGTCCTGTGGTAATGTGGTCCACAGCTTAGAGGTCCTTTCGAAAAAGCTCTGTTTGTAGAATTTCCACACAGAGGCAGAGAGGAACGTTTTGATCGCTGTGGTAGTGAATGTCTTGTAAAGAGACACGAATGATTAGAGCTCAGTCGAGCACCTTTTCTTGAAATAACGCGAGTAGAGAGAGACTAAGAACATCTCTTCGGTAAGAAAGGGGTATTAAAAACAGTATTTAAAAAAAGGTTGACTGATTAAATAAAGTGATTTTAATTGTTTTTATTACAATTAAAAGCCCCTGTTCACGAGTACTACACTTTGTTCCTTATGTCTTATCTATTAAAGTGCCCACATAGATGTCGATGTGTCAAACGTATTTCTTGTTCGTGTCTTTCAATGAAACTGCATCCATATTGTGTTATCAGATTCAATGATGTTTCTCTGCGAGTCATCGACAGCTTTATTATTTCTAATACATCAGACGAGCACACATCACACGTCTGATTAAGCGCATTCTTTTGAAGATGGCCGGAATCGAGTAAGATTGTTCCCGGCCTTATTTCTAAAGACAGTCCTGGCAGGTTGTTCCTCATAAATTATATTTATTTCTGCCGTGCTGAACTGAATCTGATTAGGAGTTTCGTCTTGGACAACCTGAAATTCAATGTAAAGTCGCGGAGAACGACTTGCTGATTTGTCATCGATACAGACCGGATGTGAATCTCAAGTGGAACTATTTTGGTAGCTTATGCGACAGTAATTAATTAGCCTAAGTTTCCCTGATAAGTATATATCCATTACTGTATTCTTTTTAATCTGCTTAACCCACTTGCCTTAAATGTTTCGATAACGTTTAAAACATAAACTGATCATTTAACTTGGCCTCTTTGAAATGGCAAAATGTTCTGAAGTCGTTGGATGCCGTTTCGAATCACGATATTACAACAGCGGGTGTTCTAATATGTGCATGTTTTCTAAGTTAAGCATAACACATCAATGAGAAATAGACAGAACCTCTTATTGTAAGATAGCAAAACGGGTGTTTAGATAGAGGGGTTTGAGTAGCGCCCGAAATGTGGGAAGTGACTAAAAGCGAAAGTCGATGAAACCACGTGACTCTCGATCGGTCTCTTTCTGACTGACAACTTAAGTAAGCGGAAGCCAAACGTCGTCGATTACTACTAGTTCATATCTCAACACATTAAAATATGTCAAATTATTAACATATATTTCCGGTTAGATCATACTTCAAGCTATGTTCTGAGAAAGTTATTTTGTGATAATTTTGTATCTCTTGGAAAATGAAAGATTGTAATACATATATATATATATAGTCATCCACATACAGACGGTTTCGCTGTTTCACAGCTCATCAGTGCGGCTAGACAAGTTAGTGCCTCAAGCCGGATCGAAACGCAACCGTCGATATTAACCCTACGCCATCATGCGACACTAACTGAATGTAAGTTGTATCTCAATGTAAACATTGCAATTGCAGGAGCTCGAATTAGTGTTTACCTAATGAGCATTGCCTTTTTTACGCTAATGGCAGTTGGCGATACCCTTACAGACATAAGCTCTACCCGGAGGGGGAGCTTTATATAGTAATCCACATACAGACTGTTTCGCTGTTTCACAGCTCATCAGTGCGGCTATATATATATATATATATATATATATATATATATATATATATATATATATATATTAGGCACTTGATGCTTTTTTATTTATATAAAAGGAAAATGCCTCGCAAACAACAAAAAATATGAGCACTGTACGGTGAAGATGCTTTAGCTAACAGAACTGTACGGAAGTGGTTTGCAAAGTTTAGAACTGGGGATTTTAATGATGAAGGAAACTCAGGTAAATCCCCATATTTAGATTGCGAACCAATCAAGAAATTAATTGAGACCAGGAATAAATATTTGAACATATAAAGAACTTGTAGCATAAAAACTTGTACCAAAATGACCGGGTTTGGCATTAAATAACCCGAGAAAGGTTTATATGCCGTAAAACAAAACAACCAAACTAAATATTTCATGGCATATATTTTATGAGTTTTCATTTTCTGTTAAAATTCGGCACTAACTTTTCGTACTGCCCGATAAAATAGTTTTCAACTTTAATCGTGAGAAACTGACGAAATTATTGTTTCAAACTTAAGCGTGAAAGACCGACCTATCAACAGACAGAGCCTCTTATAGAACTGCATGGACGCATCTAAAATGCTATTTCATAAACGTGAGAGATCCGTTGTAAAACAGACAAAACTTCTTATTGAGATATTTCGGCGAATCTAAAAATCCTATTTCTAGACTAAATTGAGACAGACCGACAATAATCATATTTCAAACTTAAATCTGAGGAAGCAAGAAATGTTATTTCAAATTTAAGCATGCAAGCCGAACCTGTGGGTGGACAAAGTCGCTTATAAAATACATAGATGCATTTAAAAATGCTATTTAAAACTTAAGCATGCAAGATCGACTAAAATTATATTTCAAACTGAATCTTAACATACTGATGAACATTCTTTCGGTAATTAATATACTATTAACCATTAATATACTATTAACCATTAATATACTATTAACCATTAATATACTATTAACCATTAATTTACTATTAACCATTAATATACTATTAACCATTAATTTACTATTAACCATTAATATACTATTAACCATTAATATACTATTAACCATTAATATACTATTAACCATTAATATACTATTAACCATTAATTTACTATAAACCATTAATTTACTATAAACCATTAATATACTATTAACCATTAATTTACTATAAACCATTAATATACTATTAACCATTAATTTACTATAAACCATTAATATACTATTAACCATTAATATACTATTAACCATTAATATACTATTAACCATTAATATACTATAAACCATTAATATACTATTAACCATTAATATACTATTAACCATTAATATACTATTAACCATTAATATACTATTAACAATTAATATATTATTAACCATTAATATACTATTAACCATTAATATACTATTAACCATTAATATACTATTAACCATTAATATATTATTAACCATTAATATACTATTAACCATTAATATACTATTAACCATTAATATACTATTAACCATTAATTTACTATAAACCATTAATATACTATAAACCATTAATTTACTATAAACCATTAATATACTATTAACCATTAATTTACTATTAACCATTAATATACTATTAACCATTAATATACTATTAACCATTAATATATTATTAACCATTAATTTACTATAAACCATTAATATACTATTAACCATTAATTTACTATAAACCATTAATATACTATTAACCATTAATATACTATTAACCATTAATATACTATTAAGCATTAAATGCTTTTTGTTTCAAATATAACACATTTAAACAAAATGCCTATTTAATATAATATTCAACGAAAATGTGTCAAATTGCAACTTGTTTAACATCTGGAACGAGCCTTTTGGCAAGTGTGAGTAGGTATTAGTATGATGTGGCATCAACACACTCGCTAAATAGTTACTCAGTATATTTGATGTTACAGCCTCAACTTTTAAATCTAGTCATTAAAATGGTAACTTAAAATTAGTTCATGATTCTCTAGTGTATTATGATTATTTAGATGCATATATTGTAGTGTTTTGTTATACATGTACAATTTTATGCTATTTATTGCACATTTGCAACATCATTTATTTTTGTTCAACATTTTTTTCCCCCAAATCATTTATAATATTTTATATGATCCCGATGAAACATTTTTCACTTTTTTTAAGCCAATCTAAAAAAATAAAGCTTTTAAGGGTTAACAAGTTATAGCGCTTTGGAGTTTTGCCTGTTCGTACCCAAATAAAAGCGTGATTGATCGACAACAAAGGAAGAGGCAGAGTACATATTACTAAGGCAGAAGTTATTACGATGTAGTTTAATATTTGAATCTGGGACCAGCAATATCGAGATAAAATGCGTCACGCTGTCATTCATTACAATATCATAAATTTTAAATTTAATCACGAATTTCAGCCGCAAGTGGAGATAATTTCGTTATGTTACGTCATGCCAAATCTTAACGTTGAAAATTCACTTCGGGGCAGTTTTAGTTTGTATTCAAATGTATTTAAACGTGTTTGATAAAACTGCTCCTTTTACGATAGGATTTAGAGTATAACTGCAGTAAAGTGTTATTATTATTGTTGTTATATATATATATACAGTATATATATATATATATATATATATATATATATACATTTCAGAGGAAACATTTTTTTTAATAAATTAAACAGGCGGGTGGGGAAAAAAAGAAAAATGTTAAAATTTTCCTTAAGCCCTTATCGTCTGACCCTCTAAGGGGAAACGTCAGAATGATGAATTAAAAACTAAGAAAACCGAATGAAATATGAGGGAAAAAATGGTTAAGTTAGAGAAAACGATTGAGAGAGAAAAAAAGTAAATCTCTCAACGTTATGGTGGATTTGAATCATTAAAGATCTCTAACTGATGCTTCAAAATCTTTTGTCTACACAGGCTAGGTCGAGAATTGTTATTAACTAACGCCTCAATAATATTGAGATTGTAGTTCGACCTGGCACTGTGTAAAACAGAAAACCACCCATCGGAATACTTGTCAGAACAACTATTTGTACTAACCAGGTGATTACCGATGGCTGATTCCTGTGCCTGGAAGTTCCCGGATGATCTCGAAACCTTGTGTAAACGAATATCACGTGGTATGTGTTGGGATATTCTAATTTCTAATCTTTGGGATGTCTTGCCAACGTAGTCAGCTCCACACTGACACAGGAATTTATAAACAACATCATTCTTTTGAGTGGCTGGCAAAACATCCTTACGAAAAGAAAAGAAAAAGGTTCGAGTCGTGTAAACTACTCTCAGCATGGTTGATGGAAAACAACGTTGAGTAGAAGGAGAAATCCTATATATATATATATATATATATATATATATATATATATATATATATATATAGTTGAAAAATTACGAATATTATATCTTATATTCTTTTTCTCTTTGAGTTCTCAACGAAAGATAACCAGTTAATAACTGGTTTTATATAGTTTTCCTTTGGTTCCGAAGATTCGTAACGAGTAGTAACCATTATGAAAGCTAACGAATATTTCACATTCTAGGTTTTACGTTTATAGCGACCACAAGTTCTAGTATATCTTTCTCACATATATAGTCGGCATTTTGTGTGTTTTATTACCGTGGGCAGCACACACGAAGGTTAAAAAAAGCAAACAACAATAATGAAAGGAACAGATGTATTTACATATGTACACATTCATTTCATTTACTTATATTATTGGGTGACCACTTATCAAAGACAAGAGCCACTCGAGGATATATCATTTTAGCGAATACAAGAAGACATTAGTACGAAGAAAAGATACATTTTTGTTCAAATACAATCAGTAATAATGTAATTTAATATTGGATTTGTTCAACAGTAACCTATTGTTTTTGTGTATATATAAAGTCTGGATCTTCCCTTGTATCTGTGAGTCCTGTTTTTATTGCTTCCATTATTATAATTGCTCGTTTCTGATACAAAAAATACCAAGTTCTTGTTATTAAAAGGCTTATTAATTAATATTTGTTTACTTTCCGACGACAACCTAAATAAAAATACAAATTAATAAGTGGAAAATATAAAAATCGTACAGAATAATGTTTTTCATAAAGGATAATTTAAGATGCTTAAAACGTACGCAACCCAATCAAAGATTTAAACAAAAGCCGACAGCGATTGACGTATTTAATTGAATTTACATTTTCAATCTTTTAAAAGATAACATAGAATTCGATGCACTTCCCAACTCTAACCACTAGCAACTACTCTTAATACACCTATCAGAGAGAAAGGATTTGATTGCTAGATATTCCATAGCTATCAAGTTAGTGAAGCAATCCTCTGTACCAGAACCTATCAAAAACCTTTGATAAGTCAAGACTTAATGCTTTAGAAATAAAGGTAACGTCAAGAGATTCGGTACTTCTATGCGAAATTACAGAATTGTAAAATAGAATTGCATGAACCACCGCGAAAAGCATTGTTGATCAAGACCTCCATGATTCTCTCTCCTCGGATCTGGAGCATGTTTGGCACCGGGGAAAAGATTGTTACTGTTAATACCTTTAAACCTACACTCCTCTCCTTTTATCACGAACACTCTTTGCCTCAGTCAGAATAAATGGCTATATCATTGAAGCGGTCCTTTGTTTGATATATTCTTAGGACTGATTTTCACTCCAGATCTAAAATGGAAGATGTATATCCAGTCTGTTGCTAAGGTCGCTTGAGAAATAGTTTGATCTTGTACCACTCCAGAGAGTTCTTGGCTCCAAATGCAATCATCTACCTATATAAGAGTCAGATAGATGTAATATTGCTGCCACGCATGGGGAGGTTCCGCACGATACTCTGTTTTCTGCTTCTTTTCCGAGCACAAAAATCGAATTCGAAACCTAGTAAGCGTGATTTCTTCTCCTTTCTACAAACCCTTCTACACAGAAGATACATTGCTAGTGACCCTCTACTATATTATTTCTATGGACGGTGCTCAATTAAGCTCTAAACTTTGACCCACATTTTAAGACATTAACAGTAAGAACCTTTCTTCCTACCACAACGGAAAAATAATTTCTATTAGCCCCTCATATGTTGTTCACTAAGCGGAATTTCCATGGAATGAGCTTCGTTGCAAGAGCTTACCAATTGTTAAACACATTACCGCGGGACTGCCTCCCTACTGAGTTGTAACTTAGTCGTCTTTAAATCCAATGTAAACAAAACTTTGACATAAACTGGAAGTATTTTGTATGATTTGACGAAAACTTGGACGAGAAAGTCGAAACTGTATCTAAGACACGTGTGCTGCAGTCACAGATGCATCCTTTGGCAAACCAAATTCGGTATTTCTCTTTATTAGGTGCTATTATTCAGCATCTGCTGGAAGCCATGTGTTTATCTTAATGATCAAAATAGATTTTCTGTGCAAACTGACGAAATTACAATGGCCCAGTTTGCAATAAGGTTAATAATATAACTTACAATGTTTACCTGTTACGGATTTGAAAGACGAGAGCTGTTTTCAAAATATCGTTTACTTTTTCAGTTACATCAATGTGTTTAGATAGTTATAACTCGTTTATATAAATAAACAAAAACATATATTGTTAAGATGCGTCCATTCACTCTGCGCGTTCAGCCATGGACATGCTATTTAGATCTTAAGCGCGACAAACAGACCGACCGACCGCTGACAAACAAATAGCGTATCTTATAGATATGCGTCACGATCTAAAATTCTATTTAAAATTAAAGCGTGACAGACAAACAACAATTCTGCTTAATACTTAACCGTGACAGACCAACAAAAATGTTATTTAGAAAAAAATATGACATGTTAACCACTGATATACCGAACCTCTTAAAGAGTTGTTTTGGTACAGATAAAACACGATGCGTCGATTTATTCTGCGTGTTTAGCGATTAACATGCGATTTAAAAAGCGTGACATAGTACAACATCGATTTTGACATCTAGTTGATGATGATCTCTTCTATTCCTTCTCACAGAAGAGACGTTGTTAGTCTCTCTCTACTCAATCTTTATTTCCATGGAAGGTGCTCGACTGAGTTCTTATCTCTGGTTCCTCGTGTAAGACATTCACACCACAACGGAAACATACTTTCCCTTGTTTCTCCTTTGTGTTCTTAGCTCCAGACGGAATTGCCATGAACAGAACTTCTTTGCAAAGGCTTTCCGTATATGGAACACATCATCACGAGACGGCTTCCCAGATTACAACATGACTATCTTCAAGTTTAATGCAAACAAATATTTTCGTAACACCCTTAAGTAATAAAACTTAGTTAATTACACTGATTTTCCTCATCTTTCGACTAACAATCGTTCTATCTCATTAACCCTCATCATCGAGTGTATCTTGGCCTTGATAAGTCGTGATCCTACATTAAAAAAGAAGACCTACACCAACTGATCGACCAACAAAGGCTCCCATTGAGATAAAAGTGTACATCTTATAATAAACCAGACAACTTATCTTATGATTGATTTTTTTCAACTTGATTCTCACAGATCGAACTGTCTTTGAGACATGTTATTGAGAGAACTGGTCGCAATTCCGAATAGCTTAACGATAAGATTATTTATTATAGAAATTAAATAATTTTCGTCACCAACGAAGCACAAATACATTTCATCCATTAAATAAACTAAAAAGATATCTGTGTTTTGTTTTAATTAGTACCCTTCTGGTTTTCTGGCCCATATTTTCCATTAAATAAAATAATCTATGTTAATCAATAATCAAGACTTTTCCCCCCTTAACTACAAACCCCTTTTCCGTCTTTTCTAACTCAAACCGTACTCCTAATTATAGATCGACATGTGTGTTTTCGGTACTAAACCAACCGAACAACATAGGTAGGTTTATAATTAGCAATGATTGCGATGGCCTTAGAAACTTATACCTTTTATCTCATTTAATCTTGTTGTTTTCGTTTTTTTCGTTGTCCGACTCTCCATGATTTTCACATATGTATATATTCTTTTTGTAAATAGAATTCATTCACATACTAGGAATATTGTAAGCAGATAAGCCCATAGAACACATTAGGTATTATGGTAAAAGTCTCTAATTTAAGAGTATATTATAGACCAGCATGATCCCAGCTCTCCCTCACCTCAAATTTACTGGCTTTGTGTCAATTCGTTATTAAAGATCTTTGTAACAAATAAATAAAAAGAATACCTTTTAAACATATGTCAAGTGACGAAATTATGAAAACACTAATTTTTTATTAACATATACTTTGGTTTGGGTTTTGGTTAATGGTGTATCAACTATTTTGGGGTTATTTAATGCCTAATCTTAGTAAACCTTTAATTAAAATTCTAAATATCTACAAATATATATTCACAATGTAAATGTATGTTTTGTATATATTAATTTGTTTTGTAATCGTATATTTCGTAAATAAATCGTCTCTAAATGAGATAATTCTATTTCAATCATAGATGAACCCTGTCATCTAATGTCACTCTGGGCTAGACTGGACTTGGTAGCAATGGAAAATAAGGGGGGACTCCACACCCACAAAATTAGGACCTCGCCACAAGATGCAGTACGGTTGGATTTAAAGATAACTTGAGTAATTGATAGAGATAGAAAAATAAGATAGGATGAAAAAAAGGAAGAAAGGGGTACAATTTTGTAGGTTTAATGGGGCGAACAACTAGCCCAAAAGTGTCCGAGAGAGTTTACAGAGATTTTGGGTCTTACGTGCAATTGATATATAAGTAGCGAAACACTGTGGAAATTCCAACTTGCTTTCTACATCAATCTGTATAATGTAATGTGAGTAATAATATTCGTTTTGAAACAATAAATGTATGTCAGTTTAAGAAAATATTACCCTTTCTTCTTTTATGAAAATATTTGTCAGTCAGCTAAATATTCTTTGGCACTTATACAGTTTTTGAACCAGACAAAACTGACTTATGTCGATGCAGAAATACGTAAACAGCCGGATAAAGCCGAATCAAAACGAACCGGCGTCAAAGCCAAAATGAGACGGCTTTTTAACAGAAAATGAGAATGAAAGAATAACACTCACCGTTGGTTTATTTTGATGACAATTTATTTCTTTTTTGACAAAGAAAATCAATGGAATAAATGTTTTATTTCACGGGGAAACTAAAAGTATATTAGATTTTAAAGAAGATGAACAGTGAAACAACTTTCGTTACTTTGGTGGGTAGTGGTACGCATTTTGAACGGGACAATAATCGACTATGATAGAGTTATGTTATAATTATTTAAAGGGTTATGTTAAGGTTAGGTAAACGTTAGTTTTGGGTGAGGGTCCGTGGACGAGTGGTTATAGCACTTGTCTTTGGGCTGGACGACCCGGGTTCGATCCCACTCACGTCATGCGTCTGAAAACTCCCTCTGTCCACCTGACTAAAACTAAAACTAAAGGTTCAAGCGGAAGGAGAGGGATGGGTTCTGCCTTCCATATGCTGTGCGCTAGACACGGTGATTCTTAACACCGCTACGGCAGTGTGCGATGTCGGTATTTACCTTTACTGTTAGTTTAGGGTTATGTTTGGGTAAGTTTAAGGTTAGGTTTGCGTTAGGTTAGGGTTAAAAAAACAGTCAGGGTTTTGTCTGATTCAAAAGCTATACAAGCTTTTTTGCGAATTTTTTTAGTATGAGTAAAGTTGTCTGCTTCTCAAGCATTTTAAGTGACTTAGCGTTTCGGCATGTTCCAGTTGTTTACGTAAACGGCCAGAAGATGCCGAACAAAAAGTCGGTTCAAAATCTGTACCAGTACCCATACTTTAAACAAATAAAAGGAATATGTCATTTCTTTTTTTTATTCATTTAAAATTATTTATATAAAATCTTAGCAATTTAATTCTCTTTAATTCTTCTTACCGTAAAAATAATTGTCAACTAAATATTCTTTAAATGAATCAAAACGAATGTGACCTTTTGAAATGCATCTAATTAACATTGCCCTGCAACGATATATTTTGGAAAAATTCATTTTAAAATAAGTAAAGTCGGAATTTTTACCTTAGCTACATCAGATTAATCTCCAATCACTACCTTTACTGATTCAGCGACCTCATGTTTAATTGTGTGTACAAAGTGATAACGTATGTGTTAACATGAAATGCTGTAGTGTATTAATAATATAAATGTTGAAGTTTGAATGTAACGCAAAAACGTTTTATAAGTGTGGGTGCGTCAATATTCTTTGCCGGAGTTAATATAAACGAATAAATATATTTTCGCAAACTATTCGTAAACTTATATTTAGCTTAAGAGTTTGCAGTTTGCAGTTTTTCCCAAAAGTTTCCCTATCGTCGAGGCAAACGTAACGATAGCTGAACTTAAAGAAAGATATATAATTGAGTCGAAATGGCAAGACATTTTGTCTCAACTTTTTGAGCCAATTTAACGCAGATTGATGCGAACAAAGGCTCATTTATGCACGCAGAATTGTTTAAGTCAGACAAGAGACTGCCTTTCAGGATCAAGCCCCTTTAAAAAAGACCATTGTCGTCAAACGTTATGTTTTCTACGTTACAAAAAAAGCGTTTGAATTCTGAATGTCGCTCGATAGAAAATGCCTATTTAATAGCAGCGACTCATCTCGACTGGCGCAAGTGTGGTCTGACCTTGTATCTCTCTGATCCTGCCTGGAGTTCAGTCAAGGGAGTCTGATAGTCTAAGCTTAATAGCATTTGGTTGGAAGCTCAATAGTTTTCATCATTGCCTATTGAAAATCTCCGGTCGATTCGTCGCCATCAACGGCTTACGGTTGACCCGCACGAGTCAACTCAGCTAGAAATTGACCGCCCTTGGCAATGTTGTTGGTCGATGGAATCAAATAGACGAACGACGACCGGTGAGAAGGTAAGGACTTGTATTCATTGCATTCTATCAATGATTGAAATTAACTTGGATTAGCTTCTAATTTTTGTTATATGAGAAGAAAATCAATAAAGTAAGAATTGTTCGATCTGCAATCAAGAGAACGAAAACAGTAATGAGATGAACCAGTTTAAAACGGAAACAGATTTTGTTAAGATGCGCCCATTAAATCATCGCGGTTTTCTTTTTCCGTTTTCTTTTTTCTTTTTTACTTTTTTTCACTTCAAACAAGGCTAGACGTAAGGGGCTACTGTTATTAGGGGACAGATTTATAGAAGCCATCGTAAGTGTGGAGTTTTGCAGCAAGATATTTGTTCACATTACATTTAAATTTCTGCACGTTGGTACAGTCGGGGAAACAAGGAGCAAGGAAAGGAATTCAAAATGCGAGCGATTCGAGGTGTAAATAATATTTTAAAATAGAATGTGGCAAACCGACGAAGATGATAGTCAGAATTTTAAGCATGACAGACCAACCAACGGACAGGGTCTTTTATGGAGATTATTAGGCGATTATTAGGCGATTATTAGGCGCATCTACAAAGATGAGTCTATTTAATCTTCGTGTTTAATATTGACAAATCCAGGGTAAAACTCATGTGTGACTGACAAACTGAAGTGTGACAGGACGACCGACGAATACAGCCTCTGATTGGGATGTTTGTACTTATCTAAATGCGAATTTTACCAATCCAATAGAAATCGAAAGCTATTTCTAACTGAAGAAATGGCAGAGTAACGTTCTTTAAAGTACCCCCTATTAGATGTATTCAGATAAGATTTTACATACTCGTCAGTTAAAGAGTGTGTTATTAGCCTAATGGATACCGTCACGTAGAGAGGAATTGACCATGCTATGTTCCAATACTAACTATTTGTTCAATTATGTACTAATACCATTGGGAAAAGTTTGAACCTACAACACCCTTCAGTTATTTTTAAATTGTGACTTGTTTTCAACCAATCGTAAAAATTAATAATTTTCAATGGGTATTATGCTTAAGCAGTAGTAGTAATGATATTATTATTATTATTATTATTATTATTATTATTATTATTATTATTATTATTATTATTATTATTATTATTATTATTATTATTATTATTATTATTATTATTATTATTAGTAGTAGTAGTAGTAGTGATATCATTTATATTATTATTAGTAGTAGAAACAGTATTTATATTATTAGGAGTAGAAATAGTATTTATGTCATTATTATTATTAGTAGTAATAGTATTTATATTATTATTAGCAGTAGTATTTATGCACATAGAATTGTGTATGGTTTACCAAATGGATACAATCGCGGATTATGACTATGTCGTGTTCAAATCCAATCGGATCTGTTTTATTCAATTATGCCCTAATACTATTTGGGAAGGTATGCACCTCTAATTTCCACATGGATATTATGATTCAGCATTAAATTACTTAAAAGAGTGCGTGATTGTTCTAATGGATACCGTCATGTACTATTGAATTGTCTATGCGGAGTTCAAATCCAATCGTATATATTGTGATCACATACGCGCTTTAATTATTAAGTAAGGTATGAAGCTGCAAAATTCATGTCAGCTTTGAGTAAAACAGCAATTTGTGTTCATTTAATTGTTTACAATAAATTTTGTGCTTCGGTATTGAACAACCCTAAACGGGTTTATATAACGTAACACAGACAAACACCACGAACACTTTCAAAATACACTTAGATTTTAATGAGTAATCCAATATTCATTTTTATAACTGATATGAATATCCACAGATATATACAGGGTCCGCCATAAATAACTATAAAATTCTATTTCAAGATTATAAATGTAACATGAAAGAGAATTGCAACCGCAATATCGAAGCTAACAAAAGATACACGTAAATATTTTCTAACATAAAACATGATGTTTATTTAAACATCTATTAAAGTTCCGTGTGCTTTCAATGGAGTTCAATGCACTTTGTTTACCATTCAGGGACTCATATATACATACATATATACATTTATACATATATATATATATATATATATATATATATATATATATATATATGAATATATATATATATATATATATATATATAAACAATAGGATTATAAGTTAATTTTATTCAGCACAAACAAAGCATATTGCCACATACGTAAGAGTCTAATGTGAATGAGAGGCTAAATTTATAGGGGTGAATCTGAAGTAAAACGTTGTGCAGCGAGATGTTTGTTCACATTACATTTAAATTTCTGCATGTTTGTACAGTCGGGGAATGAAGCTAATAGAGTAGAAAGTTTTCCGGCATCTGGATACCTCTACAGTGAAGGGGTAGGATATATATATATATATATATATATATATATATAAACTTCTTTGTAAAATGGTAGGAAAAATCCCAGCAGAGTGCTCGATTAATTAAGAATTAAAGTTAAAAATTAAGAGCATAATATTTATTCATTCTGGTACAGAAAAATTAGTACAACAGATGACAACAGAAGCTGAAGAGAGCCGGATGGGTAAGACCTTCCGTGCTTGAAACCGACGGTACGAATGTTGTACTAATTTTTCTGTACCAGAATAAATATATATATATATATATATATATATATATATATATATATATATATATATATATATAAACGGACAAAGTCACCTAAGCAAAAAAAGGCCGGAGGTAGTAATAGGTTACAAGAAGGAAAAAGCATGTCAAATATAAGATTTTCTTGATCCAGCAGTCCACAGGGTGAATATTAGTGGTATATAGAAAAACTGAGCAAATACATGGAGCTTTCTGGTCATCCGATAAGAATAAAGGAGCACTAGGAACAGTTTCCTAAAACATGGGGGAACGACAAGGAGAAATGTAAATCAAAGGTATAACTAACATCATACAAAACCTGATCAAAAACAGCTGAAATATAAAGAAAAAAGCATCGAGTGCGGAAACCAACTAACATATTCTGGCCACAACGCCCAACCACAGATAAGTTAAAATAGAATTATGTTGAGTAAACACAAAGATATAGAAAGATGATTACACTTATACAAGTGAATTTAAACTATCCGAAAAATCTCGTGGTAAATTCATCAGTTTGTTCTGCGCAAAATGGCCCTGGAAGGTCTATGACGATTCAAAGACAACTTAGAGGGAAAGAACAACACCTATGACATCACTGGAAGGGGACAAAACTATTGGAATCTTGAGGAGGATTATTGCCCCTCAAATTCTCGAGAAAGCCAACGACCAATATTCGCGAGAAATAAATTTAAACAACTGTTGCGATAAGGCAAACTGATTTGAAACGCTTATCGAATAAGCGGGGAGTACTGGAAATTCGGAGAGACTTGTTGTCACTTAGACTGCAGCGAATATCAACAGTTGCAGCCAGTGATAGATCATTAATAATAACTTTAATGAGAAAACCTAGTGAGTAAATGCTACTACTACTACTACTAGTAATAATAATAAGAATAGGAATACTACTACTAGTAATAATAATAAGAATAAGAATATTACTAATAATAATTTGAAACCAAAGGAAGCATGGACACAATAAAACTCACAGCAACGATGAAAAAAGCTGCAATATTTAGTAAAATCTTTGAATGCGGAAACTACCGACATAAAATAGTAACGCCAACCAACCACAGATGAGTTAAAATAGAAACTGAGCAAAAATATTGAAATACTATTACAGAAATCGTAAGGAAATGAATCTGAAAACTGGTTGTACTACACAAATGGTTATGATGGGTCAAAAGGGATGGAAAGACCGACGAGAGTGAACATAACCCGAAGCTCGACTTAAAGGGCGCAAATAAGGCTTATTTACAGTCAGATTCCAGAGAAAGTAAATGGACGTTATCAGCGAGTAATCAATGGTAACCGACTGCCGCGAAAGCGTAAAGTGATTTGCATCTAGTATTGAAAATATTGGAGAGAGCTGGAAATCTAGGGAAATTATTTCTCACTAAGAATCCAGGAAATACCACTTGTTGTTGACAGTGAGCAATCACTGCTAATGACTTGTATGAAAACCCCTCGCATGTAAATGAAACTTATGATTCTCATGGCCAATGTCTATATACGATCTAGATACGAGAAACAATCAGACGAAAAGAACAAATCTGTACCACAGATCCAATATATATATATATATATATATATATATATATATATATATATATATATATATATATCTTGATTTAAAAAGTAAATATTAATAATTTTTACCTACAAACGTCGATGTTTTAAAATCTATAAACGCCAAATCGCTTATTGTGAGCAGTTGAAAGTGATTCTACAAAAACAACTAATGGGGTCGGAATTTCGCTTTTAAACCATAGTATTACTGCTCGTTTATGAATTCTATCAGAGTGCACCAATCCCCTCTCTCTCTCTCTCTCTCTCTCTCTCTCTCTATATATATATATATATATATATATATATATATACATATATATATATTGTTATCAAACCCTTTAGACTACCTATTACTTGGTCCTAGGTAGCACAGTATGATGAATACAACAATAGTCACGATGGAATAGGCCAAAATCGGCTCTGGAAAATATGCCCATTTTATGGAGAAAAAAAACAAGAAGAACGACAACCTGATATTGTCACTGACATAGATAAGCTATCTCATGGGATTTCACATGACGCACTGATAGAAACATAAATGCTAATCGGCCAGATATTCTGATAAACGATAACACGGAAAAGTATCCCTTTTGATAGTCATTACAGTACCTGCTAATTTCAATCTATCGCTTACAATATTTCAGAAACTAACCAAATATAAGAACATTGTAATAGAAAACAATACTGTCAAATAAAAAAAAACACAGCCATCCAGTGGTAGCAGTTATTTCGTAATGAGGGAAGTAATAAATATCTGAAAAAATACACCTTGTATAAAAGACATGCAGACCATTTTGATTACTGGCACTGCACACTCGTTAAAACGGCTAACAGCACGCGTAATAACTATGATTTTTACTAACACTGATCAATAACAAAGTTGTTTTCTTCACTGTTTTAGGGCAACTTTGATGTTATGTTTCCGAAACTATTATTGGTTTTGGTCAATCAGGTTAACTATGTGAAATAAGAAACATGCTTTTAAACATTTTGTTTACATGTACATTTATTCTAAATAATAGTATACACAATTCTTTTTAATTCTTGAAATAAACAATCTCTAAAGAGGTTGCATGCGCCAATTCACATCTTAGTGTTTTTGTATTTTAGATATAATTATTATGACTTTGACCAGAAAAAAAAACACCTTGCAAGAATAAGCTCGACATATTCCGCTACATTTGCGCCGAATACACCATTGTTCACAACAAAAAACACTTACAAGTTTTGTAAAGATTGCTTATTATGATTGCTTATTATGATTGCTTATTATGATAAGTTTCGGCACAACGCGTGGTATGCAAGATATAGATCTGCGTAAATTGACAAAGGAAATTAAAGTTGTTTACAGTTTGGGATTTCTTTAGTTTTCCAGGATCCGACAAACCACAAAACTGACTCCTACTTCTGCACAATTGATGTGACTAGGATCAAATGGAAGAAGCACGATAGTTTAAATTATCCTGATCCCGAATCAGCACGTCGTTCTTTTACCTCACTCTGATATAAATTTCCGTTCCTGGTTTTAGAGAATTTTCTGGCATTAGTGATAAAGATTCCTATAGTGGTCAAGAAAATAAAGAAAAAAAGTGATTAAGGAAGATGTTCCACACCATCTTTCCGAAAATGAGGTAAATGATCTCGCTTGCAATATCAGCTTGTCAAAGTCCTCTACAGAACGCTTAGTATCCAGATTGAATTTAAAAAAAACACCCTCTCTGACAGTGCTTGCATCACCTTCTACCACAACAGACATCAAAGGTACCTACAATTTGTCCTTTGAATAGAGGACTTGCTGCAGTGTACAGATATTGTTCAACTTCTGCACAAGCGTAGGGTGTTACTGTACGAACTCAAAGATCGAAGACTGTTCATTTAAAGCAGAAGGCGATCGCCTTAATGTGTTCTGGGGAGTAACGGCAATACGTCTGCATCTGTACCCCTTGTTCACTCTACTACACCGAAACAAATGTATAAAGTGGCGGAATATGTGCTCTATAACTACATGAATGGTTAATTGTGTGGAGCTGAAGATGGTGAATTCTTTGTTAGGAGAGCAGTCCAACTCTACCAAGTCCCCCCGACTTTGCTCATGTAGGATAGTAGGGACACTTCTCGACATTACAGGAAGAAGGATTGGCGTGTGCAAAAGGAATTGATACCTTGAAGAGAAAAGAAAGCCATCAACAACTTTTTTTATTAATAAAGATGTGTCAAAGTCTTATTTGGCCTTACTTCTCCATATTATATAAAGTATTCCCGAGGTTATACCATGTAAATGTTGATAACCTAAAAAATATTTATCTGATCAGGTTGGGATTTTGCGTGGTTATCACTGTTATACAAGAGCATACAAATCTATGCAACAAATTTTGATGAATCAGACGTTTAAATTCCGTTAAAATTCCGGTATGGCCGAACTTTTAAAAGTCAAAAGTCATATAAGATGCGTAACTTTCTTGCCCACATTATGAGCTAAGTAGCGAGTCTCTAAATATGGCAAAAAGTGTGACTATTAATATGTCTGTAAACTTTACATTGAAATTTAACCGATATATCTCTGAATTAAATCAGGTCTTAATTAGATCATGCCGATATTTTGATCAAGTTTGCTGACGCTTGATCAAGCGATGTGGACGATAAGCTGTACACAAATAAACAAACAAAACCGACAGAAAAAAACCCTTTGCGGAAGTAATTCATAAAAACCTTAAAACGTTCATTCTAGTCATTACAAATATTTTGATGACTTAAAGTTTTTACGGTAAAAAAGAGAAGACGGTTAAATTTCCACAGGGTTCGGTTTATCAATAATAAACAGTGTTTTTTTTAATCCAATTTACTTGAAATTAATGATTACTTCGACGAGGATATAAAATAATTGTATCAGCATTTTTGACTTTAAGTTCAGTAAAGCACTTCCGGATTATGGAATTTTCGGAAAATGGAGATAATTGGATTTTGTAAAATGATGTTAAATATCACCACAGATTCACATATAGAACATAATTAAGAACGTAATCAGTGGCTAAAATATATTGTCCATCAAAAATCTGTGTTCGGACCTTTCTTGTTTGTTATTCTCATAATCAATCCCCCTAAAAACTACTTACATTATAAAAATGTTTATGGATGACGTTAAATTGATTGCAAATTACAATGAGGAAATTTCATTTTGAAAGACCTCAATACTTTGTATCTGGGAATGCAATTGGATGTTAAAATTTAACTATGCAAAATACAAGTGATAACACATCAGTAAAACAAGTGTTAAAAACGTTTATCAAACCTGGAAATATTTAATACAAACAAATTATGTAGGTGTGATAGTTTACATACACTTTAATTTTAGTGTCACTATATTCTCTTCAATAGAGACATCAAAGATATAGCTATTACGAAACATATCTCTAATACTAGTATAACCTGATATAATCTTATGAAGCTCAAATCAGGAATCAATTAAAATAATTCTGTTTATTATAAACACCAACAGTTTGTCATGTAAACTGGAAAATAATCTCGGATACACTTGAAGTCCATAAGGATTATGGACAATTCAAAGTATAAAGAGAGATTGCCAAAAATGGCATCACAACACTTATAGATCGAAAAATGCTGGCTGACCTAATTGAACTCGCTAAAATGTCAAAAAAACTTTACAACTATGAAGATTCTTTCAAATATCCCACAGAGGACAAGCAACTTGATCGCTCACTATAATAAACATAGAGGTTTCGTTATCTAGAGAGAAACTAATTTCTAAAAAGTATTGCCGGAGAATGTCAAGAATGTATTTAGAGTAACTAATTAAAAGAACATAATATTGATATAGTTTGTGTTCATGAATCGTGTTTTATTATCGAACATTTACAACATGGGCTTCATATGGTAACTTCCAGGTGTGCCTTTTTAAAACAAATGTGAACTTAATAAAGGATGTACCAACGTGGTAGTGAGAGGAAAACTCGAGTTGTTGCTTGTTGGGTTTTACGGCAATAACCGTAAGGTCATTTTATGTCCAAAACTGTTCATATGTTTTGTATGCGATGGTTTGTAGACTGATTTGTTTTGTAGACGTATACTTCATAAAACATACTTTGTGAACGATAGTCTCTATTGAACTCATAGATGAGACCTTGACAGACACCAGCACTCCAGGTCAGAGTGGACCTGGAAATAGTATTAAGTAAGAGATGACTCCACACTCCTCAAAGCTCCTAAATTAGAGTCTCAATACCGAATGCAGTTTTCTCATTCCCCACCGGTGGTGATGTTTGAGTAATTGAAACGGTTGGGAAATAAGATAGACATAAAAAAGGTAGAAAGGGTTTGGAACAGTTGAAATTTGGGGTAGGTAGAGGCAGACAAAACAGATTTATTGTTCATTATTTCCAGAGTAATGCCATCTAGGCGACGTGTTGATTTAAATAGTTAATTAAGTTGAAGAGATAAACGAAAGAAAAGGAACCATGAATATCGACAATATAGGTAGCTAGATGTACGTTATAGAGTCAAGAAGCCAAACGATCGGTGATTGCTTATGAACTCCACTAAATGCATTGATATTATAAATATTCTGCGTCGTTAATAGACATACAATTATTCCTTTATTCGTATTTCAGCTAAAGAGGAAGAATGTAGTCAACACGTGAAATTCAGATGAAGCTAATAAGATGAATAAGGGTATATTCTGTAAATGTTGTACGATTATTTGAGTAACTAACGTGTTACGATAGAAATGAACACTATCGGATTCGACGATCTCTTGCCTGTCGAGACGCCATTTGCAAGAATGGTGAAGCGCATGCTCAGAATTGTGGGTTTTTGTAAGTGTTAGTAATTAGAATGCGTGGACACAAACCAGTTTTTAAAAGATGAGAAACGATGACAGCGAGGCAGACAAAACGTTACGTCATAAAACGAATCTGGCTGAAACGTTGCTGGACGGAGGAATGGCAGGCAGCAGATAAATGAAGGTTGCACAGATTTGTGAAGGGCCCGGATGACCTACCAGGCATGGACCTCCCTCGCCGGCAGTGGACAATGCTCAACCGCCTCAGGACAGCTGTCGGCCGTTTCGTCGCGACCATTAAAAGATAAGGACTCAGAGACTCGGCTGTCTGCGACTGTGGTCACTCTGAACAGACAGTAGACCACATCATCGAGTCATGCCTTAAACATCGACCACCCAACGGTGAAGCCGGCATAGCTGCGCAAGACATTAGCATGGCCTTTCTCAACCGAGCTGGTGATCTAACAGTGAGATGCTGTGAAGCAAATGAAAGGAGAAGACAAAAAGTTGAGATGTTCGTGAACAGACGTGAAAGAGATTCGTGTAATTGTTAATCTTGTTCCTGTTTTGTCTGAACAAGATTTGTTCCGTCGTTGAAATCTTACTGTGACACAAAGGATAATTCAGTTTCTTACATAATTTCGATGGAGTATTTAAAAACTGATTGGCGAAATATTTCAACTCGCATCCCCTAAACTGTGGATTTTACAATAAATGAACAGTTTATTTATGGTAGACTATGATAGATGTGGATTGTTATGTAAGAGAAGATTTTTCGTAAATAGTGACGATAGACACGAAAAATAGAGTTTACCATATCCGAGGAAGCTATTCAACATCACCATATGTCAGAAACTGCATTCCATGAGTATACGCATGTTTGCATGCTAATATAGATACAAATATGCATTTATATACTAGCGACCATCAAGGTTGCTATTAGCATTGGCGATTTCATAAATATACGAACAGGACTATACATGTTAGCGTTCGAAGATACAGATATGTATCATGCATTGAAAAAGTTACTATGTTAGTAAGTATACGAACATTGAGTATTGAATTACTCCTCTCCAGGAGTTAGGCACAAGGCCAGTTTTTATCTTACTCCCACAAGTAAGATGTGACCCAAGGTCGGGTCGGGAAAGTGGGGTTTAAAAATTGCCTAGGCAGCCCCGTCGGTATTCCCCGGTAGGGGCGCCTCAGACAGTAAGCAATAAACGTACTCCTCCCCAAGGAGGGGAGGCGAAACCTGGAGGGGTGGATCTCCTAGAACTGCACAGTACAGGCCCATAGACCGGTGTAAATCAAGCCCCGAAGGCAGAGACAATACCAGTCTATGGGGTGCAGTATCCATCGGAACAGATACTACACTTTGATCTTAGCCAAAAGGCGTCGGTGTACAGATGTGTGTAAATATGGATATATGTCTACAGATTTGCGTATATATGTAGAAATCTTTAGATTTTTCTATAGTGTACATATGTACAGGCACATGTTTTTATATATATTTGTACATACTTATTGTGATGATTAGTCATTTTCCACTCACTTTAAATTAGTTTTTAATTTGTAAGAGTTTATATTCTGTTTTTAAAATGATAACGCAATTAACAGTGTAAAATAATAAGAATCTAACAACCAACAACTCGATCATTGTAAGAGATAAATTAGTATTATAAACATTCTCTGTGATTCGTAATCATCAAATTATCGATAAATATATTTCAGCTATGAAGAAGAGATGAAGCACTGTTGCCACATCTGGGGGTGGTGGGTCTCAGAGCACCCTTACCTGCATTGTCAGGGTACACACCCGACTTCAAAATCTAGTGATCGTTGTCTTTTTCTCTTCTCTGCTACCTCTGTCTCACAGAAGAGACGTTGCTTGTCGTTCCCTACTCTATCGTTATTTTCATGGCAGGTGCTCGACTGAGCTTCGATCTATGCTTCCCGTAAAACATTCACAACAGAAATTTGTTAAGCTACAACCACTGTTAATAATTTCATTTTCTCTCTCTCTCTGTGCTTAAAAGTAAATGAAACTTCCATGAGCAAAGTTTGTTTCCTATAAAAACTTGTCTGCGAAACAGCACCGCGTGGCTACTTCCCGGCTAACTATAACATTGTCATTTTCAATTTCAATGTAAACATGTTCATGTTGAACCGTCTTCTTAAATAATACAAATTTTGCCCAATTTCCACCGTTACTAATCATTACGGTGTTATCTCACCGGCCACCTGACACTTATTAAATCTTATTCTCGAGTGGCCTTTAGGCCTTGATAAGTTGTGACACTTTAGTAAAAAAAGATACAAATACCGTTAGAGTATAAGAATTTATAATCAGAGAAGGAAAGTCCACAGTAGAGATATAGTAGATAAGAATATTACAGAACATGTACTACTTCCTGTATAACCAATCTTCCGATCAACTGTGGTTGACATTAATTCACTAGTTTCTAAGTTTATAGCAGAATGACAGACTGAAATACAGATAGACAGTTAATTCCATCTGTATAGACATTTTCGATCAAATGTGTATTTATTTTGAGCAATCTATTGATTTAGATAAGTGTATCCATAACACTTTAGTTTGGAACGGTCATTTTTCTATCATGGGAAAACCTAAATCACAGCAGATTTATAGACCATGAATTATGTGGTTATGTCATTAAGGCGGTCTTGCTGGACAGGGTTGAATTATTGGAATAGCCGGTGGCGAAACGAGTGAATCTACAACCGGAAAAGAGACGGTAACAGTAGAGCTATAGGAATGGAAAATGCCTGGGAAATAATAAAATGGCCATCCAGTCATTGCGAAGTAAAAGTACGTTTTTGCACCGAGAATATAAATGTGAGACATGGGGAGGTTGTGAGGGTCGGTAAGATTATGGATTATGAAAGATCGTCCTTTATTTTCAACTTCCATCCTATGGATGACCGTTTTAAAAGCGTATCATCTGAAGTTATGTTTAATCAGCGACAACGATACTAGACGTGGCTAATGGACAGGGCGAGGGAAAAAGAAGATTGTTAGGTGTACAGCGGAAGAGGTAGATTGAATGGTGGATGTGAATATATGGGAAGAAGAGGTTAGGTGGAAAGAGACTGACAGGTTCCCGCGATTATCTTGGAATTTGAAGGCAAAATAGAGTCAAACATACAAAAAACAGAACAAGAAACTCATACATTACATTCTATTTCTATCTGTTTTCTCTCTATTTATCAGTTTTTGAAAATCTATCTATCTATCTATCTATCTATCTATCTATCTATCTATCTATCTATCTATCTATCTATCTATCTTAGAATTCTTATATATCTATATATATTTTAGGATTATGTTCTATATGTGTAAAGGAATCTTATTTTCTTATTCGGTTTGCAAACCTACAATTACTTAAGGAGTAGATAGGTTCTGCCTATTGCCGGCGCTTGCACTCCTCCTTTGTCTATTAGCCAGGCGCAGAGGTACCAGCGCTGGGACTCCTCTAAACACACAGTGCTTAGCCATGTGTCCTTACTAGGACAATGAACACCGTTCTCTTTCTCTCTATTTGGTGAAAGTTCTTTCGCCACCAAGTCTTACATGACCAGTCTGGGTCTCTCTTGTTCCGACAAGATGAGGGTACAGGTTAGACAGCTTGCCTGACTGCTGTTTCCGACTGACAGGACAGGAGCCCAAACTCTTGGGTACCGCTAAGAACGGCTGCTCCATCATCAGTTGCATAATACCGTGGGTAGTTGTATGTGCCATGACGCGCATGGAAAGGGACCCTGCAATTATCTCCGGTGGGATTTCCCGATGCCACAACCCCCATGGACCAAGTCGCGAATAATGGACTGGTTGTGTGAGTTTATTGGTACCAAACAAGGACCCACCTTGGCCAACCTACACTATAATCAAAAATAAACATGTCATTACAAAAAAATCAAATCAAACCTAAACCAGACATCCAACAAAAACACTCTCGCCTCCGCCCTTGAGGCTCGCATTCACAAAAATCCGGGGAGTTAGAACCAACATCAACGACGTTGTAAGCTTTCTCCTGACAAACTCCGCGGATATCCTATCTCTAAGTGAAACTAACCTTCAATCCGCAATCTCCTCTCACCAGTTTGACATGACTAACTACCGCCCACTCTACCGTAAAGACTGTGACAAACATAGGCACGGGCTTGATGTTTATGTTCGGAACACCCTCACCCTGACTAGAAAACATAGGTTAGAATCAGATAACCAAGACTACATGTGCTTTAGATTGACTGTAAATCACAGCGTCAGTTACTTATATTTCTTATACCGTTCCCCTTCGACCCAGAACTGTACTCTGCTAAACTCTGTCTCTGAAAGCAGAGATAGAGCATTCTCAATTGACTCGAATGCCCAGATACATGTATTTAGGGATTTTAATGCCAACTACAGTGACTGGTTGGGATTCTCCAGCCTTAGTGACGCAGTCGGCAACTCTACATATAATTTCTCCTTAGCTCACTCCCTCTCTCAGACTGTCAATTTTCGGACCCGCATCCCCGATCGAGTAGACCAACAAGCCTCACGTCTAGACCTTTTCTTGACCTCAATGCCCGAAGCTTGTGTGACGAAATCTAAAAGCCCACTCGGGAATGCTGATCACATTGTGCTAATGATACATATCACTCTAAAATGTCGTCCAAAAGCTGATGAACCGTTGCTCAAAATAACGAGATACTATGAGCAGACTGATTTTGAGTCAATCAGAGATCATATCAGCGACGTCCCATGGAGAGACAACTTCTCACTCCCTTCTGACCAGTGTGAAAATGAGTTAACTGAATGGGTCAAAGCAGGCATTGAAGCCTATGCCCCCATGTGAAAATTATTCAGCAAGGCCTACTCTCCCCAATGGTTCACCTCGAAATGTGCAGCTGCCAGTGCTGAGAGGTAACACGCAGTCCGTAAATTTGGTCGCAAAAGTCAGCTACTAATAGACATAAATTTATAGAGTCGAGAAATAATTGTAAGGCTTTGAAAGGCGAAGCAAAGAGAATTTATAATGAGTTAACAAAAAAAACGCATTCAATCACAGAAAGTAAGTACTCGTGATTTCTGGAAAATCTACAATAGTGTAGTGAACAGTGGTCAATCAACGATTCCCCACTATTAAACCACAATGATGTTGTTTGCACGGCCACTGATAAGGCTGAACTACTTGCCCAGCGTCTCGCTTCTAACACCACTTAGATAACCATACACTCCCCAAATTCCCATTGCGGACCGAAGCCACACTTGATAACCTGGTCATCACTCCATCCCAGCTCAGAGACATCATAAAAAAACCTTGACACCTCCAAAGCTTGTGGGTCTGATCTTATACCTGTAATAGTAATAAAGAAATGTTCTGCTGAACTGGCACCTGTCCTCTCCAAACTCTACAATAAATTCCTAGCTGAATCTTTCTTCCCCAATAGCTGGAAAATTGCCTCTGTGGTACCAGTCTACAAGAATTCTGGGAATAGAACCGATCCTCAGAACTATCGCCTAATCAGTCTACTGATGATCTTTGCTAAAATCTTTGAATCCTTAATTAATCTAGCGATAGTACGGCACTTAGTTAATGCTAAACTTCTTTCTGACCGCCAGTATGGATTTAGACAAGAACGATCTGCTGCAGCGCTTGATATATCCAAGGCCTTTGACAAAGTATGGCATAAAGGGCTTCTCCTTAAAATAAGCTCATACGGTATTACTAGGCAATTACTTAATATAATGAGATACTTGCCGTTAATTTAAGCAACATGGCATAAATGCTGATGTCCCCAGGGATCTATCCTTGGACCTTTATTGTTCCTGATCTATATAAACGATCTCCCTGATGATACAGTCTGAGATTGGTTTATTTGTTGACGACACCACGCTTTACTCTCGCCATGTTGGCAAAACAGACGCGGTCATTTCTGAGGCAATGGCTGAATCCTTAGAAAATAACCTCCAGGCTGCAGTGGATTGGGGTCATGAATGGTTGGTAACTTTTAATGCCGCAAAGACAAAGCTCTATTTATTTTCCATCTTAAGCTGTGCTCATCAATCTTATCATTTGAAAATCTTGGAAACTATCCACGTACGCCTCAAGAGGCCCTCCCTCTGCAAACAGAAGGAGTGTCTCTTGGGGTTGAGTGTGATTAGTCTCTAAGACACAACCTCTATTCTATATAACATCACGCTTATTTTATTCTAAATTCGAACTGTTTGTTTTTTCCCCTTCATAACATAACGCTAATTTCATTTTAAATATAAAAGTTTTTTTTGTAAATCCCACAATATCAGTCTTGTAAAGTGTGGGCGAAACTAGTTGACTGGCAAAATTCTTTTTTTTTCATCCCCTAAATCTTTAAATTATGAAAAATTCAACACGTTTTCCCTTCATTATTGCATTAATAAAGTTTTGTACCCCCCACAAATATATATATATATATATATATATATATATATATATATATATGGTAAAATGAAAAAGGAAAACCAAAAACTGGATGTTTTTTTATGTGTACATCAACGTTTCGTCTTTATTTATAAGACTTCATCAGGATGATGATATAGGGAAAAGATATCATGCAAGCACGGATACATGTAGGGTAGACATGTTGGGAAGAAAAATAAAATAAAATGAAAAATAGTGGCAGCGTCTAGCTGGACGTCCGTACTTGTTAGAGAATGAAAAATGAGTGGGAGAAAAAAGGGGAAGGGTGGAGGGAGCAAGGACTACTGTGGCTGGCGATGAGAGAAAGAGGTGGGGGATGAGCAGGGGTAAAATGGATGGCAGAGAGAGATTGGAGGAAAAGGGGGAGGGGGTGTTTGACCAGATGGCTGTGGTCGAGATTGAAGGGGAAGAGTGAGTTGGAATGTTTGTGTGTGTGGGGTGTATGCAGGGAAATAATTAGACTCATCACTGACATAACATATTTCCAATTTAACGAAGTATTCTACAAACAAAAATTTGGACTCCCCATGGGCAACCCCCTTAGCGGTGTATTGGCCTGCCTCTTTTTAGAATTCTTAGAATCCGGTCCTTTCAAATATAGACTACCTCCTAACATCGAATACTTTAGATACATAGATGATATTTTAATTTTCCTCCCCACAGACACACAAATCATTCATGTTAAGGATAAACTCAACACAGTAGAACCCTCCATAAAATTCACCCATGAGACTGAAATAAACGGCTCCATTCCCTTCCTTGATACTCTTATAATTAAGTCCAACAATAAACTAGAATTTAAGGTACACCGCAAAAACACTCACAAAAATGACTACATACATTTGTACTCCCACCATCATAGCAAGATCAAAACAGGTATAATTATAGGCTTCTTCCTACGCGCCCTTAGAATATGTAGCCCCCCACACATAGATGCAGAAATAAAATACATTTTTAATTCCCTAAAAACATTGCAATACCCCACACATTTCATATTAAATGCCAAGAAAAAAGCCTTCCAAATATTCTCCAGAAACACCACACAAAAAAATCAAACCCCTAACACCTCTCTCATAGACAGACCCCTTCTCCTACCCACGCATTCCAATAACACATCCATATGCAACACGCTCAACAAACTAGGCATTCCAATAGTACAAACCACTTCTCAATCCATAAAACAAACTTTAAACACATCCAGACATTTCCAAAAAACACCCACATCCCATGCCGGCTTATACACTATCCCTTGCAATGACTGCCATCAATTCTACGTGGGAGAAACACAACGTGAATTAAAGAAACGATTAAATGAACATAAAAGGGATATAAAAAACAACAACCCTCTTAGTGCACTTTTCTCCCATGCTCTAGAATATGGTCATGCATTCAAATTTGAACAAGCCAAAATCACTAAACACATCCACAACAAATCTCGGCGAAGATTATTGGAAACTGCACTCATCACATCCTCCACTACTATCAAGCAGCGAAATGGTTTCTTTAACCTATCACCCTTAATAAGCAAGATCATCCTCACAGAACAAAGTCTTTTGCCTGATCATGGCTAACTTTTATTTTCATCTCTAACCTTATGACACTCTTCCATTCACCCACACCCTTCCCTTTTCTCCCTGAATCTTCTCTTATTTTTCCTCATTTTTTTTTTTTTTTTTTTTTTTCCCTCACATTTTTAATACTACAGTCCAAATAAACTTTCTCATGTTCCAAATATTTCAAATATATTCCTCACCCACCCTTTCAATCACCCCCCTCCCCCACCCACTCCAATCCCTCACTCATTGCTATCATTTTCCAAATATTTCAAATATTTCACACCCTATCACGACAAATCCTCCCTCTTCCCCCTCTCATCCATTTTCTCCCATACCTTTTCTTAAATTCCCTCATTTTCTTCAAACGCTCTCTAAGACTATAACTTTCGCCCATCCACCAAAATCACAGCCCCCCCTCCCTCTCTACCCATCCCCATTTCCCTGCATACACCCCACACACACAAACATTCCAACTCACTCTTCCCCTTCAATCTCGACCACAGCCATCTGGTCAAACACCCCCTCCCCCTTTTCCTCCAATCTCTCTCTGCCATCCATTTTACCCCTGCTCATCCCCCACCTCTTTCTCTCATCGCCAGCCACAGTAGTCCTTGCTCCCTCCACCCTTCCCCTTTTTTCTCCCACTCATTTTTCATTCTCTAACAAGTACGGACGTCCAGCTAGACGCTGCCACTATTTTTCATTTTATTTTATTTTTCTTCCCAACATGTCTACCCTACATGTATCCGTGCTTGCATGATATCTTTTCCCTATATCATCATCCTGATGAAGTCTTATAAATAAAGACGAAACGTTGATGTACACATAAAAAAACATCCAGTTTTTGGTTTTCCTTTTTCATTTTACCATCACGTCGGATTACCTTCATCCTTCTATTCCCATATATATATATATATATATATATATATATATATATATAGTCTCGGAAGTTTCTCAACCATTAAAACTATGTTAACAAAAAAACAACAAAATAAACAAAAAAAAATCTTATAGTCCCAAGTCTTTCAGTAGAAAAAACACTCATGTAAGTCAATTTATTTTTTACAGTTATTATATTAGTTTGTTTCTAACACTATTTTAAGGGATCATCAGTTGTTTACCATGAAAAACTGTTTCGGGAATTTGATATATATTTAATATTTAATATTTAATATATATATATATATATATATATATATATATATATATACTTCATCCCGTCACGCAAGAGTTGGCAAGTAAAACAAGTGCCTTTTCCAGCCTCTGGACGAAACCATTCCAAGTGATGAGAGAACCGAGAAAGCAAATAGCAATTTAGACAACCATATGAGTGCATAATTAAACATAACATCTTTCTTTATTTTCAGCTATCGGCGAATACTTGTAATTCCTCTTTGATTCACAAATACATTTTTTATATATTTATATTTTATTTTTATGTTTATTTTTCCAAATGTAATACTTTATCTATATCTTTCATGCGTTTCGCAACAAAATCAAGAGAAATACATAGTCTTAATATGAATCCCGTCGATCATCAGAGAAATTGTTCATTCAATAGTAATAGTAAAAGCACATGGTAGAAGTTTCAAAAGAGTTATTGACAAAAGGTAAAGGTAAGTCAAAATTGATGAACAAACTCACATAAAAACAGTAAAAAAATCATCAAAGACGCCCCCCCCCGAAGAAAAGCTTATTCCAAAAGCTTGGGAAGACTCTTAAAACTGTAAAACATATTATAATGAAACGCATGTCCTTTCCCCATTTTAACGTCTATGCCGCACGCGTTTAATTATTCTTTCATCTTTTTTTAAACAGTAAAATACGTGCCAATAACATCCCGTTGTCCGTTTCTCTTTTTCTATAATTTTACTGTATCGAATAAATTAAAAATCTTCACTTTTTCTGAAAACGAAACTTGTACAATCTCTCGTTTTTTATGATTTTTTCCTGTATTTAAATTTGTTTTTTTCTGTTTGTCTTTTTGACACATCCTGTTTATCACGGCAATTTATTTTATGATATATCGTGCATTTAATCCTGATATATATATATATATATATATATATATATATATATATATATATATATATATATATATATATATATATAATACATATTATATATATATATATATACATATATATAATACATATATATATATATATATATATATATATCTATTAAAAGCTCTCTTTTAGGAAGAGCACTCTGTAAGGAAAATATAAAAGGCTTCTTACTAAGGCACTATTGCAAAAGTTCGCTCCCCTTAGGTAAAGTAAACACTCCATGGAGGTTTATTATGTTCGTCATTTCTTTTCTCCCTGGCCGTAAGAGTACAGGCATCGGATAGTCCGGGGTTTAAGTCCTGCGACAAGTGCTACACTTATATATATATATATATATATATATATATATATATATATATATATATATATATATATATAGCCACACTGATGAGTCTTGTTTAAAGATGAAACATATATGTACGTGGATATAACATATTTATAATAAATAATATATATATATATATATATATATATATATATATAGCCACACTGATGAGTCTTGTTTTAAGATGAAACATATTTGTACGTGGATATAAGATATTTATAATAAATAATATATGAATTTTTTGATTTTATTCCATTAGTTGCGACAAAACAAGTTTTGTTTCATTGGTGCAAATAGCGACCAACTCATCGGGCTGGCGATGGAATTCAAATAGCATAAGTTTTAACTTCACCTTAACGGGAGATTGAAAATTGAAAATACATTGAAGGGGGAGGGGGACAGAGTTGAGGCTTTGTCTATAACGGTGACATGGGACATGAGAGGGGAGGGGGGAGGACCCAAGTTAAAACTTATGCCATTTGAATTCCATCGCCAGCCCGATGAGTTGGTCGCTATTTGCACCAATGAAACAAAACTTGTTTTGTCGCAACTAATGGAATAAAATCAAAAAATATATATTTTGCTCTGAATTTTTATTGAGCACTCTCATAAACCCGGTTTCAACTTCCTTCGGATTCATACCCCCTGGATATTTGTAACAAGTTAATTATAAATAATATATATATATATATATATATATATATATATATATATATATATACTTCATCCCGTCACGCAAGAGTTGGCAAGTAAAACAAGTGCCTTTTCCAGCCTCTGGACGAAACCATTCCAAGTGATGAGAGAACCGAGAAAGCAAATAGCAATTTAGACAACCGTATGAGTGCACAATTAAAAAATAATACACCCAATAGGATTATGAATTTGGCATTACCGAAATAAAAGCCCGCGACGGTATCTATTATAGCAACAACGCACCCTTTTGACCTCTGGCGTTTATTAATTTGAACGGTATAGTTTTGAAACTTACTAATATTGAGTCCACCATATTTTCGTTCTTCTCGGCACTCTAATCAAATAAGTGTTAAATTGTACAGCTTCCACCGTAACAGTCGATTTTAAACCGACCAAGGTAGACGAGAGGTCGTAAGAACACAACCGCTGGGTGTGAACTTTCAGCTCGCGACCAAATCGCATGGTTGGTGCGCCATAACACCTCAACAGACGGTCCAGCCGATCGGCGTTATGCACAGTTATGTATTCAGACATTACCGCCCATATTTTGCAAGGTCCACTTTGTAGCTAGGTGGGGCGTCCGGTAGTGAAGCACGGACGACGACTCACGATTACAATTGGAGGCGTTCGGCAGCTTAATATACTGTCATAATTGAATCGACAAAATGTAGTATCACGTACCTGTGATTGGAAAACCTAATCTATCATTGGGAACTTTCTTGCTCGTTAATGCCGTCGACTTCCAATCGATTATTCCTGTTTCTATTCGAGGCAATCGGGTCGCAGTTTGAGCGTCTGGCTTCTTTCGTGCTCTTCCCGCCAGAGGAGGAGAATATAACGCAGGATTTAGGGCAGAAAGTTTGGTTTTTAGATGCGTCTTCGCACTTCTATGAAAGGTTTTGTCCGTCTGTCATCGGTCGGTCACAATTTAGTTTGAAATCGAATTTTCATCGTCAAACGCTCAAGTTCATTCGACGTATATTTTTTTACGTTCTTGCATCTCTATAAGAGGCTCTGTCTGTTGGCCGGTCTGTCGCTAAAGTTTCAAGTGGATTTTTTTTGCCAATTTGTCATGCTTAGTTTAAGTTTTAAATACTACTTGAAAACACATTACCTGTTGGGTCACCCATTGAATACAGGTGAAATTATTTCAATCATAAAAAGTGAGTTTGCAAAGTCAGTTAAATTTCCCCATCCCACTGGAGGAAGAGAACCAGGCGGGATTTAGGGCAGAAAGTTTCGGGTTTTAGCGGTTTCATGAGCGGTGTTGACTCTCAGTCTATCGGTCGGTTACAATTTAGTTTAAAATATAATTTCCGTCGATAAACGCGCAGGTCGATGGGACACATCATACTTTTCCTCTATAAGAGGCTCTGTTCGTCGGTTGGTCTGTCACACTTAAGTTTCAAATGGAATGTTTGTCAGTCTGCCATACTTACATTTGAAATAAACATTCTCGTAAGGTTTCCCCGTTTAATTTACAAATAATACTAGATAGAGCATTACCTGTTGGGTCACAATTTGGCTTCGGGTTAAATTGTTTGAATCAGAAAAAAGTGAGTTGCAAAACCAGTTAAATTTAAAAAAACAAAAACACAAAATGCAAAATTAGTCTATCGGTTCTCTATATCCCACTCTCTATTTATCTATCCCGTTCTCACCAGTGTATAGTATTAATAGTATGAGGATATCTATTATTTTTTATAATGGGCTATTACAAGCTGTTTATTTTTTCCAATCTTTTCAAGCTTCGACCGTTAATAAACAGAGAGAAACGGGAGAGAGAGAGGGAGAGAGAGAGAGAGAGAGAGAGAGAGACGGAAGCGAAAGTGATAGACATAGTATAAAATAAGAGTGGGTAATCAAACAACATACAACGAGAGAGAATTAAAGTTATAGAGACTATATACAAATTGGTCACTCAATGCGTTATTTGCAAATTACGGCTTACCAGAACAATTAAAATAGAAGTTTTAAAAATATAACCCAATCTCAGAACAACGGCATATATTTCATGTGATTACAATATATATCATAAACGCTTGAGGAAAAAAAACTTGATTACATTAGATTTAGTCTGATAATATATTTTAATTAGTTTGTCATGCTTATTAAATTCCGAAATTGAATAGGCGCATTTTAAGAATATTTGTTCTTGTTTCAATTCTTAGTTACCTAAGTTGTTTAAACAAGTAGTTTATGATATGAATACACAAACAACATATGGTGAAGCAGCGACAATACTAAGCTGTGGATTTCGTAATGAGAAGGCCATTGTGATCGAAAGTGACGTCATATACTTTAGGGTAAGCGAGACATGGTGATAATATAATTATAATCATAATGAATGATAATAGAAAACCTTAAAAATTGCATTAAAAAAAGATGATTAGCACCAACCACTGTGACGTCTACAAGAAAACAAGACTCAATGCCATGGAATTCTGTTTACGAAATCATCGCTAAAAACAGACGGGGTGCGTGAGTAGTGTATTTAGTACCATCGCTGATAAGTGACCTTTTTATGCCCAGTTGAAATCCTTTCAGATCATTCGCGTTCAATTATGCACTAATAACCTTGATGAAGGTATACATCACACAGTCCTCTCAAGATATGAGTAAGAATAGCAACGTGTTCAATTAATCGTTTACGATTATTCGTTCGCAATAGTTGTTGGGTTTCGGCATTAAATAATCCTAAAGGTTGATATGCCGTAAACGAGGCAATTCAAGCCACTTGAGCAATCGTCCATGGATCAGAATTCTTAGATGTTCAACATTTTAAAAAGAAAAAATGTCACTCTCACCAAAATTAAATATCTCGTCTCACCGACTATTCTAGTTATGCAAAATATTATAAAATACAATAAAGGGGTTTTAATACAATCAAACAATCAAACGACCTCGTTCTGAAAAGTTGACTAAAATGTCGAAATATATATGGAAAACCATACATGAAATAATCTCCTACCGTTTGTCATTTAAAATAAATTATTTTTGATCTAATGTAAATAATATTTTATTCAAAAAGGTGTTGTAGGGTATTTTTTTAAATAGGTATACATTTTAAATGTATTTATAATTTTAGTTTCTTTTCATTAGTTAAGATGACGATTCAGAATTGCTCGAAATTTAATGAGGTAACCAATGTATTTTTTGACCAGACCATAACACTATATTACTTTATTTATTTTTTATTCTACTATTAATTTAATCATTCATATTTATCATTGTCATGTAATAATATTTCATTTTTGGATCAAGGATCTACATTGATTAAGTGATAGAGTGGGTAAGACATTAATTTAAATAATTTTCGCTAAATTCAGTCTTTAACTCCTTTGAGGCACACCCGGCTTTGTCGGGAATCAATGACACCTGTACGCTGTTACTGCGAGCCCTGACCCCAGTATTCATATTTATCTTCTGACTATTCAATTTCTCTCATTTTCAAGTTATAAATCTATTATATAAATAGAGGTTTTGTCCGTCTGTCAGTCATAATTTATTTAAACGTAATAAATATATTGCGGTATTTGTCTCATTTCGAAATATTAAAGATCTTCACTACTTTTAGAAGTGGAAAATATTGTATTAATAGTAAATAATAAATTGCCAACAAATAAAGCTGATGCCATGACCGGACACCGAAACAGACACCTTGAGATATGCATAGTAGTAGTAGTAGTAGTAGGCCTTCGTCGGTCGTGTCCAACCATGAATGGCACTTGCAGATCTTGTTGGCTAGTTCCAGTCTTTAGAATCCCGTCAGTGGTGTCAATATCCCAAGGGGCATACTGGCTCGATCAGGGCATTTCTTGATGTGGCTGGGAAGGCCTATGTGGGCCTTGCAGTCTCTGCCACAGTTGTCACATATGAAGTGGGAGGGTTGATGAGGAAGCTCACTTGCTTTTGCCCTTTCTTTCCTCCTTGCACGCTTTTCAGCAGCTTTTATTTTCCACTTTGCCTCCCCGATGTCAAGCTGTCGTTTGAGGGTTTTTTTCCATTTATCCCTGTCAGAGGCAAGGCTTTCCCAAGATGATGGATCGATGTCAATGGCCTTCATGTCTCTCTTGCAGACATCCCTGTATCTTAGAAGAGGGCGACCATGGTCTCTCTCTCCTTCTTTTAACTCTCCATAAAGGAGATCTTTGGGAATTCTGCCATCAGCCATTCTGTGAACGTGGCCAAGCCATCTCAGTCGGCGTTGCCTCAATAGTGTGTACATGGATTTCATACCAGCTATTTCAAGCACCTTAATGTTTGTCTTTTTGTCTTCCCATCTGATACCTAGGATGAAACGCAGGCTTCTAAGATGAAATATCTGCAACGTTTCCTCTTGTTTAGCATAGGGTGTCCATGTCTCACTGCCATACAGCAGGACGCTTATAATGCAAGCATTGTACACTGACATTTTTGTGCTGGCTTTGAGTAAGGAGTTTTCCCAGACTCGACTCTTTAGCTTAGACAAGGTACCTGCTGCTTTACCAATCCTTTTGTTGATTTCCGTATCCAACGAGAGAGAATCCGAGATGTTTGAGTCAAGATATGGGAAGTCTTCAACAACACCTAGCTCAAAGTTGTCAATTTTGATAGAGGGCTTGCCTGTTGAGCCCAGGGACAGTATTTTGGTCTTTGGAAGGCTAATGGTCAGGCCGAAATCTTTACAGGCAATAAAGAGGCGGTTCATAAGTAATTGAAGCTCCCCCTCAGTGTGAGTAGCAATGCCTGCATCATCAGCATATAGCATGTCCCTCATCGTTGCTTGTCTTACCTTGGTCTTTGCTCTGAGTCTGGAAAGGTTAAAGAGGCACCCATCAGATCTTGTCCTAAGAAGGATGCCTTCATTCACATCACCAAAAGCATGCTTCAAAAGCATTGAGAAAAAGATCCCAAAGAGGGTTGGGGCCAGAACACAGCCCTGTTTCACTCCATTACAAATGTCGAATGGTTCAGACAGGTTCCCATCAAATTGTACTGTTCCTTTCATATTCTGGTGGAATGATCTGATGAGACTCAGAAGCTTTGGAGGACAGCCAATTTTAGAAAGTGCCAAGTACAGCCCTCTGCGACTGACAGTGTCAAATGCTTTTGTGAGATCCACAAAAGCAATCTGTAACGGCATATTTTGTTCCCTGCATTTCTCCTGAAGTTGTCTCAATGAAAATATCATGTCTACTGTTGATCTCCCTGCCCTGAAGCCACACTGGGACTCAGGATACACACGCTCAGCAAGCGCCTGTACCCTTACAAGTAGTACCCTTGCATAAACCTTGCCCACAATACTTAGTAGAGATATGCCCCTGTAATTGTTGCAGTCACTCCGATCTCCTTTGTTCTTATAGAGAGTAATGATTTTGGTGTCTCTCATGTCCTGTGGTACTTCACCTTCTGCCCAGCAACAGCAAAGAATATCATATATGGGTTTCAGGAGGACTGTCTTACACTGCTTGATGAGATCTGGAGGAATCTCGTCATTACCTGGGGCTTTGCCAGGGGCAATCTGATCTATAGCTTTGTTTAGCTCAGAGATGGTTGGCATTTCATCGAGCTCATGCAGGACACTGAGTTGTTCCATTGTAGCAAGTGCAGACTCAGAGACCTCACTTGTCCTTGCATAAAGGTAAGCGTAGTGCTCCTTCCAGCGATCCATCTGCCTCCCCTTGTCAGTAATAATTTCTCCGGAGGAGGATTTCAAGGGGGCACACTTGCTCTGAGTGGGGCCCGTAGCAACCCTTATGCCTTCATACATGGTCCTGATGTTGCCTGTGGCAGATGCATTTTCAATGCGATGGCTAAGCTCCACCCAGTATTCATTGGCACAACGCCTGGCCATCTGTTTGGGCTCTTTTCTGGCTTGCCTGAGCTTGCACAGATTTTGATTGCTAGAGAGCCTGTTGTACTCGCACTGCATCTGCCTCTTTCTGTTGATATAAGGACTGAGTTCCTTGGACTTCGCCTCAAACCAGTCAGTTGACTTAGCTTTTTTCCTTCCAAAGGTGGCCAGAGCACAGTTGTGCATTGCTCCCTTCAGAGACTGCCATCGCGTGTCAGCCGATTCAGACTTGATTGTGGAATATTCCTTCTCAAATAGGTCCGCAAACTGCGATACAAGCGCAGGATCCTGCATGTTTACAGTATTCAGACGGGGCTTTCCCTTAGCCTTAGAAAAGAGCATCTTTTTTTTTAGGTGAGAGCCTAATTTTGCAGCAGACAAGCGAGTGGTCAGTATCGCAGTCAGCGCTGTGGTAGGATCTGACAACTCTGACAGAGTTGAGATTTGCGCGACGGATGAGCACAAGATCAAGTTGGTGCCAATGCTTACTTCGTGGGTGCCTCCAAGAGACCTTGTGCTGTGGCTTTGTGTCAAAGAATGAATTGGCAACACACAGTTCGAAGCGCGTGCATAGTTCAAGCAATCTCTGCCCATTTTCATTTATTTTTCCAGTATTGAATTTACCCAGACAGGCAGGCCAAGCTTCGTGGTCACCGCCAACCCGAGCATTGAAATCGCCGAGCAAAATTACTTGGTCCTTGGGAGGGAGCTTAAGAAGGGTAGCACAGAGACTCCCATAGAACACATCTTTAACATCAGGGGTGTCCATTAGAGTTGGGGCATAGACACTGATGAGTGTGACAGGGCAAGTGGTGGTGTTGAGTCTCATTGTGAGGATACGTTCAGATCCGTCAATGGGAGGTTCTACCATTTTTAATATGCTATTCCTCACAGCAAAGCCAACACCATGCTCCCTCCTCTCACTTTTTGGCTTACCATGCCAGAAGAATGTGTAATCTTTTTCGCGCAGGCTAGCAGCCTCAGCAAGGCGCGTCTCTTGCAGTGCAGCAATGTCTACGTCTAGTCTATGAAGTTCGTTGTTGATAACTGCAGTTTTCCTCAAATCATTTATGCTTATCAAGTCGTCTGAGATGCCAGTAAGCATAGTCCTGACATTCCAGGTTCCCAGTTTAAGAGCTGGACTCTTTGATATAGATTTTGTATTAGCGCCTGGTGTAGTCGATTTATCTAATTTTTCGGCTTTTGGCCTAGCCCCACATACCCAGATGAAGCAGGTTAGACGGGCACGAGAAAGCACCTTATTAGCTGGGGGCTGCCCAGCTTGAGGAATGGGCGGTAGCTTTCTAATGGGGCACGAAGACCCCTCCCACCGTCGAAAAGAGGCCCCTGGCGCTCCTCATTACGGCCATTAGTCAGAGCTTATAACCGGTAAACTGCCTCTCATCCGTGTTGTGCTCCACCGAGGTAAAATCGATGGACTGGAGTGTCCTCTCCAGTAAAAAAAAAAAAAAAAAAAAAGAATGATATATTTCTAATTAGCTTATAACTGATAAACTGCTTTTCATCCGTGTTATGCTCCACCGAGGTGAAGTTAATGGACTGGAGTGTCCTTCCCCTCCAGTGCAAGTGCTGCCAGGGCAAAAAAAAAAAAAAAAAAAAAAAAAAATTATATATATATATATATACATATATATAAATATAGGAATGCAGATGCTGCCCAGTTATCAGCATTCCCCTCTATTTCCCGGTGATTACACAAGCGAGGCATACGGAATGACATCAGCTCGTCACACAGGGACGCAGGTTTTTTATAGAGTTGATCTCTCTAGGCATTGCCTTTATAAGGCTGGTAACCCCGGCCATTGTCCCTCAAAGTGGATCATCTGCCCAGCATTGTGAGTTGGGACCATAGCTAACAGAAATGCATCAGCTGCTCCTCAACCTTAAAGTCACATGCTCCCATGACTTTACCTTTAGTCCTTGGACAGCAATGAACCTTCCCCCTAAAGGCATAGGGAATTTTGTAGCCCACTACGTGGCCATTCATGTAGTTTGTCAGGTCAGCCGAAACCTGGTACCGAAGTGGAGCCATCGCATGTATTGCGACTTCTTGGAGCCATACATGAGCTAGATATGCAGTGTGGACCAGAGGCTGCTGACCAGATTCCAAAGTATCAGCGGCTGTCTTTCACCAAAGGTGCTACCACTCCTCCATATCCAACACAAAATATTCACCGTGTCCCTGGCAGGGTGGCTTCCGGGTACTATGCCTTGCCAAAGGGCAACCCGCGATTTTGTCCGGCACTGCTTATTGGATATTCGCAGCTAACCTTTATATTTAAAGGCCGTTCCCCTATCCGCAACCCGAGGAGCCGGTGGATGGGAGTTTTTCTTCACCACACCACTGTGTTCTACAAACTGAGCAATTTAAGCTTTGTTATGAATAGATCTTAAAACATTACCATAAGAAAATAATTATAGCTTGGCGTGACGTCATAGAGTTATGATTTACGTCATGTTTTAAAATATGAATTCAAACATAAGCGATAATAAACAAAAAAATTAAAAGTGAATGGGTAAACATTGTCAATAGCGTTGGAAATTATTTTAATTGTCCCAAACTATTTATTTCGCTTTAACTACGTATATTATGTAGTTCTTTCACAATTATATAATTCTCCAGCCTAGCGAAAATATGCGACCGGAGGGAGCATATATTTGTCAGTAACATAAAATAAAACGTCGTATTTCCTTTTTATGGATGTGAAACCTGTGTGAAAACTCCACAATAATGTTGCATCCACCTTGATTAAAATGAAATATACTTATCCAAGTATGCTGGGTTATGAAGCTTCAGAATGTATAAAGTTATCGAGGTATATCTCAGAAACATTATGAGGGGTTTGCGAACGACAGCTTTATATATATACTAGCAGATATATGCTGCCTTCGGTCGCATCTTGCTATGCTGGGAAGGATATCATGATGAACGATCTACATACACTGACCCCAAAGGAGAAGGCAATGACTGAGAGGATGATATAACCAAAATATACTGCACTAATTCTTTAAAAGGAGGAGGTAATGCCTGGTATGATGGTATCGTAACAATAGAACAGATACTACACTACACCTTCCAAAATAGAGGAAGTAATACCTGGGATAATTTCTCATAGAGCAGAAGGTAATGTCTGTGAGTATGGTATCATGACAACAGGAAAGTAGTACACTACCTCTTCAACAGAAAAATAAGAAGGTAATCCCTGGGATTATGATATCATGACAAAACAACAGATATTACATTAACTTTTCCACACGGGATGATGTAATACCTGGAAGTATTACCCCTTTATAAGGATAAGGTAATTCATGTGAGGACCTAACCGACCCCTATTGAAGATGATACAACAATAGATTGAATCAGTTTTTGTTAGGAAGCAGGGTCATATTTTTTTATAAGATCCATCTTTCCATTTTAATCATATGAATTTCAGACCAACGACCTCCATTTTCCCCACAGATTTGATCATCTTGTGGATAGTTTTTAACATTGAAGTAGTATTTTTTAGCGCCTTACATCAAGTGGCTTCGTGTCTTGTTTGGAGCGATTTCCATTAAAAAATTAGTTCCGACTGTAAATTTTTATATTTTGTGCAAATAAATAATTCAAAGTGTAGTATCTGTTCTCAGCATCTTATTTGCTCTTTTACTATCGACGAAACTATTGCCTTAAACAATCGTTTAATTTAAAAGCAATAACAAAATAATACGGCGTCGTTAACGGGAGAGACAGAAAGAGATAGTAAGATTTACCTCGCTGGTGACAACAGTAAGAAATAATTGTTATTGATGAAAATAAATATACTATCCCGCGGGCAATACCGGCTAGTCCTGCTAGTTTAAAATAATAAACTTTTCAAACACAAAACATTAACATTCTTGTTATTTTGAAACATATTTATTTATATTTTAAATGTGATCTAAAGAAAAGAGAAGAAAATGTGAACTAAAGAGAAGAAAAGAAAGATGAAGCAAATTTGCATTTTCACTGGCAATTTTCAAGTCGGTCGCTAAAGAAAAGAACGTTTGAACACAAATGCTATTTTTTTGTCCAGAAAATAAAACAATATTGCGAAACAGAACTGTTTGTTATATTTAAAAAAATCATTACATAAAAAAAACGCTACAAAATGATAGTTAATTAATAAAATTAACTTTTTCAAAACCAATAGGCAAATTAGTTAACTTTGAACATCTTATATCGCACCTACATTAACAGTATATAAAAAATAATAAGTTGGATTAATTGGCAAATATACCGTTTCGGCTTTACAGTTCGTGCGAAAAATGAACCCAACTTTCGCATTTATTCATTTAGATGTGTGTGTAATTTTGTACTCTATATATAAAGTGAAGACGTTTTTAAAAAAAAGAAATTGTTAACATATTTCACCCCAAACAAGGCAGGCCGCCACGGTAGACGGAAGGGGTTACTGAGAATTAGGGTGTAGATTTTAGATGTCACTCCAAGTTCGGAGTAGTGTAGCGAGATGTCTGTTTACATTAGTTTTAAACCTCTGCATGTCGGTACTGTCGATGAAACGGAGCAAGGAGGTAATCCCAGAGGCCAACAGCACAATATATATATATATATATATATATATATATATATATATATATATATATATATATATATATATATATATATATATATATATGGGGAATGAAAAAGGAAAAAAAACCAAGAGATATATCTTTTTTATATATTCATCAACGTTTCGTCTTTATTGTAAGACTTCTTCAGGATGATAATTTGAAGAAAAATGTCATGCAAGTACATCGAAATTTTGGGTTGACATGATGGAGTGATAAAGGAAAAGTAGTAGCCGTGGCTACTGGAGCGCTGGAGGAGTGCCCAGGCTGTGAGAAGTCAGTGGTGGTGGCGAATACATATATATATTTACCGGTTTTTACTGATGTATATAAAATAGCACATCAAATTTAAAATTTAATTTTGATATAAACGTATGTTTTTTATCTGAATATTTTGTTAAAAATTGTATTTCCAATCAAATTTATTGATTATTATCTAGATCGATATATTCATTTTGCTTAATAATAATTAAGTAATGGTGAGAAGAATCTTCCCGCACTAACATTTATCTACTACCATTCACACCCATTTAAAATGTAGTAAGAGACACTTTTCGATATTCACACTTTGCATTTTCCAACGATAATAAACACACATTATATAATAATTTCTATTCAATAAGTACAAATACACTTTTATATAAAACAAATAGACTTTTATTATCTCATCTCAATATATATAAGTCAAAAATCTGTGATATGTATGTAACGCTAAGGCTTTTAAAATACTAAACAAACATCTCCGAATTAGGTATTATTTCAACCGGCATAACATCGAGAAAATAATATCGAAAAATTAAAAAAAGGTTCATTTTTAAGGGGTCAAATAGCCATTTTTTCGTTTAATGTGATCACGATTTTTAATGTTATCTTGTGCACATGACGTCACATAGATAAGTACATGACGTCATAGTGATAGGTTCGGATATTATTTTATGCTATCGTCACGTTATTATTGTTTTTTATGCATTTTTCTTCGGACTATGGCCCTGATAAAAGGGAGGGGAATAAGCGAGAGTTATTTTAGTATAGCTCTAGAGGCCTCCTTGTATTTGGCGATTGAAAATGAGGAAAAATATCATGATGGAATTGAAAATAATGAAGAATACCATGAGAGGATTGAAAATGATGAAGAATACCATGTGAGGATTGAAAATGATTAATCATATCATAAGGGGATTAAAATGATGAAGAATATGATGAAGTGATTGAAAATGATGAATAATAGAGTGAGATGATGAAGAATATCATGAGTGGATTCAAAATGATAAAGAATATCATGAGAGGATTGTAAATGATGAAGAATACAATGAGAGGATTTAAGATGATGAAGAATACCATGAGAGGATTGAAAATGATGAAGAATATCATGAAAAGATTGAAAATGATGTAGAATATAATGATGGAATTGAAAATGATGAAGAATAAAATGATGGGATTGAAAATGTTGAAGAATATCATGAGCGGGTTGAAAATGATGAAGAATACGATGAGAGGATTGAAAATGATTAAGAACATCATGAGAGGATTGAAAATGATGAAAAATGTCATGAGGGGGTTGAAAATGATGAATATTACAATGAGAGGATTGAAAATGCTGAAGAATATCATTAGAGGATTGAATATGATGTAGAACATCATGAGAGGATTAAAAATGATAAAGAATATAATTAGAGGATTGAAAATGATGAAGAATATCATGAGAGGATTGAAAATGATGAAGAATACCATGAAAGGATTGAAAATGATAAAGAATACCATAAAAGGATTGAAAATGATGAAGAATATCATGAGAGGATTGAAAATGATGAAGAATAAAATGATAGGATTGAAGATGATGAAGAATATCATAAGCGGGTTGAAAATGATGAAGAATACGATTAGAGGATGGAAAATGCTAAAGAATATAATGAGGGGATTGAAAAAGATGAAGAATATCATGAGAGGATTGAAAACGATGAAGAACATCATGAGAGGATTGAAAAAGATGAAGACGATCATGAGAGGATTGAAAATGATTAAGAACGTGATGAGAGGATTGAAAATGATGAAGAATATCATTAGGGGGTTGAAAATGATGAAGAATACAATGAGAGGATTGAAAATGCTGAAGAATACCATGAGAGGATTGAATATGATGTAGTACATCATGAGAGGATTGAAACTGATGAAGAATATTATGAGATGGTTTGTAAATGATGATGAATATCATGAGAGGATTGAAAATGATGAAGAATATCATGAGAGGATTGAAAATGATGAAGAATATCATGGGAGGATTGAATATGATGTAGTACATCATGGGAGGATTGAAAATGACGAAGAATATCACGGGAGGATTGAAAATGATGAAGAATATCATACGAGGATTGAAAATGATGAAGAATATCATGGGAGGATGGAAAATGATGTAGAATATCATAGGAGGATTGAAAATGATGAAGAATATCATGGGAGAATAAAAAATTATGAAGACTACCATGAGAGAATTGCAATTGAATAAGAATGTCCTGAGAGGATTCAAATTGATAATGGAATATCATGGGATGATTTAAAATGATGAAGAATATCATGAGAGGATTTAAAATGATGAAGCATATCATGAGGGGATTGCAAATGATGAAGAATATCATGAGAGGATTGAAAATGATGAAGAATATCATGAGGGAATTGAAAGTGATGGCGAATATCATGAGGCGATTGAAACTGATGAAGAATATAGTGGGAGGATTGAAAATGATGAAGAATATCATGGGAGGATTGTATATGATGAAGAATAATATGAGAGGATTGAAAATGATGAAGAATATCATGAGAGGATACAAAATGATGAAGAATATCATTGGAGGATTGAAAATGATGAAGAATATCCTGAGAGGATTGAAAATGATGACGAATATTATGGGAGGATTGAAAATGATGAAGAATATCATGAGAGGATTGAAAATGATGACGAATATCTTGGGAGGATTGAAAATGATGAAGAATATCATGAGAGGATTGAAAATGCTGAAGAATACCATGAGAGGATGTAAAATGATGAAGAATATCATGGGAGGATTGAAAATGATGAAAGCCATCATGGGAGGATGTAAAATGATGAAGAATATCATGGGAGGATTGAAAATGATTAAGAATATCATGAGAGGATTGAAAATGAAGAAGAATATCATGAGGGGATTGAAAATGATGAAGAATATCATGAGGGGATTTAAAATGATGAAGAATACAATGAGAGGACTGAAATTTATGAGGAATACTCTGAGCGGATTGAAAATGATGAATAATATAATGAGAGGATTGAAAATATATAGTATGAACACCGGGGCTGACATAAGTACCTATATAGAAGGCGCAGACAGAGGTGGTACTTTTTATAGAAATAATTCATACTATTGCCCTTGGAAACGTAATAGTAAATGGTGGGGAAGAAACAGCTTTCGCAAAAGACACAATTAAAAAGTAGCGGTTAAATGGGGCGACCAGGGAAGAGAAAAGTAGAAAGATAAAGAGACGGCTATAGAGAGAGGGGCAGAAATATAAGTTTTAATATAAAAATGCTACGCACACGATATTTCTTCAATTATATGTTTTTATAACCCCGAGCAACGCCGGGTAGCCCCGCTAGTAATTATATAAAAACAAAGAAAATTACAGTTTAAAAAATAATTATCCTGTGTTGAACCTATGTCTCCAAGCTATCTGATCGTTGATCAAAACAAAACCATGGGTGACACAATCGGTATCTAATCGGTAGCATATTACTTAAAAAAGAAAACATTAATCGATTATTTACCCAGTGAAATAAACATTCTCTGAGGTAAATATGAATTCTATGACGTAAATATGAATTATCGAAGGCGACCAAGTGTGAATTGAACATTTAAATAAAAGAATCACGTAGAAATTCCTATTTTAGTTACCTTAATTAGTTAAAGTCGGTTTCAGCTTAGATCGTTTGTTTATATTGAGTATTAATATGTCTGTGGGTGGTGCTCCAAGACAATTCATTACCATCGTCATCAAATGTTTAATTACACTTATGGGTTTACCAAATTATAGTTTAAAAACTTTCATTTGATCATGAAATTATTTTTCAATAAAATCCTAATAGGATTTTTATAGGATTTTAATCGCTTATTTTAAACAGTATCGCCTGGTCAATTTTGAAAAAATATAATGATATAATAATGAAAGACTTCCGGACAACGTCGGATATAAACAGTTGGTGTTTAATATTAACAACCACCCCTATCTATTATGGTTTTATCACTTGGTCGCCTTCGATAATTCATATTTACCTAACAGATTCATATTTACCTCAGAGAATGTTTATTTCACTGGGTAAATACGCCAGATAGATCCATCCAAGTGAATCAACCACCCTTTCTTCATGGATGACCTTAAGATTTATGCAAGCTCTGACACTGAACTGCAGGTTGTACACACCTTCTCCAATGACATCGAAATGAGTTATGGCTTGGACAAATGTGCCAAGTGCTCCCTCAAGGCTTGGAAGAAGATTCATACAGACAATATACATCTACATGAGGAAAGTTACATACGATATCTCGATAGGCAGGAATCATATAAATACCTTGGCATTGAGGAAAATGACACCATCCAACATGCCAGGATGAGATAGAAAATTAGCAGAGAGTATGTACGCCGTGTGAGAAAGATTTGCAAAACACAGGTTACAAATAAAATTAAAATAACTGCTATTAACCAACTTGCCATGCCAGTAATTACGTACAGCTTTGTCATCTTAGATATAAAGACACGAAAAATGCTAACCCTTCATAGGGTCATCTATAGAAATCAGTGTCTGCCAACACTGTACTTGCCTAGAAGAGAGGGGGGATTGGGGCTATCAGAGATTAATCACCAGCATGGAGCCACTATTGTCAGCATTGGCCAGTACATAAGAAGCTCCTTAAACCCCAGCCTAGCAATGGTACATGAACATCAAGAGTCAGGAGCCAGAAAAAAAAAACTGCATCATAATGTTGGTCAAGCATTTGGACAGGGCTGTCATATAGATGAGGCAGAAACACTAAACAATCCTGCCACAAAGATAGCCCAAAAGAGGCGGAAAAGATACGCCCAGACTTTTAAGAACAGGTGCATTGATGTGTGGTCAGGACAGAAACGTGCCACATACTTCCTCGATGACCTATCCAAGAACTATATTGATAAGGAAGGGTCCTTGGACTGGCTAAAAAGGGGACCCCTCTACTACGACCAGGAGAGGTTTATAATGGCCGCCCAAGACCAGGACTTGATGACAAATGCGTTTAAAAAGATGGATGGTCTCAGTCAGGACAACAAGTGCAGATTTTGCCACACTGGAGTGGAGAGTGTGAGCCATCTGATATCGAGTTGCAAAATTATGTTGGCAGATGGCTCCTATACAGCCCGACATAATGGAGTGTGCACGTACCTCCACTGGACCATCTGTAATAAACTGAATATCAGGTGTAGCAGCAGGCCTGGGAACATCTACCTGAGAGAACTGTGGGAAATTAGACATACATCATCCATTATGACCATGACATCCCCACAGCTACCTATCTGGAAAACGCAACTGTCAAATCTGACATTGTCATATGGAAAAGAGAGAGAGAGAGTGCCAACTTTGGTTGAGGTCAGTGTCCCTAATGATAGGGGCCTAAACAAAGCTGTATGATATAAAATTAAACTGGAACCTCAAAGATATCTCCATCATTCCAGTTATCATAGGAGTCACTGTACTCATGAAGAATAACTTGAAAAAGTATTTGGCAAGTATACCTGGTGAACTAAGTACAAGAGAAATCCAAACAACTGAACTCAAGGGACAGCTAGAATCAAGAAAAGAGCTCTCGGTTGGAGTCTATAAATAGCGCGTGATCGTATGGCATTTGGAAGAATTCCTCGTCCCCAGCAAATGAAAGAAAATGAAACGAAAAATAAGAAAAAGAGAGAAACACACACACACACACACACACACACACATATATATATATATATATATATATATATATATATATGTGTGTGTGTGTGTGTGTGTGTGTGTGTGTGTGTATGTGGTTACTAGACAGAATTTAGATTATTTGAGTCAGAAAAAAGTTATTTTACAAGGCCAGTTACATACAAAAATAATTAAAAATCCAATATTAGTTTCTATTTGCTCGGTATAAATCCTCCTCTCTCTCTATCGTTCTCTCTTAATCTCTTTATCTCTACATATACGGATGAAATAGTATTACTACTTTTGGTGACATCCCCTTTTGTTTATAGTGGACTATTTCAATCCTTTTCTTTTTTTCTTTTTTATTACCTCCAACTGTTAATAAACAGAGAGACATACAGAAAAAGTGATGATGGCGGAATGATTAATATCGTTAGAAAATAATCGCGGGAGGCGGTCAAACAACTTACAATTAGAGAGAGTGAGAATGATGGATAGAATTCTATTAAGAGATGCGTCATTTGATAATTATTGCAAATTGCGACTATATAGTTTTCAAACATAAGTTAATCTCAAAACTGAGATATATTTTAACATGTATCTTGTATGAATAAAATATATAGGTAAAAACTTAGGAAACAAACTTTGATTAACAAAGTTTTAGTATAATAATATAATGATATAATAATATAATATATATATATATATATTATTTGGGTTATTTTAATTCTAATTATCCTTTTTTCTCTTTATATATATATATATATATATATATATATATATATATATATATATATATATATATATATAAATATATATATATATATATATAATTAACTTGTTACAAATATCCAGGGGGTATGAATCCGAAGGAAGTTGAAACCGGGTTTATGAGAGTGCTCAATGAAAATTCAGAGCAAAATATATATTTTTTGATTTTATTCCATTAGTTGCGACAAAACAAGTTTTGTTTCATTGGTGCAAATAGCGACCAACTCATCGGGCTGGCGATGGAATTCAAATGGCATAAGTTTTAACTTCACCTTAACGGGAGATTGAAAATTGAAAATACATTGGAGGGGGAAGGGGACAGAGTTAGGGCTTTGTCTATAACGGTGACATGGGACATGAGTCGTGTTTCAAATTATTGCGTGGGAGGTTTTCACGTGTTTGTGCTGTGATGATCTCAATTTCGGCCGGGGTGGGAGGAAGGGAGATGGGGCGACAGCCAGAGTGAGTTAAATTTAAAATGAGAATAAAATTATGATTATAACCGTCATTCTTATTTTATTTTAATTCTAATAAGTAATTATCATGTGGATAAAAATGTTTGATAATTTTAATTTAGGGTATTAATTGCTACTTCTGCATTTTATTTATTTTATTTTAATGTTTTGTTTATTATTTGTAGTGAATTTTGTTGTGATTATATTTTTTTAAAATTGTGATTATATTAAACCGAGATCAATACTAGTGGAATCATTTTATAAGAGAGGTTTCATGGTGTTACCAGTTTTAGCATTAACAAAACCGATTATGATAACAATGATAACGCCTGCCAATCATACCTACGATAGTCGCAGTGATAATAGCCTTAATAAAAGCCTTAATAAAAATATAAATTTGAAACACGACTTGTTGGGGTCCTCCCCCCATCCCCTCTCATGTCCCATGTCACCGTTATAGACAAAGCCCCAACTCTGTCTCCCTCCCCCTCCAATGTATTTTCAATTTTCAATCTCCCGTTAAGGTGAAGTTAAAACTTATGCCATTTGAATTCCATCGCCAGCCCGATGAGTTGGTCGCTATTTGCACCAATGAAACAAAACTTGTTTTGTCGCAACTAATGGAATACAATCAATATATATATATATATATATATATATATATATATATATATATATATATATATATATATATATATATATATATATATATATTTAAGGAGATTTACCCAGTGTGTACGTATGGATATAAAAATGAATAAAGACGACAATACCGATGTTGTCTTTAATCCTCTGTAATTACACACACACATACACACACACACACACACACACACCCCACACACAGTAGAAGATTTACCCAGCGTGTACGTGTAGATATAGATATAATAAAGATGGAACAGTCTTTTTACTAACAAATTTTTATGAGATTTGCGGCTGTAAGGAACAGCTGACGTACAAACGTTTGACTATCCTTAGCCGTGAAATTTAATTAGCTGTCCATTTTTTTCGGACTCGGATAATTACACGATCGTGTCTGAGAGAACGAAGAATTCCACCAAATACACAGTGTTAACATCGTCTATGTTCAGCTTCCATTCTTTAAATCACAATTCCGATGTTTTTATGATGCTTTTACGATACCAGTAACAAATACAAAAAAAAATAAAGGAGGTTGATCTATTAAAATCACACTATAAATCAAGCTGTCAAACCACTATAAAGTATTCTCATGGCTCCAAAAAGCTGTGTCCCAACAATCAAAAGACGAAGGGCATACTGATATCCATGTTCGTCACGAGAGAGAATGAGTACCTCCTAAAATGATGCTCGCACAACGAGATGTTTACAGCGAAGCAATAGTTGCGCAATTACCAACTGCACTTCTTCTGATCTGTCATTGCTTAAATCTAGTGGCAAAGCGAAATCTAAGACGATTGGGATCGATGCAACTTTAAGCAGATAATGACTCGTCTCATTTCGGTGTTTCTTTCTCTTAGACTAGTCGTCATGCCAATATATAAGAGTCTAGTCTACTTTACTAATTAACACGGTTTAATGGATACAGTAACTAACTATGAAATTAATAATGCCGAATTGAAATCCTCTCACATCTATTAATTCAATTATATCCGAATAACGTGGGGAAAAGTAAGAACCTGCGTTCGCCTTCAATTTATTATATGATACGAGATGTGTTCAAATCAAATGTTTTGACAAACCAGAAATATGCAACAATCCATGTAAATCAGGGCGGGCAACCCTTTCTAGAGTGAGGGCCTAATGAGACTTTTGGAAGATGATCGCGGGCCGGAGTGAAAAAACGAAATCTCAGAATGACTATATTTTGTTTACATGAATAAATTGTACAAAAATTGCATTGAATACTCTACAAATCTGATATTTTCTCTAAAGAGACTTCTATATGTAGTGTTATAAAAGGCGCCGACGAAGAGCCATTTTGAAATCATAAAAAGTAATGACGGGGTAAGTGGCAAGTTGATCCAGCATTCGTTTTGACACACCTCACATAGTTAAAGAAAAATATATATACATCATCGCTCGCTGATATTCATACATTTTTATCCCACTGTAAATCTTAATTGAAACCTACTTTTACGTCTATGTCACAAAATGATATGCATTTTACTGGGAGGTCCGCGGGCCGGATTGCAATAATAAAGCAGGGCCGGACGCTAAGCCTTAACGGGCCGGATGTAACCCGCAGGCCGGAGGTTGCCCGTCCCTGATGTAAATGGACAGTTAGCAGATGTTTACGTTTAAATATCGCCTGAATGTTTGTCCAAGGTGACTTTAAACCATGATATGGTAAGCATTGCTATTACTCTCATTGGAGGCTGTTTCACGGAGCAAAAACACAATCGAGATTGTACGAGAATACACACCAAATATGCAAGTCCATTATTCTTTGAGACGGAAGCCTTCCTATCTAATTAGTGAATATTAATTTTCAAATAAGTACATTAAAAGTATTAATATAGCGTATCACATTGAGAATATATGTGTACGAGTTTGTTACTGATAATTTAATACTATTAAACTAGAGGTCAGGAGAGTTGACGAAATATACAGTAATATAGGTTATTAGAGTTCTCTCTAACTTTCAGCTTAGATCATCACCTGGGTAAAATTACACGCTACACGATTGTAGAGTAATTTACCCACTACAAACTTCTCGCAGTCTCACGTTTATTTGTACATACGATAAATACGACGTAAATACGAGCCAAAGCTAATGTTCGGGTAGCTAATGTCGATCTCTTTCTGGTACGTTGCGCCGTCCTCTTTTTGCTCCTGATGTAATTTATTTTATAAACATGAGTTTTTTGTTCTGTCAGCTGTAAATGTACGAGTGTCTTTAGTCCAGTTCAACATTGCATGTGTCGGTCATTCACTCAATTACCAGTAGTAGATTACATTCAGGCCATCTGGATTTGATCTGCTTAAGGCGCATTCACAGAGCACAAAATACAATTTTGCTTTTCATGAATAATAAGACGATTATTTGCTTAAAACGTACTTTATTAACTCAAGATAACTATGGGTCTTTGTCCTCATGTATAAGTGACATTTGGCTATATCATTCCCACACGTCTTTTCTTGCTAACTTTTAAATTGTAACTGTCTAAACTTACAATTCATCTGTGTCATTTCAACGTAAATACCCGACAAAGTAAATAATAAGCAAAATCACAGTCCCTCATTATAGAGGTCCCCGGATTCCGGAAAGCTTTATTCTCTAATAGCGTCTTTCTTCGTATTGATTACCTTTGAAATTCCCTCCCTATTTCTGGTTTCCCAGAAAACATCACGCTGCATAACGCCCCACTTAAGACGTTCCTATTCATCTGGCCCCTAATTCAGAGTAGTCCCTTTATGTCACAACGGCGATGTGCTTTGTTTGGGGTGAATATAAGTAAAATAAAATGTCACATGATTAAAATCATCCAATGAGACATTTATCTTGGCATATGAATCCATCGTCACTCCTGTGAATAATGACTATTTACCTTAGGCTTTTGGTGTATCACTATATTAAACTATATAACTCATAATTTAGATTATGACTAATTAGATTATTGAATAATTACATAATTAGCTCATATGTGAAGTCAGTTTTTCTCCTTACATGGGTATTCGGTAGCATTTGTAACTTGATATTTTCAGTATCTGAAATATATTCTCATAGCCAACTCAGGAATTCTAATGACTTAGTAATAATAGTTGATATCACATAAAACCTCTGACCACAAACCGAAACGAGATATTGCCTACCTACCGATTGGGATTAACACAGATATCTCATTAGACATGCACCTCGGAATAAAACCTTTTATCTCTCTACTGAACAGTGTGCAGAGAAAGTAATTGAATGGGTTACATCAGGCATAGAAGAATGCGTCACTACGCGGAAAGACCATAGTAAGCCCCATTACCCCGAATGGTTTACTTCGACCTGTGCAGCTGCTATTGTGCATAGGCAAAACTCATTCCACCATTTGAACTAGTATAAGTCAGGTACAAATATACAAAAATGTATAGCATCCAGAAACATATATAAGAATGCATTAGCCGCAACGAAGTGTAAGTATGCTTAGATGACAAGAAAACGCATCTCGTCACAGAAATTAGGAAGTCGCGATTTTTGGAAAATCTATAATAGTGTGATGAAAATGGGCAATCTACAATAACTTAACTAACCAACCACCATTATTTCGTTTGCGCGGCAACGGATAACGCTGAACTGCTTGCCCAGCGGTTCGCTTTAAACTCCACAAACAACTCCTCTCAATAATTCCCTATTAAAACCATCTTAGATGATCCAATAATCACCCCCTCCTATGTGCTGGATATCATTAAAAATCTTGCGACCCACAAAGCATGTGAACCAGGAAGAAATACTCTGCTGAGCTAGACGCTGTCCTTTCCAAACTCTATAATATATGCTTTGCAAAATCTTGCTTAACTAAAAGCTGTGAAATTGCTTCTGTGGTACTAGTTCTCAAGAACACTGGTGAAAGAACTGACCCGAAACATTATCACCCTATAAGTATCATGTTGCCTTAAACTAAAATATTCAAATAATTAATCAATCTAACGATAGTACACCACATGGAAAATGCTAAACTTTTTCTGATAAAAAGTATGGATTTAGTCAATCTCGTTTAACCGCGGATATCCTAACGATAATCTCTAAACGCATATACCATAACTCTGACAAAACAGGATAAAGCCAGGACAAAGCGCTTGATATATCGAAGGCCTTTGACAATGTCTAAATGAAGATCTCAAGAAAATTAATTCGTAGGGTATTACTGGACGAATACTTATCTAAAAGAAAGACCCAGGTTGTTCTCGATGAAAATAGTTGACTCATTAGAAAATGACCTCACGCCTGTAGTAGAATGGGCCAAATATGTATAGTCAAAGACAAAAGTTCTTTTCCTGTAACAGTTATAAGAAACCTTTCCAATTACCGATTGCCATGGCTCATAGCACCATTCACGAGAGTCCAACGTACAAACTCCTCGGCCTAACATTCACAGGCAACATGTATTGGAATAAATACATAAAATATATTGTCGAGTCTGCTATAAAAGAAAGTGAGATCACTCTACGGGGCTAGAAATCTTTTAACACCTGCCAGTATAATATACCTTAATACAGCCATCATTCAACCATGCATGGATTATTGTTGTCACATCTGGGTTGATGCACAAACTACTAGTCTCTCACTTTTAGACACGGTGCAAAAACTATTTTTAACCTAAGGTGTCATACTCTCTACCAAGCTCCAGCCCTTGTCCTATCGCTGCAATTTTGCATCCCTGTGATTATTTTACGAGTACTTCCACGGGATGCACTCCGATGAACTTACTAATGACTAATCCAACAAGCAGCTAAATCCCACCTTTTCATTGTAGAGGTTACGGAATTCTGGAAAACTTTCTACCCTAAAAGTTTTTTCCTTGGATCTCCTGCCTTTAAAATTCCTTCCCTGCTTCCCTTTTCCCCGACTATTCCCACATGCAGAAATTTAAATGCAGTCTGAAAAAGATCTTGCCACACAACTTATCACTTAGAGTGCCCTATATGATTCTGTGCCCTAATCACAGTAGCCCCTTATATCTCAGTGGCAATATGCCTTATTTGAGTTGAGCAAAAGTATAAAGAAAATGTGATGTCTGTCACATATTTGACCGTGATGCTAGAAAACAAAATCTTAGTTTGTCTCGATTTGTCGAATTCAATATTTAGTCAGACTTTATATCCTTTTAATTGGTGATACATACAGAAAGTCGGAGGAGTTATCACTCTCACACTCAGATCTACTACCACTACCATTGACGGTATAATCGTGTTGACCCAACGGTTCTCGTTAGATCACCGAAGTAAAGCGACGTGGAGTATGGCCAGTGTGACCATTTGAGAATGATAGGCACGGTATGTCATCTTCCTATGACTGGGATATGCATGCGGTTGGGGAACGCTTGCTCATATGGAGGAAGCCGGCATAGCTCACCCACAGATAAACACCACCAAGTATTACCGGTTTAATTTGTTTTTTACACAGACGCATAGCGGAAAAAAAACTTTCTTGTTACTAACAATTGCCAATTAATATTTCCAATTTTTAAAAATTAATATCAATTATAAAAAATAATTTAATGACAACTACAATTTTAATTATTGAATAATAATTATTAATAATGATTTAAATCCTACTAAATCAATACTATTACATTCAGCCAGATGTATACACGTGTATATGGAGATAGATGAACTAATGGTTAATCCCTGTCTATTATAGTTATTAACATCATGAATTTGGAAAAGCATTTCTACACTTAACTCTAAATCATATTACTGCAAGTGAACATCAACATAATCAAAATCAAAATAAAATTGATTCAACCCTGTCTATAATAAAAAAAAAACAGGCGAATGAGGGAAATGTATTCAAGACTAAAGAACATGGGTTAACTTTCATTAATCACGTCATGAATCCAACAATGCTTGAGTCTATTTAAACGCAATAGAAAGTACCCCGTTGTGTAAACAGCAATCTGTAGTTGTGACTGGTATTCAAATGTCTACGCCGTGAAGTGATTAATGCACTTGTGTTCTGGCTTCATGTGATTTATTTGTGTTTTACAGAATATAACACCTTTTTTTGATTATTGAATGCAAAAAATAATACCTAACGTAAACGATTCATTGCATATGATTAATTTAACACAAACTGCTATTTGACCCAAATCTGATGGACATTGAGAGATCATACCTTACCCAGTGGAATTAGTACGTAATTGATTGTATGCTTTACAGCATATCATCATGCGAACCAATTTCTCCGACCGGCTTATCAGTTGCAGAATATACCCCTAAGTTAATATAACCATTACTGTTCTACGTTGGACGAAAGGTTCGCTAGAGCTCTCTGCACACCACAATTATGTGACGCCAATTCCAAGACTTAACTCCTCAATTCCAATTATGCCATGATCTTTCTAAACCAATTAGAACCCCTGTTATCTCTCAGAAGCCGTTACACTATCTAGAACTATCAATGTAGTGAAAACGATTCTGGATGCATAAAAATAAGTCCCGGAGTTAAATAAAAAAAGAGACAAAAAGAAAATCAATTAATTAAATTGTCCTGTAACATTTCGGATGTTTTCGTGCAGACAAATTACTGACAGGTCGTCCTCCGCGGCCTCTGTCATTTTGTGGCAGATATCAGCCACTGGATCTGCACTTTCGTTGCGTACGACGTCTAAATCAGATTAGTTAGAATAAATTGCCCGGAGGATGAAGAAAGGCTTGATAAAACAAGAACGGATACTTGGAACATACGTCCATTTCTCTGTGCTTTTAGCGATGAACATGCTATTTCAGAGATTAGTGTGACAGACAGAAGGATGCGTGGACAAAACTAAATATGTTATTTCAAACTTAAATGTTACAGACCGACGAAAATGATATTTCAAAGTTAAACGTGACTGACCGACGAAAATGCTATTCAAATATAAACGTGACCGACCGACGAAAATGCTATTTCAAACTTAAACGTGACCGACCGACGAAAATACTATTTCAAAGTTAAACGTGACCGACCGACGAAAATGCTTTTTCAAAGTTAAACGTGACCGACCTACGAAAATGCTATTTCAAAGTTAAACTTGACCGACCGACGAAAATGCTATTTCAAACTTAAACGTGACCGACCGACGAAAATGCTATTTCAAAGTTAAACTTGACCGACCGACGAAAATGCTTTTTCAAAGTTAAACTTGACCGACCGACGAAAATGATATTTCAAAGTTAAACGTGACCGACCGACGAAAATACTATTTCAAAGTTAAACGTGACCGACCGACGAAAATGCTTTTTCAAAGTTAAACGTGACCGACCTACGAAAATGCTATTTCAAAGTTAAACTTGACCGACCGACGAAAATGCTATTTCAAACTTAAACGTGACCGACCGACGAAAATGCTATTTCAAAGTTAAACTTGACCGACCGACGAAAATGCTTTTTCAAAGTTAAACGTGACCGACCGACGAACATGCTATTTCAAAGTTAAACTTGACCGACCGACGAAAATGATATTTCAAAGTTAAACGTGACCGACCGACGAAAATGCTATTTCAAGTTAAACTTGACCGACCGACGAAAATGATATTTCAAAGTTAAACGTGACCGACCGACGAAAATGCTATTTCAAAGTTAAACTTGACCGACCGACGAAAATGCTATTTCAAACTTAAACGTGACAGACCGACAAAATTAAATAAGACTGAGCTTCAATCTCTGCCTCCTCCTTGTAAGACATTTAGATCAAGAAGTCTTACTTCTATCACAATGAAAACTAAATCCCGTTCCTTCTTCGTGTCTCCACAAACAGAGCTTCGTTGCAAGGGCTTCCCGGACTGCTTCCCTGCAAGTTACAACATAGTCGTCTTCAAATTCAATGTCAACAGATACCTATTATGAACCGTTCGAACTAGTAATTTTAGCTATTGCATTAATCTCTCCTTGTGGTCTGAGAAGGTTCTTCATCTCTCAACTGACAATCATTACATCTCATTAACCTTTACCATCTAGTGACATTTTGCTTTGATAAGTGGTAATCGTTTAGTATAAAACAAAGTCCGTGTTATCAAACTTAGCGTTTTGCGATGCAAATGTTTTTTTTTGAATAAGTATGATATAGTATAGGATACTCTATTTCAAAGATAAGGGTGACAGCCTGAGAAAAATTCTATAAAAATGCGAAGCGTGTCAGAACTACCGACGGAAGAAGCGTCTTACACATATTATTTGAACACATGTAAAGTAAAATGCATCCGCAAAATCTGTGCTTTTTGTAATAAAAATTCTATTTTAGACTGGAGTCTGACAGACCGACTAACCGATCGACAGACATAGCCTCTTATAGAGATACAAGGACGCATTTAAAAAAGACCAGTGTAACCAGTAGGGATGAGGATGGAGCTTGATTTTCGTGTTAACTTTTTCCTATTTCGCGTGTTACAGAATCATCAAGAAGAAGACGTATTTCAAAATTGCTTTCAGCTATTAGAATGACCATATCCGCCATTTTCTCTTTTTGGCGGGAGATAAACTAAGGCTTGCTGTTGACAAGGGACTTAATTCCCTTGATTTATTTCGGTTTTAAAGTCAAGTTTCCAACGCATAAATCTGTGTAGATTTATGCAGTTGCATTGCAACCTGCGTCTTTCACTTTACCTTCGTGTATAGTCCAGTTTTTAACGGAGTTTTTGTTTTATCTTCCCGCCTCTTTTTCACATATAACATTTACTCACTCCATGTCTTCTTCTCTTAAATAAAGAAAGCTCATGTGTCTACAGTACGATTATTTGTAGATTTATATCTGTAGGCATTTAAAGGAAGCTACTGTTACATTTTTAACATCGTCCGGGTTTGTATGACATATGGTAGAGATGGAAGAAATAGTTTTATGAAGAGACGAGAGGAAAATAATATAACGGTTTCATAACAGAGAAAGAGTCAGACATTTAAATAAATTATTCAAAACACAATTGATATCCGGTTTAGTGAATGTAGATAAAGAACGTATTCAATTTTTAAGATGATCGTTATGACCTCCCAATCGGCAGAATAGGTTCATACTATAACCAAAAAAAGATAGTTATGCAATAACATAAATAAACAATTATCTACTTGTGTTCAAATAATTGTCTAGAATTAAGCGTTTACTATAAGTATTATTTCAGCAATAAATAGTCTCAAAACAGCTTGAAATGCTTTATACTTTAAACTAATCTTCAGCTCGTACTTGAAAACAAAATTCAACTACTTATCAGGATCTTCGGCGCATCTTTCAGTTGCAGGAGTGTCATGCCAGTATACACCCTTATCTGGACGGCCCATTTCTTTGGTGGTCGTCCTCTTGGGTTTTCTTGAATTAAATATTTGTTATATGATTAACCGCGAAACATGCCCAAATCACGTTAATCTATTTAAAAAAAACAAACGTTGTTGATGGATTTATTGATATTCAGCCTCTTTCTTAATCTGCATTTCTTAGTCTTTCTCGCATAGTTACTCAAAGATAGTTTTTAAACATATCATTTTAAAAACATTAAGCTTCCCCTCATACTCTTCTAGTATAGTCAATTTTCACTTGCATATACAACAATATAAACTATCAATACATTACATAGTCTTAACATCAGAGGCGTATAGCTTGTACGCTGTATAAGAGATAGATAATTATGCACTAATACCATTTATGAAAGGTATGCACTCACAGTTTTGGGTTAAAGAGTTCGTTCAAATAATTCATCGTGTACGATTAATAGTACACGATGAATTATTTACAAGATATATAATTTCAAAACCAAATAACTAAAAAAGGGTCGATATGCTATAAATCAGACACCCAACTGTGCATTAATTACAGTTGGGAAATATAGGCTCATTCAACAGTCCTAAATTATCGGATAAATAGCATATTATGTCGAATTAATCGTATATAATAAATTGATCACAAGAAATAATAATTTCGAAATTAAAGGCTAAAATGTTTGATATGCCATAAAAGAGACAAATAAGTGCGTACTAATAGTTCTGGGTAAGACATTAATTCTCAGCGTTTCTCAGATTTGTGTTAAATAGCACTTTCTGTTCATTTAATCATATACAAAGAACTGTTTAAAATAAATATGATTTCAGAATTAAAAAAATTAAAAAGAGCTGATATGACGCAAAGGAGACAAACAATTGCGTATTAACACTACTAGGTAAGGTATGCACGATCAGCGTTCGTCAGATTTGTGTTACTTATCATTTTGTGTTCAATTCATCATCTCCAATGAATCATTAATGGTATGCATTATTTTTAGATTCAATAATCAAAATAGGTTTAATAGACAAATGAATCAAATGAAACCCAAACAGAAGTGCAGTAATCAATTGAAGAAGTAGACATTTCGATTACCAGAGATTACTGTTTACACAACGTGAAACTTTCTTTTGCGTTGAAGGAGACTCAAGGATTGGAAAAATTGATGATCGATGGAAGTAAACACATGTTCTTTAGTTCAGAATAAATTTGCCTCCTTTGTCTGTTTCTTTCTATGAGACAGGATCGAATGTGTTTTATTTTTATTTGCTCAGTTCATGCTACATTTGCTCAGTTCATGCTACATTGTAGTAATATGATTTGAAGTTGAATCAATGGAGGCACAAGAACGCTCTATCTTTTAATAGACCTAAAAAACGGCCTATGCTAGAAATCTCATTTCTTTGATCAATCATAACTCAAAAACCAATAAACCAAATTAGTTAAAACTTTGCACAATTTTTTTTATAGGTTCTATAAGTGTGTAGAATTTCAGCAGCATTAGTACAGGCAACCCAGAGATCCAGAAAGGTCAGGCATGATTTTGTGTTATCCGTGTGTACGTACGTACGTATGTGCCACCCTGTATCTCATCAACTATTTGATGGATTCAGCTGATTTTTGGCAGAGATAAGGGTTCTAGGGTCTAGTTGATGGCATTAAAATTTCAGTTTACCATATACCTTAGTTTTCCAGAAAATTCCAAAAACCCTTAAAAATTACCATTGTATTGAGGCATAACCTTTACAAAAGTAGTGACATTCCATGATAAATGCCAGTATACTGAAATATAAATGCCTTTAATAGGGTTAATATGAAAATTCACATACACCAAATGTACAAAAGCAAGGAAATTCCCAAATTTTTACACTTTTATTGTCATTAAGGGTATGCGAGCGTAACAGGGCTATGTATTTTACTGGTAGGAATTTTTCTTCAGCGCACCTCACACACTTCATCCACTCATGCATATAGATTTATACTGTAGTGATGTTATAATGAAATGGTTTGGTTGATATGTAGTCATACCCTTAATTAATGACAATAAAAGTGTAAAAATCTGGGAATTTCCTTGCTTTTGTACATTTAGTGCATATGAATTTTCATCTTAACCCTATTAGGGGCATATGATTTCAGTATACTGGCATTTATCATGGAATGTAGATATACTTTGCCAAATTGGTGATGTTAATAACTATGGTTTACAGAATTAGACCGTTTGTTCAGCTATATAACTTTATGTAACAAAGTATATATCGCATTTGCTGAATGTTATTGGTTTAGTATGATTTTAATTATTATTAATAATAATTATTATGTTACATAATGTGTCTGAATGGAAAAGTTTGAGTGATACCTTAAGGGATAGAGATGACCCCAGACGAAAGTCGATGAAAGCACGTGACTTCCAGACGCAAGTTTTCTGTTTTTTGTCGGGCAATACTTCAAGCAGGAAAGAGGTGTCTGAGGTGCCGTCTCCCATAGGATCGGGTGCACACAATGCAACTAGGTGTAGCAGGAAGAGCTATCTATCTATCTATCTATCTATCTATCTATCTATCTAAGTTTCTCTCTTTACTACGCGTACAAAAGTAACCCGCCTCTCTGATGTTTTCTGCAATAATGTAATCAGTAATGGTTTAAATTATGGTTAATCTATTTAATATGATCTGATATACCAAAAGCCTACGGTAGATATTCATTATTCGCAGGGGTTACCTATAGCCTTATATGCAAATGTAAATTTCTCATTGGGTGAATTCAATTGTGTGACGTAAAATGATTTGAAGTTTAGGCAGTTGCAATTTGAATGGTAGCGAGTAAAGCCGTGCCAGAATGCTATAGCAAAGTTCAACTCTTACATGAGAACATACACCCATTGAGTTTATAAAGTACGTTTTAATATTAAATTGTCGTCGGCGTTGTTTTATTATTCATGAAAACCAAAACCTTATTTTTTTGTTATAAGACTGTAACGATATGTGGTGAACCTTAATGTACACTTAGCCTAGGTGAACTGATTGTCATCTAATACCGATCATTGTGTGAATTACTGACGCACGCAAGATTGAACTGAACCAAATCTACTGGTACATTTACGGCTGACAGAACAAATAACTCATGTATATAAAGACATTCACCAGGAGCAGAACGTGAACAACACAGTAGGGCAAAGAGAAGACGACGTTAGCCACTCGAATTTGTTTTTGACTCGTTTTCTCATCGTCTACTGATCTGTTTACGAAGAAAAAAACGTATCATGGTAGATTTATTTTCGCAATCAAATTAATTTTGAATAGGTGTTATTTTATGTCATAACAATCTTTTATTTCAAAAAATTATCGATGAAAAATAATTGAAATATAATAATGTGTAAGCCATGTAGAAGTAAAAAAGAACACGCTGCACACATACACAGAACTACGAAAAGTTGTCTCATAGTTTTATTAATTTAGAGATACAAAATATTAATGCAAAGGTTTATAATAAAAGTTACTGTTATGCGCAACGACTTTTATTATACAACACTATGCATGAGTACTTATTAATAACACATGTCAGAATCATCGGTTTATTAGATTTAAGTACCTATACTAAACACAACAAACATTGCATTTTGAATTCAGAGAAAAACATAATTTATTTCATTTTGCGTTCACATGTTTTGCCCATATACAGGGTGTCTCAAAAAAATGTACTCACTCGTAGAATGACGAGAAAACTTTTATTTATGAACATAGAGTGGAATGAAATAGCATCGAATACATGAGACAGATGTAATTGAAGAATCATGTTCGCAAATGTTCAAACTGATGACCATTATTATTCAAACAAAGCTGATAACGCGCACCAAGGGATTCGCAAACGTCTCGTCATTCTAAGAGTGAGTACATTTTTTGAGACACCCTGTAGTCATGAATATATTACATAAATAAATAGCAAAGGTAGGACAATAGTCCGAACAACAATAAACCTACATTTGTTTTATTTGTTTGAATTAAGAAATATTGTAGTAAGAGAAGTATGCCAGTTGCTCCTTTACGATTGGCATCCTTCTTGTATCTTTGATGAACCTGACTGAATGTGGCACTCGATTCAGTGGATGTTGGCTTGGACGGAAGGAAAGGGATATAGTGTTACTAACACTTGAACGGTTATTCTATAACGGGGACCCATTATGCGCCATGGTCTAATCATGTTACTTCATAGACTTTGGAATGTTTCCCATACGCGGCCTATACTTATTCAATTTGTTACTATCAATATTTCCCCTCTCCATCTACATCGCCTGAACTCCCGTAACTTGTTTGGTTTCGGATTTTGACCCCCTCGATCTGAATAAGACTGCAAATATAACGGTACGTAATGTCCACCTCACTTACGTACGTTCTTTTTTCGTTCGGAAAGTTTTGAACGAACAAAATGGCCGACACTGGCTAATCGATGAATAAGTCGAACATTTTAGTTCATTCCTTTTGTTGTAAAATAAGAAGCAACGTTATTTGTTTTCATCGATTGCGAGTCGATTGAAGAGAGAAGAGAGAAGAGAGGGGTATATGACCATTTCTTTAATCCTCAATACTGGCGCTTTAACTGGGTACGGCCAATGTATACACTTGGAGAGAATAGCAAACATATGAACTTAAGAAGTTTTAATCGTCAGTTCTATCCGCACTCTTTAATAACGAAAGTAAACTCAGAAAGTTCAAACCATTGAACAACGCCGAAAATAATGATATTTCAAATCAAATGAAGAAATATACTCATGTCCTCTCATACGACGCTTGTCTTAGAAGAACTCATGACCCATCCGTTTGCTATTGATAATCTACTACGTGTAAGACCATAATCGAAGGAAATAACACAAATGGATCAAATAGTTTCGATTATTCTGATAAGACAAACTAGTGTTCTCATCTTGGTTGTTATTCCCACAGCGTTTCGGTCGATGTAACCTTCGATCTTTTCAGATGCGTCTCATCTAACTCGGGAATCTGTGCAGAATTTCGAACGGAACCCTTTATTTAATTGGCGGTAGTAGCTTGTTCTCGTCTCGTTAGCCAGATCAGAAGGTCATGCGGATTAAATAAAGGATTCCGTTTGGAATTCCGTACAGATTCCTGAGTTCGACAAATATTTTCGAGTTTGATGAGACACACCTGAAGAAAGTGAGGGGTCACATCAGCCGAAAAGTTGTGAGAATAACATCCAAGATGAGAACAGTAGTCCGGATAATTCAAATAATACAAATTATCAATCCTCATCTAAAAAATTCTCAAACATAGGATCTGAATAAGGAAGGTACTTGGAAATACAATTTATCCGAAAAACGAAAAGGACTACACGCTGTACCCGGGGATATTAAAGTTCAATATATATAAAACAATAAATAAATCAAAAAGTGAATAAGGAATGCTATGTGGGTGTTTCATTCGATGATAAATTTAAATCTAACGATCATATTTTGTCAATTGTATCGATGGCAACTGGAATAATCGGATGGGTGGCTAGCAATACTATTTCAATGGAAGCAACTGTTGTTCCTAAGATATATAAAGCTCTAATACTACCTCATAATAAGTGTTTGACTCTGGTCTTAGCACAAATGTCTAGACAAGGAAATTGGAATATGATACTGAGATTCAAAGTCATATAAAGAAAAGTAACCGCAACAAGTAAAATATTACAGTTAGAGGGAAAGATTGGATATTTAGGATTAACCAGGGAGAAGAATGTGAGGTAATCAAATGACATTTTCAAAATTATTAATGCCATTTCTTAATATAATGGACATTTACAACATTTTTTTTCGACCTAAAAAACTGAATTAATTAACCAATTTAATTATTTTGCTAATATAATAATATATTTCTGGAACAAATTGTCAGATCAAATTAATAAGAGCAATAGTGTAGAACATTTTAAGATGACATTTTTGAAAACTGTTGGATACGATATAAAACAGAATGTGATCTCCATATTACTTTTCTAATTGTATTGTAGGTTAAATGTCTCCGCTTCATAAAACATTTGAGTATCTTTTTTACTGAAGTCAATGGAACAAAAAATGTGAAAACACCCCAAATATGCTACAAATAAATGTTATTAAAAGCAAGATAAGTTACTCTTCTACCTACCTGGAGAATTTTATTTGTGATTTAACGTATTTTAAAACGTTATTTTTGTTAAAAACAAACCTAGTGTTGACTCTGTTCAGTTAGAACGAAAAAAAAAAGATGGCGCCAATGAGCCCTGCACGAGGAACCATGATAATCGCTTAAAAATCGAAACGTAAACAACATACTGGTAAAACATTACATTTCCGCACAATTGGTGACATTTATTTGACGTGTTTCTACCAGCATTTTGTTTATTTTTCGAATTTTGAGCAATGATCAAGGGCCCTCGTTCAGGGCTTATCGATGCCATCTAGAGTCGACACGAGGTTTTTTCTAAAAAAAAACCCTTTCAAAAAAGGTAAAACTCAAAAAACTTGACTAGGTAGGTAGAAAAGTAACTTTTCTTCTTTTTGGTAACATTTATTTGTTACATATTTGTTTTTTGTTCTGTTGACTCTAGTAAAACATACTCAGATATTTTTAGCGTCGAATTGAGGAGATAGTTCAAAAAGCTCATGACTAAATGTTACATAGGGAGAGCCGTGTTTGAGTGGAAAAGTTTTAATGTCAGAAATCATCTCAGCGGAAGAGGTATATTTATTTGTTTAAAAAAAACAAACTATTGCAGTCTGGGACAATGATAACATTATTTTGAGATTTTATTGATGCATCTAAGAAAGAGATTTAGATGAATACTCAAACAGACAGACTGTTTTTGATGTAAAACGCCTCCTCAATGTACCTAGACAAGCAAGCACCGTTTCGACGGTCAGCCTTTCTAGCCATTGCGCTATTGACCTCAACTCATAGGTAAGTACATTCTTAAAGTTTATGTAAACACTATTAACACCGCCATGTGCTCAATTCGTTTCTACGGAGAGATTTTAATCATCGCTAATGGCATCTAGGGAATCACTTACCACAGTGCTCAATCCATTAAATGGTGTGGGCATATATAATCATCCACATACTTACTGTTTCGCTGTATCATAACTCACCAGTATGGATAGACATTTAAGCGCCTTAAGCTAGTATCGAAACTAGACTGCTTTTTCGACAGTTAGCGATTCTAACCAATATCGATAGCAGCCCGCGATTATGTGAATTTTAATGTGTGTATGAACATCATTAGTACTTAATTAAGAGTTCTTAATTGTTACTGACTACACAAATGCAATCATATCTTGACCATGGATTTAATTAGGCCTGAAAATTTGATATTTTAAGAGTGGAAAATCCTATTATGTGAAATAGGTTTAATTTAGTTCATACAACGTTTATTTTTTAAATTTTATTTATCTACCTCCCACTGCGGTACGATGTGACAGAAATGACGTTCATTCATTTTAAATTTATTCTCGAGGAAATAACGGTTTCTTCTTGGATTTACATATCTAAAGAAGTTATAAGTTGCTTCCAAACGTAACGTGAAATTCATTTGATTTGATGTTTCGAAACAATTTACTATTATTTAATAAGACATAAAATAACTTTCTACTTAATATATAATAATGTCGTGTATATATTTCTACCCTCTACCACCCTCCCCCTCTCTCTCTTCCTCATTCTACAATAAATACACACACACAAGTTTAAAATTCTAAAGATGCTTCAAAAAATGAACTTTCCCAAATGTATACCTACCAGCGATCATGCGCGATTTAAGTTCAAAATAAAAAAGACATTTACACAGTTTGTCCTCACAACATCGGACGTCACTTCTAGAAGACCAAGAAAGATTATTACGAACAAAAATATCTTTTATTTGTCTAAAGCTCTGTCGAGGCTTGTTATATCAAGCGAAAAATTAGATAAAAAAGTCAAGATGAAAAAAAAATGTTTTTATTTTGTATTTTTGTTTTAATAAAAATATCTGCATCTAACACATGGTTTTTGAAGGCATTTTGCCGTTTTCTTTAAGTTTATATATATATATATATATATATATATATATATATATATATATATATATATATATATATATGTGTGTGTGTGTGTGTGTGAGTGTATGTGCGTGCGTGTCATCCCGTCATGCAAACGTTAGCGAGTAAAACACACGACTTTTTCTAGCAAGCGAATGAAGACATTTCATGTTGTGGGGAGAAGGGAGAAACAAATAGCAAGTCAATCAAACATTTTTGACTTATCCTGCCCTTTAAAATACATTCGGTAAATCATCATTAACGGTTGGTGTTTTTTCTTTACATCATCAGCAATAAAGATGATAATTTATATCTGAAAAATAAAATTACTGGCGTAATTCTATAATTTTATACGAATATTTTAGTAATATATCGAGATAAATAGCCAGTGCGAACACCAGTGAAGCATAATTGTTTTTAATTAGAAATGATAATAATACATTATATACCATGTAATGTTACTGAGGTAATTCTATTAGCTTATATGACTATTTCAGTAATATAACTACATCAACAGTGAGACGTAGCATATTTTCCTTCCGTCAGTTTTGACGGAGAGTGTAAATTAGTATATATATATATATATATATATATATATATATATATATATATATATATATATATATATATATATATATGTGTGTGTGTGTAAAAGAAATGGAATAAAGGATAAGCAAATCAACAACTAGCAACAATATAGACTCAAACACATATTGAATAGTTCTGCTAAAATATTTCAATTGTTAGGACAATCATCATCGGTTGGCAGATGATGATTGTCCTAACAATTGAAATATTTTGGTAGCATTATTCAATATGTGTTTGCATTTATATTTTTGCTAGTTGTTGATTTGCTTATCCTTTATTCCATTTTTATTTACATTTTGTCTGAAACATTGTTTCTTTTATTCCTCATATATATATATATATATATATATATATATATATATATATATATATATATATATATATATATATATATATATATATGTATATATCAAATACCGGCATTTTCTTTTTTCATTCCATACACATAAGATGGTATATATCATTTTTATATCATTCATGTTGTTGTGAAGAAAGAATACAATAACTTTAAGCAGAAAAGAAGCAACATTCCCATTAAATCGATTGGAAATATTGAAAACCTGGCCAATAAGAAAGACTTAATTTCTTATTGTATGACGAAATAAGAAGGTTCTTGAAGTTCTTGAGTCGATAGAAATATTGATGACTCATACATATACAAGAAGAGATCTTTCTTTGAAAGAGAATGAACGTCTCAGGAAATGTCACTTTAAATCTTGATGAATCTTGTTTCAGTTCGGACCTCTTATTCAATTAGATGTGTCCAAATATACTTGTTTCCTCACGATGACAAAATTACACAAAAGGTTGTTTTTTTCATTTAGAGAACATCCATCTCCTTTAAACAAGACAGTCAATAATAAAAAAACATTAATCAGTCTATAATTTCTTATTTTACTCTAAACGAAGAAAGAACATATACTACAGTTTGATCCTCTCCATCGTGTTCTGTAATCTCTCTGTCGGTCAGGCTTAAGTGTAAATGCCATTTTCATTACTTAGCGTTCATATTCAATGGACACAACTTAGTTTCAATCTTTCCAATAAATACAGCATTGAAAATCCGGTTATCGGTTATCGGTAGATCCTCCAAGTTAAGCGACGTGGAGCATGATCAGTACGAAATGGTTGGTCATTTGGGAATAGCAGACACTATATGTTGGCGGACGGCGACACCTTTCTGACCCCCCCCCCAAAAAAACTTTCCAAAAAGCTAACTTCGTCAAAATCATCTCAGGACTGGGATATACATACGACTGACTACCACTTGTTAATTTAATATTTCCTATTAGGAAGCCGGCTCAACGTAGCCAGGGCGAATGAATTATGGAATCACCGAGATGGATAGTAAAACGAAATTTAATATACTCCTGTGTGGCTTATTCTTCCCAATAGACTATTCTAAATTTCAAATAGAACATTAATAAAGAGAATGGAATCGTCTAGAACAATAACTAACAACATTTCACGGGACCTGCTATCTCTTTACCGTATTGCTTGTTATTATTATTATTATTATTATTATTATTATTATTATTATTATTATTATTATTATTATTATTATTATTATTATTATTATTATTGTTGCGGTTTTTCCTTGTGTGTTATCTTTTTTTTTTAAAAGGTTACTTGTTTTATTTTTAAGATATTTTTTTTATTTTTGTGGGAGAAGGGAGGAGGTGCTATTCCCTTATAAAAAAGATAAGAAGTAGAAAGTTGTGAATAGTGTTAGATTATGGATGGTAGATCCACTAGTAATGATTTGGACAATGTGAATGAATACGGTCACCATAGCGTAAAACAAACAACATTAACAGAGTGTATTCTAGATAGGTATAACACTAAAGTAAGATTTGACGATATAATGTAAGAAGTGCCAGACTCAAAGCTATATGCATATGAGATCACCGCTGATGTGAAGTTACGCGGTTTCAGAGCGAAAGAGAATGATTAGATTTTAAAACGAGAAAATTGTGGAATCTCGAAACGGACGGTCGGGAAAATACATGACTTGAAACTACAAAACTGTGAGAATGTGTCTGTCTGTCTGTCTGTCTGTCTGTCTGTCTGTCTTACTACCTATCTACTAACCTATCCATCTACCTGGATGTCTATTAGGAATATAACTGTCTATTAGAAATATAACTGTCTCTCTCCTTCATACATAAGTGTAGATTATACTTGTAACTCATTTAACATATTTCTCTCAAATAAACTTCTATTTCGAATCTCTGTGTTATCTTTTAATTCTTCTTTATATAACGCAACGAAGAACTTATATGCACAACAAAGTTTTTTCAACAGCGGATCCTCACGGAGAGGAAACCGACAACGAGAAGAGGCGTAACGGCGACGTAGAAATGGACGACACGAGTTGAGGCAATGGAAGCTCCGACCCAATCACGAGGAGGAGGAACAGGGGAACTACAAAAACATGTATCGATATCGAGAAGTAAGAAACAAAGGACAATGCAACGCACATATTCAATTTAAAAAACAAAAACAATAGAACAACATAACAATAGCACCGATACTACGAAAGATACTGAAAATATCTACACTCAAACTGGTCCAACTTAAAGTAGCGATTTAAAAAAATAAATACTGTTAACGGTCACATAATGTTTGGCAATATACATCTTCTTGTCTAATATATATGTTGACGACTTGGTGAAAAAGACTAAAAGAATTAGTCATCTCGCGACTAAAAACAAGGAGCGATCAAGCTCAATAGAGATGGATGAGATCAACAGATGAACTGTGTTAGTATCTGCGAAACGTAATTACTGAGCGAAAAAAAGATGCTCTAATCAAATTCTTAGTAGAGATAGAATGAACTTACTATATATAATTACGGGAAACGAGTACATTATCTGGGATATCATTTTACCCACGGAAAACGATTATAATATCTTGATTAAAAGAGATTTATACAAAAGACAACTTACTAAAAGCAAACCATAGAAGACCAGGGAGAACAATTGTTCCCATATTACAGCGGGCTAAACAGTTGACATCCTACATGCTTCCGTACAGGAATATCATAACAGCGTCGCAGGACAAAATGAACTGAAGAATGGCGTTTCGATTTAATGGTAGACAGGGCGAATTTTCCGAAAAAATATTTGCTTTCTTCTCGTGGATAGACACACGCAACCGGTAATCGTGGCCAGAAAAAAGTCAACATGTTGGAGCGGCTAGGGAAGCGATAACCAAGCAACTCCTGTATACGTAGAGTTACGTACAATAGAAGCGGGAAATCATTTCCCAATGAGAAAAATATTATTTAGCCCCCCGAAGAACCACATAATATATATTGAAAAATATCTACCGGTGTTTATAACCCCAGAACAATTTGACTGCAGCGAAAAGGCAATTTCTTCTGCAGAGACTCTCAAGAAATGAACGGCGGAGAATGCATTCCAAAAGCTACTGAAATTCGAAACGAAGTTTGAATGAAAATTATTTTAAAAGTCAGATTAATTAGTTTACTTGATAATCTGCATCGTCAATTAGAATTAGGAATTTCAAAACTATAATTCGTGTCCCTTCACTCAGACTCTTTACACTCACTCATTCGTCTATGCTATCCTCTAGTTACGTAAAACACATTTCATTCTGTGCGCACACTCCAATCTATTCACCTATTATTATCCCCATACATCCAACTCTAAAAGCTAGAATCCCTGCAAGTGAGGAAAGGTAGAAAAAAGAAAACACTAGTTCATTTCAACCCGGTAAAACGGTGTACGCTACTTGACTCTACACAGATCCGAACACTCACTAAAACTGGGGTATATCCTTAAAACTAATCAATATTATTTCAACATTTACTCAGTTTAAAAGAAAAGAAAGTAGAGAAACCGGAAAAATTTCCTAGTGCCATGAGAAAATTAACAATGGTGAGAAGTGGGCTTGGAAGTAGTATGGGAAATTATTAGCTGCGCTAATGAAGCCTTACAAGTGTCTCTCCCTGTAACCATGGGAGACTGTGATTTTAAAAATCTAAAATAATTGTATGATAGGAACTCGATTTTCGTACACCAGTTTAATCTATAAGATCCTTAAATTAGACTTCGCTTAAGATGTCGGTAGCATCTTCCAAGATGGCATCATTGACAAAGCGATGTGCTAAGGGTCGTTAAGACAAGCCATCGTATCCTATCGACGGTTCGGTTCAGTTGGGCAACCTTCGTCTATTGACAATGTTTGTCTGGTTAGTTAGTATTAATTACTTAGGTCTCAGATCCGAGTTCGTAGGGCACGAATGTCTACAAATCTTTAGCGCCTCTGGGTAGATACATGTTGCTTACATAAGACACACTTTATTCGAAGACTTTATGAAAACATCATTTATAGGTTCTTCTTACTTTAGTCAACTGGATTTTCGTATCAGTTAAGGGGTTTCACCTGGCTGGTAAGTTGCTGTTGGAATGCGGCGTTTGATATTTACTTCGCGAATCCGACAGGCAGATTTTGCGTGCAATATATTACCATTAGGAAGACGCTTTTCATCTTATTGGAGTTTATGTCCGCAATAATTACAAGGAGCATGTTAACATTTTTCGGTGGATAGAACATTTCCTTAATTCATCCTGTAAATTAGTTTTAGTGTGTGATTGGAACGCGATGTTTAACCCCGATATAGATCGCCGATGAACTGTAATAGGTATTTACAAAGCCTGAACGTAGAACTATTCCAAGCTCTTATAGACAAGTTTTAAGATAACCCCCAAAACTTTCACCTAAATTCTCAGTAGCCCCTTACGTCTATAGTGGCAACTTGCCTTGTTTGGGGTGAACTGTGTAAAAAAAAATCTCGTCGATAATTTCCGAGATAATTTATGGACTTGGACTAGTAATCGCGGCTTTTCAATGACGCCCACCGATTCTTAGTTCAGAGAGTCTATGTAGGCTCTTAGGTTGTCAAAGTTTTAATAAGATAATTTACACGGCTAATCCGAATACGTCAAAATTAAGATAGTCTTAAACCTGGAATAAGAAGTTACTGGAAATTTAACACATCGGTATTTTTTTATGCTGTGGTCGGATATATGTGTTATAGAGCCATCGTGAGTAAAATTATTAGGTCATTTGCGACTGATTATAGTCGTCGGCTCAAATTAGATAGCAAAGCCGTGCAAATGACACTAGGAAAACGAATGTCTCGCAAGGCGATTAAAATGTCCGCAAAATGCCGTGTAGAGGAATGTCACACGGCATCTGATCGACAAATTGTTAGCGTCAAATTGCCGAATAAACGAAATCAGACCACACACTACGGTGTTTGAGAGTTTTTTTCGCAACTTTTTGCAAATATAGACAGACTCATTCCCAGTTCCCCGCCTATTCAAAATAATTTTCATCGTATCGATACGACTTAAATTGCGGGGTGTGAGCAATTGGTAACAGATGCTGCAATATGGGAAGCTTTGAAAAAGGTACACCTGCATGAGTGAGTGGGAACTGATGGTCTACCTTATTAAGTGTATTTGAGGATAAGCCACCAATATGTATTCCTTTGTAGCAGCAGACCTATAATTCTTGGTTTAAAAATGGGAATATATTTCAGTACTTTAATAAGGGTTTATTAAAGTTGCTGCAGAAAATAAAACTGGAAAAGTTAAGATTTGTAATTTGCACCCCTTTAAAAAGAGAGTTAAATAATTTTACCAATATTTTAGCTATCAGTTTGCAGGCTGTCCTGGCTAATCTGATTGACTTTGACCAGACTTGTTCTCTGAAGTGTTGGACTATTAAGGAAAACTTTTAATTGTTACGCAGGACCATAGACCAAGTCGACATTGATGCCTCGCCGATCAATCCAGATCTGTTTAAATAGGGCAGAGCATGGGTTTCGGCAGCTGTCCTTGTATCTGCCGGTTATTCGTACTAAATATCGCTCTTGAATCCGCTTTTTGCATTCATCCTCCACTGCTATTTTGAAAGTAAATAGGATAACGTCGAAGCCTTACTAACTGTTTGAATCCATTCGTCAGTATTATTTTCTTTGACCTTTACTTTACATATTTGCACTGGAACCATTTATACTCAAATAAACAGCGAACTCGGTTAATTCGCGGAATTACATTGCATTTTGCTAGCATTCTGGTAAAGTACACTATCTATTCTGACAAGATGAAAGTACTCATAACTTGCCGAGATAGACACCGACGGTATAGAAAGAAATCGGTATGTAATACTAACAGAGGCCAAGTTGGATTACGTTTGAGTTTGCGCAAGTTGATCGCACCTTTCAACTTTTTACACGGGTTTTGTAAAATATTCGGCGTCTGTTATGTCTCGATATCAAGCTATATTGGAAATGACTGAAGGTATTGGAAGCGGTCGAGACTGTAGCCTTTTTATGGTCTAGTAGGACCCTTTCCTTGAAAGCTAGGGTGGATGTGTACAATTCACACATCTGCTCCCTAATCGTCTATCAGTATTGCCACTCTCGTGTTCTTTTGCAGTTCAACTAGAAATATCCTTATTTTCGTTCTGATGTCGTAGTAAATTTAGCCCCAAGATTTGTTATCTTCATCTGACTAAAAGCAGTCTGGGAACGTTGATATTACTTGTATCCAATGTGTGCGCAATCGCAGAGATATCGTTTTGAAATCGTTTCTGCCCTTAAAAAGTGTACACTTCGCAAAGGTGGAAGAACGTCGATTATCACGGAACGAATGCTACTTTGAACGCGAGTGAAGGCGTGCTCTAAGAGTCTTCTTTAGAGTTAAGGATACCTTCCCTAAACTCGGTCGCTGTCCCGGCAGGTATTATATTAGGTGATTATTAATAGGTGCTCGTCCTGATTCGTAGACAGGTTGGATCTGATGAAGGAGGAAATCGGTCAATTTGGCCTTTTGCCTCTGGATTGAAATACCTCACTAACAATAAGGCATCGTTTGTCTGTTTGAAGATGCAGAATGTTCTCTGACTGGGTAAAATCTCTCTACTTGGATGGCTTTGCTAAGACGCCAAGTTGTGTTCGATGGAGTAACTGAAAAGAGTCAATCGGGGATTCTCTTTTTTATTGCAGGTTCCTTAGACAGTGGTGTGAGTTAGTTGAGCATCACATAATGGACATGATGTATGGGCAGTTCTTTATGCAGGAAGCTGTTCTGTTTGTAATAATTGATTTTTATCACTTTTGTTCTTGTGCTTACTCGGCGTTACCAGAATAGTGTTTTGGACGACGTGTCAGAAGGACTTTCTTAAGTAAGAATCTTTCACGTTGACTTGTTTATTTCTTCAAAAAACAGTTTAAGCTAAAGATTAATTCGGCAAAAATAATGTAATTTCACAAAAAATGTGTGGAAGTTTCACGTCTGTGTACTGAGAAAGGGAGTCATCTTAAGTGGTATTTGGACGTAGGCTAGGTAAAATATTGTGCTAGCTGAAAAGATCAATACCAGCACTTTCCTAACACTTATAGGTTTGATGTTCATCTGAGCTAAAGAATGTATGCTGTCATTGCCCCCTATTTTTGTTCAATATTGTCTCTGTCCAATCTCACTTTGGTGGCATACTGTGTGATTTGCTAGTAGTGTGTATTAATTTTTTTCTTTACAAGTTTATAAAAAGACGAGGTATGTGTTTGTGTATGTTAATATTTATATAATAAATAATATATATATAAATATATATATATATATATATATATAGACACCTTACCTATTATATATATATATATATATATATATATATATATATATATATATATATATATATATATATATATATATATATATATTTATTTAGGTACAGAAAAATTAGTACAACATTCGTACACTCGGTTTGAAGCACGGAAAGACGTTAAGTCTTTCCGTGCTCTCTTCAGCTTCTGTTGTCATCTGTTTCGGAAATGTGAAGTCACGTGTCACTCTCGTTGGGACGCGTTATTTGCTTAGCGTGTTCTGCATGTTTATTTGAATTTAAATTTAGTGTAAGGAAACAGTTGAGATTTAAACAGGGGGAGATTTAAAGATATAAAAAACAAAAAATAAAATAATAATAATAAAAAAAATATTGTTTCAATGTAATTTCTGTGAGTCAATATTATGAATTTTGTATATTTGACCGTTATTTTTGGGGATTTGATGATGTGCGTTCTAAAGGGAAAGAGAAAGGAAGAGAGAAAGGGTTAAAGGCATTTTAAAGAGAAAACCATTACTTAATTTCGTGTTTAAATTCTTGAACTTAATCTCGAAAGAATTTAAATAAAGATATCACTAGGCCGGTCTAAGGGCAGTAACTCTGTGGGTATTTTAAATGGTTTGAAGCTGTTTAAATGGATCTGTTTGTGAGATGTGTGAGATTAGTCTTATGACCGAGAAGTAATATTGTGAATGGGGGTGTTATCCTCTTAATGACTGAAAAAATATTTTTGGGAAAGTTAAAGTTTTTGCTCTTGAAAACTAGTGTGAATATGGGTTGATTAAAGTATTTGCTCGTATTTTTTAATTTTATTAATATTAGTGAGGGGTTATAGTTGGGAGTGGAAGCAGAGGGGGACTAGCTAGGCTTTTATGTGTATCGGTCAGTCCAGTTTATGAGTAGTGCTTGTCTCTTGTGGATACATCCCTTAAAGATTTCATCGCGAATATTCAAACAGGCTGTATTCGGATCAATGATGCCCCTTGATATGTGGTATTTTTCAGCGTCACATAGAGGACATCTGTTTATGGCTAGAGAGAAGGATGGCTTTCTCTTAATTACTTTCCATTTGATGGTGAAGGGTGTATTTACTTCTTTAAGTTGCCATATTCGGGTCGCGAGTGCCGTATTTGCCTTGTTTTTTATCTGAAGGTGTTTCTGTGTGCGTATAATTTTTGCTTGAAGCTTCCCTGCGTCATGCCAATGTATTTTTCTGATCTACCGGTAGTTGTATATGAAGCAACCGTCACAAACCAGACTACCGGTAGAGCTTGAAACCGACGGTACGAATGTTGTACTAATTTTTCTGTACCTAAATAAATATTATGCTCTTAATTTTTAACTTTAACTCTTAATTAATCGAGCACTCTGCTGGAATTTTTCCTGCTATATTACAAAGAAGTATATATATATATATATATATATATATATATATATATATATATATATATATATATATATATATATATATATATAGTGTGTGTCCGGTTATGTTGAAAATAAATTAATAAAGTCTTCGATCGCAAACAGTGAGAGCTAAATACAAACAATTTATTTAAAGCTGAGGAGAAATTAAAAGTAGAGTTACCAGTTGCATCAGTAACGCTGGAGAATCCCAACCAGTCACGATGGTGTGCAGTAAAATCCCCAAGTACATGTATTTGGGCATTCGAGTCCATTGAGAGTGCTCTATCTAATCTTTCAGAGACAGAGTCCAGCAGGGAAAAGTCCTGGGTCGAAGGAAAACGGTATACGAAATATAAGTAACTAACTCTGTGATGTAAGGTCAATCTAAATCACATGTAGGCTTGGTCATCTGATTCTAACCGATGTTCTTTAGTCAAAGGGAGGGTGTTCCGTACATAAACACCTAGCTCATGCATATGTTTGTCAGAGTCTTTACGGTAGAGTGGAATGTAATCAGTCATGTCCCCGGATATTTGTGAATGCGAGCCTCAAGGGCGGAGGCGAAGTTGTTTTTTGTTGGATGTCTGGTATGTTTATGAGTCTATTATAGGGTCTGTACGTAATGAAGGAGGTTATGTCTTAGTCATCTATGAATCCTGTAATTTAATGGGGTTTGGTAGTTGTGTATTTATCATGTTATAAATCTTAAAATGTGATGGGGTATCTAATGATTTGTGTTATATTTGTAATAGATGGGGTTAAAGAAGGTGTGAGTGTAGGTTATATTGGGGTTGGTAGTTGCATATGGTTGTTGTTGTGGCATGTACAATATATCTGGTGGTTATATTGTATATAAAAATATAAAAAGGTATTAGGGTGGGTATACCATATATTTTCTATGATGTGGAGATTATTGGTCTAATGGGGCTATTAGTGAGTTATGTATTTTCGTTGCTAGTACATTGGACTAGAAAAAAATATTTTGTTGGGACATTTTTTGAAGACCTCGTTTTTAATCTTCACGCAGTTTATGGAAGGGTTATTGCTTGCCTGTAGAATCCTGAATTTCTTAGTGGTGCATAGTGGGCAATTCCTGGAGGGACTGCTATAAGATTTGGTTTATCGATAATCCACCATTATATTTTATAGGGAGTGTTGGACCTCTTGAGTTCCCATATAGTTGTTGCTAGGGTAGCGATGTGGACTTTTTCCAGATATCTGAATGTGCTATTGTGAGCGTTGAGACTTAGTTTGAACGTTTCCTGAGTCATTCCGATAAACATTTATTTCCTTTATGGAATCGGCACCGGATATGACTTTGGCTTTGTATACTATGGAATTGACTGTGCATCCTCCTCCTAATCCCCCTTCTTTTGAATTAGCAGCGGGGGTTGGGGATTGATTGGTGTTGTTAGTTTTGAGAGTAGAATGGATCCTACGGATGGAAAGCAAGAATAACCCGTTTTGATAGCAATTCTATTAACACGTTTATGAAGTTTATTTTGATGGTTGGAAGTGTTTGTCTATTAATTTGAGAAAATTCTTGTCTATGCTATATTTGACACTGATGGAATAAGGAGAGGTAAACCAGATACTGTTTCTTTGCCTATTGTGTCAGTGTTTTTCGGTGGATTTGGTGGGTATATAGGAGTTTTCTTCGCTATAACCGCTTTCGCGGAGTGCTTTGTTATAATATCAGACGGCTTGCTGGAAAATCTTGGGGCTTAATGAAAGGTGGGAGATTCTCTATTGCTTATGTTGGGTAAAAAGGTTCTTGATTATAAGAAGGGGTGGCAGGATTTGGTGTTGATATATCTGAGCTGTTCGGTTGGGTTGATGTAGAATGAATGGATTTTACCTAGATAATGCGTAAGCTTGTTTCAGGAATAAAATTGATTCTCTTATCGTAATTTAATGCGGAATAGTACTTTCGACAGGATAAAGCTAGTAAGTTCGTCGTTGCGAGTACGTTAGAGTTTCGAGCCTCGAAGTGCGTTTGCTGGATCAAGTCACACTGATGTCTTCAAATGTCCGTGGATATTAATATTCATATAATAATAATAATAATAATAATAATAATAATAATAATAATAATAATAATAATAATAACAATAATAATAATAATATATAATTAGTTTCATTTATGTAAATATAAAGATAATCAGCAATCTATATTGTTTCTAAATATCACGTGAATTGGAAAATAATCAAAAAATGTTTTAAATAATTTAAAGACGAAAACTCAACTTTATCGATTAATTTTTACTAACCTAATCTTTTTATACATTAACAAATTATTTTCTTTCAGCTTAATAGTTTTAAATAATATATAGAAATTCGATAGTCAAAAATAATTACTAATCATTACATATAAATATCATAGTTTTAATTTAGAAAAAATAATTTATAACAGACCAAAGAAAGAATATTCAAAAGGACAAACTAACTGGAGAAATCTTATACAGTTAATGTGGAGACAGATTTAAGCAGAAAGGAAAAAGAGCAGAGAGACAGAGATAAAGAAAACCACTTCTATTACGCGTATTCAATTTATAAAGAATGTTGAGCTTTCTTTTGAAAGCTACACAGTTAAAATAACAATTGTTTATTATAAAACTAAATATAGTTATTTAAACCTCCTGTTTTATCTATTAGGGTGCATAGTGGAATATTTCCTACAAACACCCGAAGATTGTGTCTAAATAATTTAAACGTTAATTTTAAAGTTTGACTCAAACTATTTCTTTCTTTCAACTCTAATCAGTTTTGATCATTAACGTATTTTACACTTCTAAAAGGAGAAATCTTTATAAAATCCATGTAGTTAAATGTAAATCTAATGTAAAAGTAGACGGAAGCTTTCCAAAAGTCTGATAATGTTGCTAATAGTTGAGATTGATTCAGACCGTTATGTCTTAATCAAATTGTTGCTAGTAGGTATTTATATAAATTCAACAAAGATTAAAGATAAACATTTTAAATTTAGGTTTAAATTATACATGGTATGAGAAATACAGATACAAAAGAAAGCAGACACAAAAACAGTAACATATTTTTGTAAGAGCGACATTTTGCAGACATACATAGGCGCAGAGCGGGAGAGAAACAGAGTGAGCAAGTGAGAGAAGAGAAATGCCACGTCTGCCATGCATATTGTATTAATACAAAATGTTGGGTTACGTCTATAGACTGATAAAAGATACGTAATAAAAATGACAATGATTTTTCATTATCTATTATATAGCATACGACCTATTTACTATAATGGCTAAATTGTTCGCTAATTGGCCTGGAGATTGGGGTTCAATCCTCAGTCGAGTCATACCTAAGTTTAAAAAATTGACTTTGATGCTAATGACTCAGCCCCTAAGATGAGGATCAAGGGTAAAGGAATGGCGACCTCTTCTACATATCGATATAGTAGCCAATGACAAAAAGAGCCTTCGAGTTTCCCCTCAACAACGGCCAAGCAATTTATTATTCATATAGTATTATATAACAACTTATTTAAAAACATTAAATCCTGTAAATCTCTTATTTTGTTTATTGAATATTGTCAGTTGAATATTTTTGCTGTTATAGCCTATGATTATTTTCCGGACAATGAAAAACATTTTGTTTTCAAATTTAATCGGTTTTGCTCAACGCTCAACGAGCCTTTATGAAGTTTGAAATATAGAAAATGTTTATAAAATTCAGGTAGTTAAAAGTAAATATAATGTAAAAGGACTTAGACTCCCAGCTGTTTGTTATTGTCATTGATTAACTGATTGAGAGCTCGTTGGAAAGAAAATGAAGCAAAAGATAACCTAACGTCTAAATCCAATTTTTGCGAGTCGATGGTGTATATAAATATCACAATTACAAAGACGGTAAAAGCGAGTCTAGACAAAAGTGTTGAAATAAAACTCTGAGTTTCTGTTTATTAAGCTTTATTGTCCCTAACTACGAAGAACATCTCCTTTTTGATTTCATTTGCCCTCTGCTCAGATTAGAGTGGCGCCCATTCGCGATCTCAAATTATTTTTCTATTTCAAGTCATAAATGCCACTGACCTCTACGCATACAGTTAACGGACACAACGGCAAACCTTTCTAATTGTCTACCATATTCATTAGCCCTCCTAATAACAGAGCCGAGACTGGCAAGAATTATAAAGAACACATCGACGATTGTTTTCAGCTAACATCTGATTCTTTCAGTGTTTTCTTGTAACTTTTCGGCCGCCGTTCTTCATCCGCAAAACTCGATGTATATAATTATGTTCTATTCAAATTCACTCAAGCGCAGATAAGCTTGTAAATACAACAAAGAAAATAACAAAATATAAGAGCGTACGTTTAAAATTAAACAAAGAGAAGAAGGTAAAAGAACAAATTAAAACTTACAAATACGAAACATTCCTGGGTACATGAGAAAAGATCACAATAAGCCAAGCACTTGAAAAACAATTTGAAATAAAATCTGTAATCTGATAATGGAACTAAATTAAGTTCTTTCGGTGTCATCGCCACAAAAAATCACAATCTCAACTGTTCACTTTTCACTGCTTACTGTTCATGGTTCACTCTCTGCTGCCCCGAAATCAACTCAGCTCTTCAATGTCAAAAGATTTGTTTCCAATAATAAACCCAATACCTATGAAAATTGCCTACTAAAACCCTCCACCTATGCAAATTGACTACTAGTCAGAGCCACCTATGTCGATACGCCAAACAGCCAATCTTCAAAGAGGAGATAACTCGATTGACAGATATTATCACCAAGACAAATTATCACATTATCTTAAATCACACGCTCCCATGTTCATCAAAGATCATTTCACATCACATAATCCCGTGCTCAAATCGGTACATTATGTTCTCCCCGCGGTCTTTGCATTCCAACCGCCTCACTTTCATTTCCATCGTGTTCGGCGCTTACATCTTCACCGTTTACAGGAACCTTCTACCTTACATTTAAAATATGTCGCGGCATATCGTCGATGCCCAAGTTGTTAGGAGATTGCACTTCAGTAATTACTCCTCTTTCCCATTACGTTGTACATCGTGCATTTGGCGGCTTCACCTAAACCTCTTCTCTGATTTGGATTCTGGTTCACCGTCGCTCTTCGATTTTTGGGGATGTATCGCTTGGGTACTCTCATTAATAATTAAGAATTAATCTATGCGGCACTGTCTCTTCTCTCTGTCTGACCTTGGTGCCATGTTGTACCAGAATGTGGTCTCTTCAAATGATATCCCTCCTCTCTCAAATATTGCTTTCACTGCCCGAAATGTCGCTCCACTATTCCATTTCCCCGGGGTCTATCGGCTTCCCTGTAATATCCTCTTATCTAGTATCTTTTTAGCATTATATAGAGTAGTTTAGAGCGAAAAACTGTGCCATTGTTTATCATCACCTCTATTACATGACCCCGTTCAGGCATCACCTTCTCCAATTCCTTTGTAACAGCAGCTGCCCTCCCCACATGTAACTATCTCCATATTGCTAGTCTCCCAGGTCAACAGTCAAATAATTGACAAGTATGTGCCCCCCCCCACGATAGTGTGTTATATCAATAGCTAATCTTATCCAATTGTTTGTAATCTCAATGTCACCCGGATTATGTATATTCGGGACAGGATCGATCGATTGACATCGAACGCAGTTCCTAACCAAATTCGGAACTTCCTCCCGTTTTATAAGTGGATCAACTTTCCGCACCAAATATAATGTTCTATCCACTCTCATGTGGTGCATGCCATGTAACTCTTCTAGTTCTCCAGTTCATAGACAGCATACCGGGACCTCTTCTTTCTCATCTAACCACCTTTTTTAGTCGGGTAAAAGCATCTGCTTTGTTTCACTCTGAAGGCACAACCACTGCCTATATTCGCAGTCCAAATTCGGATATTAGCTCTCCAAGTATTCCCAATCTCTGCTTCACAATAATTTCTTCAGCACCCTCGGTTCGTATTCTTCCACTCTCTTCCACTGTGGAATTACCCAACTTAGTACCGTTGCTACATCGGTTCTTATCTCGATGTCTCTTAATCCCCATTTGATAGCTAAATTGATGCCTCACAGCAACAGTATCTAATTCGGCCACGTTAATGTGATTTAAATCATCCATTTTACTCAGCCATGCTGCATCTTCCGCCACCAAACCACATATCTCCACAGCCACACCTGCTGCAATACTGCTTGCATCACACCACACCACTCCTGGTTTTGTTTCAGGTATGTGCCAAGCTCCACTAACACGGTCCTCCCTTTTTAAATCAGCTAGGATCGCATGCATTACTTTTACAGTTTTGCAATCAACTCTGCCCCCCCAGTCTACTCTACTTGCTCTTCTTTTTACATAGCTGCACACCAGTCGCAGCCATGCAGCAACTAGAAAGTGCCCCAAATATTTATAGGTCTACTCATTTCTTATGTCATCTCCGAAATTTCGTTACCTCTTCTGAACATCAGCTCACCCATCTTTCCTTCATCAGCTTAATACCCAGCGCTGTTCCGCCGTCCAAGGATTCTGGCGGCTTTGCTTTTAGCTCAGCTCCTTAAAGATGTTCCATCATACCTATGTCGATACATTTATGACATCCGCAATTATCTCATCAATGTATGAATCAGTGGCCTCTTTTGTCTTATTTCCTTTCATTGACACAGTTTTTAGAACGGCCGCCATAATTTTTGGTGCAACGTTAAGCCCAAATCCTAACCGTATCAGACAGTCGGTTCTTTTTTTATAGCAGACCAGCTGGTACTGCCAGAGTTACTTTGTCACAATTAGCTGCAAGTAGGCAGACTTAAGGTCCACAATCGTAGTTCCATCATGCCAACCGCCTCCATTTTCTTATACTTTCATCACACATCTATTATGTTGCTCCCCGTATGACATGCTACAACACGGCTCAATTCCCGAAAGTCTAACACTGGCCTGACTTTATCTTTTGTAGCCTGGAACACTGCCATCAACGATAACACACCCTTTTCATTTACCCTTCTATTGTAAGAGAATACCGTCCGCTATCCATCTTTCAAACCCCCTCTTAAGTTTATCTCACACCCCAGGGAATTCTTGTAATATTTTACTTTGTTCTGCAAAACTGGAGGCGCTTCCATCTATTTTCATTTCACTGTACATTTTTTCCATAAAAATCTGCTTCAAAATCTTTGTCCATGATTTTGAAAATGTTCAGCTGATGTGGTGGGCAGCTACGGCACAATATAAATTTGTTTATAGTCACACCTCCCATCACATTAATTACATCCATTCCAATTATGACATCGATCCCGTCAATCAGGTGATCTATTACAATCACTTCCACCTTCACTCGTACTTCACATACTTTTATCTCCACTTGCCGAACTCCCTTACACTTTACGCCCCTTCCATCAACCTCTTTCACAGTGCTACTCCTACCACACCCACTCAAAAGTTTGGGGTTGTGTAACGTGGTGATGCATCCAGTATCGACGAGCGCCGTCATTACAGTATTATTTATTGCTACTTCAATTATTGGAAGAGGTCCGTACTGCGCTTTTATTCTGTTGCCGGGGTAGCTACTGGTGGAGAAGCCACCCCCTCCCTGCTAGTTACTCTAAGCGTGAGAACAAAATCTTGCAATGTTCCCAGATTTTCCACACTCATAGCACTTTACTCTCGCTCCAGGTGGCTTCGTGCACTCTTTAATAAAATGCTGTCCCCGACATCTAAAGCACCGAATGCTTGATGATTCTCTTCGAACCTTATTATTCAGTGTAGTGCTTTGTGTACTCGCCGCCAGCGTTCCTGTCTCTCGCCTTCTTTTGCTAATAAAAGCCTGCAATCGGTATCAGTTTACTGACATTTATTCCTTCTATGTGAGGTATCTGTTGCAGTGCCGCAGATACCTCATCTGGGAATCCTGTGACCGTATGATCCAGCCCTCTCTTTAGTTATCGTGCTAGTCCAGCCAATCCTTGGATTGTATTGGCGTAAAAGCCCACTGATTCTACAGTCCACCGTAATCGTTTCAGTTTTTTTATAATTTAAAAAGGCCCGTCGGTGAACGCTGTCACTAATCCCATCTTTATCAGTTCCGCATCTAATTGGTCTTCATTACTCATCTCAAGGTAGAGAGCAACCGCATCTCCGTGCAAAAAAAAAGTGGAAATAAACTAGCTAGGTTTTGCATTTTCTGTAGTTTTTCCACCAGCTTCACCTTTTCCATCCACCCGACCACATCATCTTCTCCACTAAAAAGCAGTATCACATCTTTGCTCAACCTTAAATTTCCGGACTGCATAGTCTCCTGTTCACGCCGAAATAGGATGTAGTCCGATAATTAGACTAAATTACCTTTACTTCGGTGTCACCGCCACAACAAATCTCAATCTCAACCCTTCGCTGTCATCTGCTCACTTTTAACTGTTCACTCTCTGCTGCCCCGACATGAACTCATCTCTTCAATGTAAATAGTTTAGTTTTCATAGTAATAAACCCACCACCTATGCCAATTACCTACTAAACCCGACCACTTATGCTAATTGACTACTCGTCTGCGCCACCTATGCCGATACTTCAAAGGGAAGATAACTCAATTGACAGATACTGTCACCAGACAAATTATCACAGTATCTTAAAGCACAACATCTCAAGTCGTCCTCGTGATAGCCACTCGAACGATTGTATACTAGGTGTGGTTGAATTGATTGTAATGTGAAAATTGTTGCGCTAAAAAAAAAAACGCTCTAAAAATGACGACTCCTTCTAAACAAACTAACTAAACTCTTGTGATTCAGATCTCGAAAAGATAGCACGTTTCTTTAATTATGTTTTCACAATAAGGGGGAGAACGAGAAACGGCCGTTATTAATGATAACTACTCATTTTCAATAGCCCATTTTTACAAGTCCACTCCGACTCGCCCTCTAACCGATTTCCGACTCACAAATCCCTTTATCTTCGAGGCCGTCAGTCTTCATGTAATTCACACTTCGAAGTCATTAATTTGGCCTTAAGATCACGGACCTTAGAGTCGGATATAGGTGGGGGTCTTTTTTTGCTCAACTAGCAAGACTCTTACCTATATCTAACTCTAAGACATTGTTCAATCTATTATGAGAAATAAAATGTCGAATTTTTATAAAAGTAAAACAGCTTCTGTAGACAGATGTCTCATTTACCTTCATCTACCTTGACTAGATAATATTAGAGATAGATTTGCCAAACAAATCTCTTTTCTTGGACAACCATGTTATTCTGCCTCAAATACAGAAGTTGTTGTTTTCCACCAGGCCAAGTTTCACGTCTATTCAAAAGGATGTTCTTCCCCTCACCCTAATAATTCAATTATTTATTTATTTAAATGTAGTTGCAGTTTGCACTACGTTGGAAGACGTCACAAAGATTAGATATCCGGGTCAATAAACACGTGCCTACGAAAATTCGTCAAGCAAATTATTTACCATCGAATTTCCTGAACAATACATACTGGTACTCCATCTTATAAATAGCCGGTCTTGTGTCTCCAATTTTAGTTTTGACTTATTCCTTATTGTAAGTAAGTCACACTCTCTCTTTTAATCTCAAGATTCTAGAAACTATGTATATTAAGTATTTAAGACCTTCTCTTTGTGAGCAAAGAGAACATCTCTTGGACTTAATGTTGGTTCTATTTGATTAGAATGGTTTCTTTATTTCTTTTTTCCCTATTTTTCTCTGTAATTCAAATAGCATGATTTTTTCTTTCTTCACCTTAACCTCGATCTATCTCTGTATAGCGAGATTCGGAACTGGTTAGATGGCCCCTTCATTCTTTTATTTTTAAAATTTATTATGTTTAAAAAATAAATATCGTTGGTTTATCACCAACATAACATTTTGTAAAACAAAAACACACACGCACACACACACACACACACACACACACACACACATATATATATATATATATATATATATATATATATATATATATATATATATATATATATATATATATATATATTCGAGCATGTTAGGTTAAAAACGCTCAATTTTTTTCTTGTCTTTCCGACTCGTCGAGCTATTTTCTGAGCGGTAGTTTGTTTACTAAGTATCTCAGTTCGTAATTTTAACCTAACGGGTACATGTGTGGTTTAATCTATTTATCATTCATAAATATTAGTCTTTTATACTTGTAATTATTATATATATACTATTGTTCTGCATATATACACTTATATTATAAGATAATACATTATGTACATATCTTCTTTTCAGTATGTAATCCGAACTGTAGTCACTACAAGTACACCCAATAGTAGTATATAAATATATGTATGACAAGTGAACTACCTAGAAATGTTAGTGTTTTATTATTCAAAATATTTCGTCACGTTAAATGCTTTTAGCCTTACGAATTCCTTAGTGAACGAAACACAACTTTTTTCTATAATATATATATATATATATATATATATATATATATATATATATATATATATATATATATATATATATATACTAGGTGTCCAGAACCGGCGTTGTCCAGTAGTATTTATACTTTAATACTTTGAAGTATGTTTTCACCTAGTCGTAGTTTGAGCAGTCTTTGGCTTTTGCAATTAAAATATGATATATTAGGGCAATACATAATTAATTAATACTAAAATATAAATATATGCTAATTCACGCTTTTCCCAAAATAAGAGTGAATTTCTTTAGACTAGTAAGTGTAAACAACCTGAAGAACTTGGCAGGGAAAAGAAGAACAGCACATAAAACTATTATTTTAAACTTTAGACTAGAAGATCAGTTTTAAATATATATTTAACGTAAAATGATCACTCATTATCGGGTCACCATGCAGTAATGATCAGCTCATACCGGAACAGATAGCGTTTTTGCTTTTAACATGAAACGAACTTACTTTCCAAAGGCTGCTAAATTGTGTATGTGTGTGTGTTTGGGAAGAGATAATAATCATTGTGCAATTTCGTCTACCAAAAAGAAGTGACATTGAATTTAAAGAAATAATTACTTACTTTTCATGACTTAAGAAACGGTGTTCACATGCTCTTCCTTAACCCTACACCTAAGTCCGAGTGGCAATAATAAAAATAGATGGATAAATCGAGCGCAGCGTGAGAAAAAGATTCGTTATAATATAAGGCATCTTTTACGAGACTATTAAAAGTTAATTTCATCACCCACCTGCGTAAAAAACATTATTTGTTCGATAACCTTTTAATGTATATTTTCAATCGAAAGAAAGCAAAAAAGACAATGATATATTCTCCCCACTTACAATTAAAATCATATAAATTACGAAAATGGCCAACATGTTATAAATAACAAATTCGTAACATATTCTGGAAAATGCTATATGGCTCAGAAGTGGTTGATTAGTTTACGTTAAAAGTATTAACTGAACCTAATTTTGTATTATTTCATTTTATTGTCAAGTTTTTCCAGCTTTTTACAGCTAATCGCCCGGAAAAAAGGTTATCTCATGGTTCTGTATTGTCAAATTAGTTTAGGTTACAGTGGTAACAATAATACCCATCAGAAAATAATGAGTATGTCCTGTAATGGTTAGACAAACACACCAAACAACATCATTTTGAAAATGTGAACTGCAATGAAAACTCGGTTTCGTAAAGGGCGGTCGTTTACAATGGAAAATCAAGTAGTATAAAGAAGTGAGAAAACTAAACCACGGGCAAGTTTCATATGTTAAAACAAAATGTTCGCGTTCTTAAAGTAATGTATTTTGTTGTTTTTGGAGGGGGAGAACAGAACAACGATAATACAGAATAAAGTCGGCAATGATGATTTTAAAAATGATCTCAGAAAAAGCGTATTATTTTATGCTATAAAAAGAACGTGTCTTGTTTGCAGTTCTTCAAATAGGAAATTTCGTTCGATATCAAATCAGTCGAGTTCATAAAGTGAAAGAATTGTGTCTGCTTTGAGATATAGCGCCTTGTATAAACTATCTATTTCTCAAAAAATAGTAAAGTGCAGCTAACATTAAATCCATATTAGTTTTTTTCTTCATTTTTTGCAATTACAATTGACGATAACACTACATGTAGGAAAACATATGCTATAGACTTATTTCTCTTTTCGTAATTGATATAAAAATTGAAACGCATTTTTTCATAGATGAGATTTCATCTTTACGCCAGATTGTTAGCTCTTGATTACGTTATCTTTACACTAAGTAATGATGAACCCTTTTTTATTTAGTAAAAATTGTCTCGTTTAACAAGATTCTCTTTCTGAATTTTCAATATCATCAAATATTACTCTTTTTGTTTAATTTTACTTCAGTCGAAGTTCTCAGAAATCAAGAGGTCTCTTCCTGGGGTTAACACTTGATCTCTATATGAGATGCATAGATATTCGAATATTCTATTAAATGTGTCCTTTATTTCTCAAACGTTGAGTTAGTAAAGAAGTTACGAACATTAATTTCCCTCTCCCCAATTGGCCAGTTAACTATGTTATAGTATATATATATAGTCTCTTGGTCTTACCGTATTCCAGGACAAACATTCATCTAGTCTCGTGGAGTATCCAGCTTAGTGTTGCTACTTGAGGTAACATCACAAGGAGAAGGTGCCCAATTCCTCGTATGAACAAGTGTATAGCCGTGCTGAGGGGATCTTATTTGTGGTGTGAATACTATATCATTTTGAATATTTCTGTCAAGGTTTACTTGTAGGGTAATGTATCTTCATGTCAAGTTGTCTTGAGAAATCCTTGTACAAAGAAAATGACGTCACTCGAGGATGGTGTCTCGTAGGTAATTCAATGTATGAATCACCCTGTGTATAGTTAATTCATGTGTTTCTAAATTCAAGTAAACGGACAATGTCTGCATGTAGGTCGCCAGCAAATATAGAAGGCATTTAGTATTTTTCATTTGTACCAAAAAGGGAAAATACTGACATGTCTCTTTCAACAAAGACTGTTTTAAAACGGATGCATTTCTATCACAGAGATAGTGTCAGTGGATTTGCAGAGATTGCTATGATATATTATCAAAAAGTGCAATTTTAAAATTGATCGCGTAAACTTTTTATTTAGCAAATTATGGGTTACTTAACCTTTAAATGCTTTATTTTTATATTGGGGGTTGAAAAAGTTTTGTCATCGAAGATATTGGTTACCTATGTAGCGCGTGTGCTGATGCAACATCATCCTAATACCTACTTACACTTTCCAACAGGCTCGTTGCCGATATGAAACAAGTTCAAGTTGGACACATTTTCGGTGAATATAATACTAAATGTGTTATATTTGAAACAAAAAGCATTTCATGTTTAAAAAAATATTATTTTAACAAATTTAAAAAGATATCTTGTTTATTACGATGTTGGTTAGTTTCATGCTGACCGACTCTGATGCTTCGGAATCGTTACAGCTTTCTCATATGTAATAAATACTTTCAGAACCCAACTGAACCGAGAAAATATTCGTGCTAATATCATAGTGGAAGTAAATACTAAACTAATCCGAATTTAATATTTATATATGAGACGAATTGCTATTTGGATCTGACTTTGAAAATCCGACTAAATAATATACATATATAATTATTTAATATTAAATATTTAATTATTAACAACAGACGTATATATTTCATCCTTGCAGAATCATCAGTGTGGAGATAACTGTTCCAACCGGTCTCAAGAGTCACTTTTCACTCAATTCCGAATGCTCTAACCAGTGAGGCCAATTTCAATCGTTTCAGGACGAAATGGAAAATACATCCTATTTATGTCAAGCAGGCGTACACACGATAGTCAGCTGTCTTAAGAGTGTTCAACAGAAAGGGATTGCATTCATAGCTTAGATTAGACGGCTCATATTATTTCTCATATATATATATATATATATATATATATATATATATATATATATATATATTCACCCATACTGATTTAAATACGTTCAATTGTCAATATCGTAAAAACGACAAAACAATGACTACATTTAAATACGATACATATCTCATCTGTTACGAGGGAGTTTACGTGGCCCAGTATAAGTTGCCTGACTACCGTCACTGGGATTCCGGTTTCGAATCACATTGGATTCAAATACGCTTATGAACTGTTGATAATTGTATGTATATATATATATGTATATATATATATATATATATATATATATATATATTATTCTTTCTGTAATCTCTATATTTATGTATTTATTTAATGTATATATTTCAGATGTGATCAATATAATAAACACAATTATACCTTCGTTCCTAAAAGACAGTTTCATTTTGTACGTGACTATTTTTGAACCCCCATCCTGTTCCAGACGTCCAAATTACTTTTCTTCGCATCTCATTTGCGATTGCTCCTCCAAAGCCTCTCACCGCGCCTTACCAATTCCAAGAGACTTGATATATCAATATCGATTTAGCAGCTGCTCGCGCCACTCCGCTATATATTCAATGATTATTTCTGCGGCAAAAAAGACGATATTCCACATAGATTATTTTATTCGGCGCATCATTAGGCCAAAAGGTTGTCTCAAGATGAAGATTATTTTATATGGAGTAAAAAAATCATTCCACCAAGTATTTGCTACAAATAATCCCCGAGGATGATTAAGGTGACTACTATTAGATAACATTCTGACTTACCGAGAAGGAATTATATACACTGAGCCACTGGCACGCTCACACACATAACAATGTATAAGTTTATGCATATATAATTACTTTTTATGAATCATGACCTCCGTTTAGTCTTGTAAAGACAATGGTCACCCTGTGTAAGAGTCTCTGTGCGTTTGATTTTAAAGTCAGGGTTCCGCAAGCACCAACTACACCTCTCCTGTGTCTGCACCGCTTGATTCAAATTGCAAAGAGAAATCCAGGACGACTGGAAACAATGCTGAAATAAGCGGAGAGCACCTATAAACACCTGATATTCACCAATAGCCTACTCTCTTGTACGGCGCTTAACTTCGGTGATCTTACGGGAATCGGTGTGTCAACGTGAATATACCTATTTGATGATTATTTAGAAATTACTATTGTTATGAATACATATTTATCACCCACATACATATACGTTACATATTCACTAACAATTATCAATATGGCTTATATAACTGTACCGCCGGTCGAACAATTTTAACCCTAGACCCTAATAACTCCAATCCAACATATTTAACAATTCGGCCATCGTGACAATCATATTTAAATGTTAAGGAATCAAACCCTATATTTTTTTTACCAATAGAGTAAATACAGAAAGTGTTTACTCTGCAAGGAGAAGAATTAGCAATATTGCTTAATTAGAAACTTTTCATATTTCTCTCAAATTGCTCAACTTGAACGAAGTTTATATATATGTTTTTTGTAAACAAATATTAATCAGCTACAGCCATATGTTTCATGTCTACAATAATCATCAGTGTGGCTTATATAACTGTACCGTCGGTCAAACGATTGGACCACGAACCCGAATAATTGCGGCCAAAACTCGGCTGTTGGTTTATAGGTTGGGCCTAGTTTTGGTCACTCGGCGTGTTCCAGGAGCAGAGATGATTCGATGTGACATTTCACCTTGCCGCCGTACCGACGAGTTAGAACCATAGGATAGGGACATTCTCGTTTAATAGAAAGGACTGGGAGTTAGAAACATGGGTGATTATTCTCGGACATTCGCGCCGGGGGCACTTAGATGTCAAAAATGTATGGTCCATATTAGCACGTGATGTAAGAACGGTACCTCACGTAGATCTTAGAGGCTGACCATTTAAGTTTACGTGTTAATGAAAGTGGTTTCTGTTTTTGTTCCCCTATATCCGATAATGTGCGGAAGTTAGTTTTAAGTGGCAATCGGTCGTATAACGATGATTCAATGAATATGTGTGAGAGTGGGATGGGCACCCAGAGATAACATACGGACAATTCGGGGCAAGATAGTCGAGCAGATGTGAGGCCAGGTGAAGACCAAGTGTGTACAATTATTGATTATGACATGGGATTGCCATTGAACCGAAATCGATCGTGAGATTTAATTTTTTTTTCTTACATCCCAGTAACAGTGTCATATTACAATATGGAAATTCCTGCTGGATAAAGATGATGTTAGCTCCGCTGTGTTCCAAATTTTGACCAGCCCCGGGGATGAGTTTAAAAAAAATAATCCTGGATTGTTTTTTTCCTGATAAGAGAGGAAGGTGTGTTATATTATGGATGGGGCCCAATATCTTTAGAAGCGATTAAGTTAGCTAGTGTTAATTATGGCTGTGGTCAAATGAGACAATAAGTGCGGGCAAGCTGACATGCACTGAAAGGGATTGTTATGAGTGAATCGTTGATTCAAAACTATAAAAAGGTGAAAAATTCGGACCGACACGAAAATTTCGGGTCAGAAAAGGTCAGATGTGGTTCGATTGTGAATGTCATGTCTGATTGGTCGACCCGAGGCAAGTGTCGGTTGCCTCATTTGTTTTTATCAAAAACTGTAGTTTTTAAGAGAACGTTTTGGGAGTTCGCAGCGTTAATACACAACGATGTAGCCGCTTGTCCAAAAAGCAAGCAGACCCATGAAAAATATGGGCTAAAGTTATGGACTGGATCTCGAATGAGATCCGGCAGAAATTCCCGTGCATCGTCGCGCTCCACACCGAAAAGTATGAATGAGTGAAGTATGGAATTAGACGATATGATGTAAAACCCTCCACCACTACGACATCGAATAAAAGAATCGAATCTCTCCCTGAAAAGAAAAACTGTCACCGAACTTTGTGTCCTGCCGAAAATTAGGGTTGTCCACAGAACAAAGCCCACCAGAATCGATCACGGCCAGAGACGCAGTCGAACCCACGACCAGTAGACGAGGAAAGAAACTGTAAGGTAACCTTTTGGTGTTGAACATTTTCGGGTCCTAATTTGAAGGTGAAAAAAATGTCTGTTACGTGTTAAAAAGAGGGGAAAAAGCGTACCATGTTAAAAAGATAATAGTGCTTAATATAAGATGTTTTAACGATAGTGTTTAAAAAGAAATGTGTTTAAAAAGAAGCTGTATTAAAAGAACAGTGTTTAAAAAAGTAATGTTTAAAAGGACTGTCAGTTTAAATGTTTGAAAACGCTTCTAGACTTTTCGTATTGTTTTCGTATTCGAGAAGCTTTTAAGAGACTATTGGTGCCGTGGCTATAATTTCATTGAGAATGTAACAAATGTCTATTTTTGGTGCCGTAATGTAACACACACACACACACACATATATATATATATATATATATATATATATATATATAAGCTATTTTAAGTTTTCCCTCCGTTATTTTGTGATTAATAGCTGTTTTTGATACATATGTTTCGTCATCCCAAATATGTCAGATATTGGCTCCTGATATTAAAACAAATATTTTACTTTTAATCGATCAATATTGTTTTTTTTCAAAAATAAAGAAGCGGGAGAGGTTTTTTACTTATTAACACAGATGTACTCCCACTATCCACATACACAATAAGAAGGAATTTTATATAACACGTTTTCCAATAGTCACCGGTAGAATCTCGATTACCAGCAAAGCCTGAATAGAATATTTACCGAATGGCAATTAACAAAAATAGTTTTTGCCTTTTTATTTCAAATGTAAATATACGAACTTCGATGTTTTAGACATAATATAAAATTAAAAGAATGCCAATTAAAAAACACAGCCATTGTTTTCCAAATTCAATGTATTTGAAATCAACTGAAAACTTGAAATATAATGTTATTTCTTTTGAAATGTATTGCTTTAATGTAAATAAGTTCTTTTTCACATTAATGTACTACACTAAATAATAAAACTATATAACTACACGAGACAAATACCTGTCTTGCGTAGACGGGTAAATATACTGCCAGAGTAACCCTACCATGAAAAATTGTCACATTTCGTTTTTTGGTGGTTTTATGTGAGGCTGGGTCCAGTCTACAACATAATTAAAAATTGGACAAGATACGAGAATGAGAAAGTGTCAAATTTCGAATTTCGGTTTACAAGTCATTTTCCATTTACACGCGGAGCACTAACTCGGTCAGTTTTTATGATAAATCAATAAATCTGGGATATCTACTTGTTTTTTCACGTGGCAAGGGTTACCAGTGATGCCAAATCAAAGTTTTATACCATATCTAGAGGTACCTGACCTCTAAACCCCTCATTACATCCACATTAGTACATAAACCCCTAACCCCCTTTATTGCACTCATCCAAGTTCACAAAAAGGCATATGGGTGATTATTTTATATATGTACCACTGCTGAATCATTACTTTATTCAATTAATCAGACCCTTTACCTCCGTATATCAATTAAATTGTTTTATAGGGTATAGGATCCCTGAGAAAACAACTGAAAAACCCAAATAGACCATGTTTTACCCCGTCAAAAACTACCATCACAAGCAATTCACTAGCTACATATATTAATACACACATATTTACGTATATTTTCAGGGTCAAACATAAGTTCAGCCGCCAGTAAAGAAACTTGTATTTTATGCAAACAGAATTTAGACTGTGATGAGACCGTGGTGCTTTGAGAAAAGGGTGCTGTAGGTGTCAACCGTGCAAGTATCGAAAAAGGTGTCAAAGTTATTGTTGAAGCCGGAACTTGTACTTCCGTAAACAAAAAGGACATTGCTTTAGCCTAAAAAAGGATGATTCTGTTCGGTCAGTAAAAAGAGGATTCGTGTTTCTCCAGGACAATATGACAGTAAAACTCATTGCTTTTTCTGTGAAACTGATACTACGAAAAAAGATTATAAAGGAAGAAGTGAGGGAAAGATTTGCTATGTAATAACTGATGCATTTGCTCAAACTATCCTGGTTCATTGCAAAACAAGAGGGGATGAGTGGGCCACTGCTGTTCAAGGTCGGATCGAATATTTTGGTTGTGATGTTCATGCTGCAGACTGTGTGTACCACCAGTCATGTAACATCAACTTCCATAAAATTCTGAAGCATGCGAAGACAGTTCACGTCAGTTGCATTAACCAAAGGACAAACAAGTGGAAAACCAAAAGACAGCGATCAGGATGAAGCATTCGAAAGGGTGTGTGTATTCCTGGAGGAAAACGATGAGGAACAGATAAAGATATAGGAACTTGTCGCTTAAATGGGAGAATACTTACAAGGTAGTAAATCAACGGCATATGGAAATCAGTACCTCAAGGAAAAGCTGATAAGTTTATATGGAAACTCTTTATTCGTGACCAAAGGCCGTTGTGGTGTCGCAAACATTGTGACATTTAGGGAAAAAACCTGTGACACTCTTCGTGAATACTACGATTCACCTCTACCAGATGATAATGAAGCACAAACACGAGCAATTCTCAAAACCGCCGCGAAACACATCAAAGCTTTCTTTTACGTCAACCAGACTACTCCCAGCTGTAAAGGCATGATGCACCTGATGCATAAAAAGTGCGAATATATAGGACGTTACTGAATGGCAGTAGACTCAAGTAGATCACGGAGACAGTATATGGTGAAAATGCCGTCGTACACATGATGAACGGAAAGGCAGGACTACAAGCATTTTGTGGCCACCTGCTGGTGAATCAGTGTCTCACACGTCAGATTGTTGCCAAAATCTTGGAGGATGAACCTGGTTTTCATGACCAAGTAGAGGAACTTGGGCGGCTGTACATGCCGATGGAGACTGGTGAATATGACTCGAAGTCATCTGTGGAATCAGATTCCATCGGTAGGATTTACAACAGCCTTACTCTGATAAAGGATGAACTGGTAAGGGCCTACAAAACCAGCAATCTATGGATAAACTATCAGCACACGCCAGGAATTGCTAGACCATTTGTTGCAGCTGATCGAATGGAGTCTTGGAAACCGCGTCTTAGTGCTGTCTTCGCTTGCCTGCAAATATTTGCAGCCACTGGTGATCCAAATTATCTGAAGTCGGCTCGGCTATATCTCCAGAATATGTTGTCATCTTTCAAAAGATGACAACCCACAGTACACAAAAAGTTCCTGTTTGGGCTTCACGTAATCAGACGCAGTAGCAAATACTGGGCTTGTCTTGGCTCCGATCTTGTCACCGAGCAAACATTAATGCGCTCATTCAAAAGCCATGGTGGTCTCACACGGAGTAGTGGATGTCTGAGCACGAGGAAACAGTTTGGGCTATGTCTGTAGGGAACATAAACATGAAGGGGGCTTACTTGCGAAACGTCCTCGAGTTTGCCTGTCCTGTGCGCTGCGGGTGAGAGAAAGAAATCCAACATGGCGTCCATGAATGTTTATTACATACAGTTCACGCAAAATCTCGCAAAGTCTCGTTGCACGTATGGAAATTAGGTGTGCCTCGATATAATAAAAGCGGGTCTCGTACCGTCTCAGGGGACTCGGTGTGAAGCAGGTGCACGTAACGAACGGTGAGAGCTGCTTTGAAAGTTAACTGAGTGATTTGCGACCTTCGTTATTATTGTTATCCGCTTACAACTTTGCAATGTAATAACTTACCGCACGAACTTACACAACAAGCAAACAACATAAGGAGTTGTCTGCCTCTCGGGTGAGAAGAGATGAGACAGACCTCGGGAAAGTAGCAGAGCAACTAGACAGCTGTTTTCAGGTGATGAATCTTTATGCAATATAATCACAGGGATTACTGCTAACGAGGATGTCAACGTTCAGGACCTTTTTCAAATTGGAAAATACATTGTACAGAAGATGGAATCAGGCTTCTCCTACTCTTACAAACGGAGTTTTAAAGTAAAGACTTGAGCATCGAGCAAGAATGTCAAAGTTTCTGCAGATCGTAGCATTGACTCAGTACTTTTATTCCAGAGTTTTTTCGTGGTCTCACAGATGGGTGATATAAGGCTGGATGATCTCATGTCCTATGAACTCAGTCTCTACCGATATCTTTGTTTGAAGGAAAGCTCATCTTACGTCAAGCAGACAAACTTTGAGAAATTATGTTGACACAAGATTGAACAGTGCTGTAACACAAACCATTCCAGTCACAGAGCACAATGTACTAGACGAAGGGTCTTTTCTTCACCATTTGAATTGGAAGAAGGGGAGTACCTAGAGCTCGATTGCAAATGATTATGCCTCATTTACTATTGAATACTATAGGAGGGCAACTGCCGTGTTTGATTGTTATGAAGTTTGACCAAGTATAAAGGACTGTACTCATCAGCGGCGAAGTCGAAAGCTGAATGCAAGAAAGGTGAACATTACCGAGGTAACAGAATTTGTTGGGAAAAAGGAGGATTTCTTATCAAATGTAACAAACAAGCACACTCTGTGGAAGACGATCATAGAACGAATGCGTCAGAAATGATGTTACGTTATTCAAGCGGAAGAAGATGCCGATATTAAAGTTGCAAAGATAGCCATCAATATGTCTGCTTCTAAATCAATCACCCTCATTTGAGAAGACACGAACCTTTTCTTGCTGTTCCGTGCATATGTTTATAAATGTACAGCATTTGATTTTTGCTCTGACAAGGCGAAATTCTACATCTACAATATCAAGGTTCTCATGCAGGTGCTTGGCGAAGCAGTTTGTAATGATCTGTCGTTCCTGCACGCCTTTATGGGATGCGATTCGGTGTCCAGGGTATTCGGAATAGGAACGACGTTGGGGTACTAACGAATCGTCAAGAGAGAAAAGAAAATGACAGACTGTTCAAAAGCATTTTCTCTACCAAAGCAAATCTAGGATGTTGTGGAAACCAATGGTTGTAAGGCAATATTAGCATTGTTCAATGCGGATAGAGAAACACTCCCTGGCATATATTAGATACAATAGGCTCTGCAAGAAAGTTGCGAGAGCTTAGACGTTCGTCACGTCAGCACGACTCCCACCAACGCCCTCTGTGTGTAAACGTCATTCTTTGCGGATTTGCTACCAGATTATAGAGTGGATGGGATGTAGTGATTAAATGGTGCCATCTGAGTGGAGGTGGAAGGTGGAAAGGAGCAAACTTGTTCCAGTGATGATGGACAAAAGTCTTGCTCCAGATGGACAAATTCAGATAATTCATTGCAACTGTTTAGAAAGATAGAATAACCTAAGGTGTACCTGCAGGAGGCATGGACTAGAATTTACAAGTGCATGTGGACATTGCGAAGACGGAAATTGTGACAATATGAAAAATGATCCAGTGGAAGATGATGATGAGGAGTTAAAAGTTTTGAAAAAGCACTGTGATGTAAGTGAATCAGTGTGGATACAGCAAGAGAAATGGGTGTAGGGGTACCCATTGATATTGTATAAGCGTTTATTTGGAAATCACTGGTAACATGTAAAAAATGGGTAAAAATCCAAGATGTATCAATTTATTATGAAAACTGACCGAGTTAGTTCTTCACATGTAAATAGAAAATGACTTGTAAACCAAAAAAAGTCATATTCGAAATTTGACACATTCACATACCCGGATCTTGTCTAATGTTTAAGTATGTTGTAGACTGGATGGGTCCAGTCTACAACATACTTAAAAATTAGACATAAAACCACCAAAAAACAAAATGTTGCGACTTTTTGGGGGCAATCAGTATATTGATCCGCTTATAAATGTAAGATATATATAATGCTACCAAACCTTATGTCGATAATACTTTTTTCCAATATTGATCAATATCTATTACATGGTTTTGATTCTGTGAAAATGTTTAAAATTTAAGACTTAAGCTTAAAGGGTCTTAAGAAGAAACTGAAATCAAGGAATTTTTCTTAATTGCTGCATGACTATGAACCACTTTTATATAAATCAGAAATATTTGAATCTTCAAATTTGAGGTGGTGCTCATATTATGCCCTCTAAAAACTCTTAAAATACCGCAAAAAATTGAAATTTAGGGGATATTTATTATCTGATGTCTAATATCTAATGGATAAAATGGATACAAATCGAAGGTAGCTGAATCTTTACGAATGGCTTCAACTCTCTCTATCTCCCTGTCCCCCTTACATAAAAGTAAATAAAATTTAGTCAACTTTACCCACCAAAAAACCTAGTAGCTTAGTAGTGAATATTGTACATAAAAATCTAAATATATACACATACATAACTTTATACAAATAGAGGTAAGTAGATGTTTTCTTTAATTCGTGAAATTGCAATTAGGTGTAGATTCTCAATTAACAGAATATACGATTGATAAAACAGAATTCCAATTAACGAACACAATTTTTGCCTATTTCTCCAAACGAAACTACGTTTTTATATTCTAAAAAGTTATTTCTTTTAAAATGAATTAAATGATTTAAATTTACTAAACTGAATAACTACAAAAAAATATATAGATTTTTTTTAATTTTCACACTCGCAAGTACCAGTAGATTATCGACTTGTGAAGCTGAAACCGTATATAATGAGTTTTCTACTGTATATTTCATCAATTCCTCAGATTTTAGGCTAACAAATCAGAGATAAATTTGTCAATATTATTTAAATAAGATTTTTTAAAACATATTCGGGCCTGGGGTATCAATAGAACGTGCACAGCCTAATCAGAATATCTCCTAAGCAGTATCACAAAAAAACGCAAAAAATCGATATTTCCTTGTATTATATTCTAAGAAAAGTTTACTTCGCAAAAAAAAACATGTTAATTATGCGTAAAAACTGACCGATAGACATTTTCACCGGTCTCCTCTTTAAAATCGTTGCTTAAAATCAGTTTGAAAATCTAATTGCGAAGTAATTGTGAGAAAGCAATGTTATATCTTGAGATATTTTTCTGTGTCTCATATACAAGCAAAAGTTATTTCATTCTTTATAAAAGAAAACAGATTTGAAATATTTGATGACTAAATTTAGGTATAAATCTGTTTTTAAATATGAATTTTGTTTCTTTACGTTTTAATATGTTTCAGTTATTTTTTGGACCTAACATATAATTTCTCAGAGTGACACTAGATGGAATCGAAATATAATTTCAATGGTGTCCTTAGATTCTGTGAATAATTTAATCCTTATTGAAACCTATTTGAATGTTTGGTTAATATATATTTCTTTACAACACAGACAAACATTGCCATATATATAGATATACGTATAAAAGTTGTAACCACACACACACACACACACACACACACACACACACACACACACACACACATATATATATATATATATATATATATATATATATATATATATATATATATATATATATATATATATATATATAAAACAATAAAGCCGTTTCAGGTCAACTCTCTATCTCTTTCTCTCTTCAGAACTCGTCGTTCTCTCTGCCACTAATTAACCGCCTTTCATTTACGCCTTCCCGCCTCTTTATTTGTACATGTATTTCTATCTGCTTTATTGTTTTTATACGTATATATATATATATATATATATATATATATATATATATATATATATATATATATATATATATATATATATATATATATATAAAATGCTTTATCCTGGATATTGAGCTGTATACTCTTCACAATAGGGGTTTACCTTTCCTAAAAGTTCGCTTTTAGTACACCTCTTTATATATATATATATATATATATATATATATATATATATATATATATATATATATATATATATATATATATATTTATATATATATATTTATATATATATATACGTATATATATATATGTGTGTTTGCAACTTTTATACGTATATATATATATAATATATATATATACATATATATATATATGTATATATATATACACACACACACACAACACACACACACACACACATATATATATATATATATATATATATATATATATATATATATATATGAAATAGTAAAATATAGTATTGAATACTAGCAAGCATATACACCCTATCCCGGATGAGAAGCTAGACTTTTTCAAACAATAAAAGACAGCTGTACCTAAAATATAAGCGGAGAAAGAACAAAATGCGCGCAACCTGAACTATGATTAAGGGGACAGTTTTTGGGCTATATACGAGGAAAACGACATCATTACAAGTGGATGGACATAGGAAATATCTTTATGAAAATTGATATTAATGAGAGAAACCCACAAAACTACTCTACAAAATGGAAAACTATAAATCAATTGATCACGATGGAATACATGGATTTTGTTTAAGAAATTCAGAAGCGTACATTAAACGCCTAGCACAAAACCTAAAATATCGATACGCAAAAAAGACTCACCAGAGTGAATGATTAAAGAAAAATGACACAAATTAAAAATAATATAGCAAAAAGGGATGGGCCCACGTAGATACAGGTCGTTTACCTGTCTATCATCCACGTTGAAAAATTAAACGACTGCTCCCTATAGACCGGTGTCGTCTTGTCCTTCGGGGCTGGGTTCCGCCGGTTTGTGGGTCTGTCCTGTGCAGTTCTAGGAGGTCCACCCTCCCAGGCTTCGCCTCCCCTCTTTGGGGAGGAGTGTGTTTATTGCTTACTGCCTGAGGCGCTCCTACCGGGGAATGCCGACGGGGCTGCCCAGGCAATTTTTAATGGGCAGAGTGCTCACCTTCAAGCCCCACATTCCCGACCCATCTTACCTTGTGGGAGTAAGATAAAACTGGCCTTGTGCCTAACCTCCTGAAGAGGAGGTAAATAATACAACTTAGAGAACTTACTACTCCATTAATGGACTGAAAATATTCTCTGGGACAGAGAAAGCGAAACGAGAGACAAATAACTTGCTATACCGTACGTCTAGGTTTTAAAAGGAATATAGACGAGTGAGCCCTTCACATAACCCATGACTCTTACATATAAACACTTATTGCGTTTTCACTTGTTATCTGTCATTATGGCCTAACCAAGCGTCAAATTTTTGGGGTTTGATTAGAAAGCGATACCTCAATACGGGTTTAGCTGCTGGTGGTATAATATGGGTTTCAATACTTGTTTTTCTTATTAACTTCTTTGGGGCTCGAAAGAGGTTTTAACAATCTTTTCCGATGTTATTAGTCGTCAAGATCATTTAGCCCTGCACATGCCGCCTTCGTCTTTGAATTTATGTTTGGATGGCCAAATTTTCATTGCTATTGTTGCCATTTTTAAAGAACTCTCTCACAGTCTTGTTCAACTGTGTCCGTGCATACTCCAGCACAACGTCCTTTCTCTTCCGGTAAATGCCATTTATATACTTGTAAAGATAAACATATCAAACAGTAAACATAACATTTTAACCCGTATAAACAAAGATTATTAAGTCTTTTGAATCAGAACAGGTAAAGTTATTAGATTACGAAATTATAATAATATTTAAAACACCCTGTATATACGTATTTTTCGTTGTGTCCATCAGTCAAGTCCGCAATTAGGACACATAGTGCCTAGAATATAACGCATCACATGAATAGTGTGATTTAAACGCTTTAACCTCGGGTGAAAAAACCAAAGGCTGAGATGAGGCGAACAAATATATCCATGTGACTTTCTCTCTTTTATACCATTTGGGGGTGTCAAATATTCTAGAATATTTGATACAAATGCCATCGTTTCCTCTTTTCTTTCTTTCTTTATTTCATTTGTTTCCTCTCTATCTGTCTTCATATTCAGCTCTACAAACTATTTCTTTCTTACCTGATCTCTTTAACTTTCTATATCTCGCTCCCCTTTATCTCTGTATAGTTGCTCTCATCTTTTTTCTACTCCCTTTTTACATATCTATATATCTATGCTTCGCATTCCTTAAACGCCGCCCCCTGTTTCCTCCTCTCTTTCACGCCAACTCTCTCTCTCTCTTTAAAACTCCGTCGTTCTCTCTGCCACTAGCTAACCACCTTTCATTTACGCCTTCCCACCTCTTTATTTGTATATCTATTTCTCTCTGCTTTAATTCTTCTTTCTTTCTTACCTTTTCACTTTCACTTATTCAATCTATATTAATACGTCTATTTTTTACTTTTATTCATTCTATCGCAATGCTTCTTAACTCGTCGACTTCTCTTTTATTTCATTTATCTCGTTCCCCTCTCCTTAAACCCATCATTTGTTTACACCTTATTCATATTTCTTTAATTCCAAATTAATTTGGCTTTTTTCCAGCCCCCTCTCTTCTCTTCCTATCCCTCCTTCTTTGTCCTTATCCAATTCTTGCATTGTCTTCTTGGGGGTCAACCAATTTTCCCCCAAACTCTTCGTAGTTTTCTCTTAGCACAATTTGTACTTTAAACACAACTTCAATGTTCTCTCCTTGCTCATTCTTCAAGGGCGCGGCGAAGAGCATTTGCATCGTAGCAATATTTCTCTTTACGTATAAGTGTCCAAGAGAGGGGACCAAGCTAGAATAAAATAAGTTACTTAAGGAATAAATGTTTGGAATTCGAAAATGAAAAATACCAATGGGGAGATATGTAATTTAATTTTCATTAATTAAAAAAAAGCAAAGTTGCGGTGCAAAATGGCGTGTCTATGATTATTAGGATTCTTCTATGTGGTGGATATGCTAAGCCAGAAGATGTATCGAGTGATAAAAATAGTCTTGGTTTACCTTATCACCGCCATAAAAGAGCCCGCCTTCATCTAACATGTAGAACCTAGGCATGAGAAAGAATAAGTGCACGCTGGAATGAGAGTATTCATACGTATCGATCACATGCAATCGGCGTGAGGGTTATCTATAAAATACGAGCTTAATAGAAGTTGTCAGAACGCATCTTAGCATTCTAAGGGCTTAGACCATTAAATGATGAAGATCAGTATTGAATACGGTGTTGTTAAAGACATATAAAGCATGTGACGAAGCATGTGACGAGCAAAATGTTTTCGATATCAGTATTGAAAACGGTTTTGTTGGAGAACAGTCTACTTATATTGAATATGGTGTCACCAGAGAAAACAAAAGTACCAGTAGTCAGCACGTTGTTTCCATCGAGATACCATTTTACCGTGCTTTTATCATTTTTCATACGTTCATTTTATAATTATTGCAGCTCACTTGGGGTTCTTACATCAGTTGTTATTAGTGAATTCTCATCGAAAACAACATGTAGCTTTCTCTGAAGTAAAAGTAAGTATATCCAATATTACTTGTGACTGACTCAATCAACCATGTTCAGAAGTTCAGTAGAAGATTATGTAAACGTTTCATTGCTCAGACACAATTTTAAATAGTATCTATTTACTCCGAAACAGAATTATCACCTTTAACAACTCACATTACAATTCGAGTAATACCAAACTGAGAAACTTATAGTAGAAATCAAAAATACAATTTCGAAGATTATATATATATATATATATATATATATATATATATATATATATATATATATATATATGTATATATATATATAATCAAATATAAACTAAAAGTAAACTTTTAGTAGATAGAACCTATAGTGAAATAGGTTTAAGCTCAATATACGAGAAAGAGAAATTATAAAGATAGAAGAAATAAGAGTGATAAACATGTACGAATGTCGATTATTCAATGCAAGGTATATTCTGTAATAAACTAATGTTTATTATTTCCTTAAGCCAAGGCTTTTCAAAGATCGAGATTTATTACAGAATACACCTTACATTGAACAATCAAATTTTTAAATAAATCTGGACATTCGTACATGTTTATGACTCTTATTTCTTCTTATCTTTATATATATATATATATATATATATATATATATAGTCATCCACATAAGACTGTTTCGCTGTTTCACAGCTCATCAGCCAGGATCGCGCTGACAGTCATGCGACACTGACTGAATGTAAGAAATATCTCAATGTTAGTAAACATTGCAAATGCCGGAGCTCGAATAAGTTTTACCTAATGAGCTATGCCTTAAAGCTAAATGGCAGTTTGCGATACCCTTACAAAATAAGCTCTACCCGGGGGGAGCTTTATATAGTCATCCACATACAGACTCTTTCGCAGTTTCACAGCTCATCAGTGCGGCTAGACCAGTTAGTGCCTCAAGCCAGGATTGAAACGCAACCGTCGAGCTGACAGTCGGCGCTATATATATATATATATATATATATATATATATATATATATATATATATATATATATATATATATATACGGCTATAATCTTCGAAATTGTATTTTTGAATTATTATATAAGTCTCTCAGTTTGGTATAATCACATATTACAACTCGGAAAATTGGAATATTAATATAAAATGGTCATTTTAACCACTACATAAAAAATACTTATTAAGAATATAATATATAGTAAAATTCACTTGAACATAAAAATAAGTGTTGTATTTTGCGGGATTTTAGGAAATATTGTAATCGTCTGATCGCGACCGTTATCAAGTATGATATATGAATTAATAACAACAAGTAATATATAGGATTAATAAAAACATGTATATACATTATTTTAAATATTTCAATATAAAATAAGTCATATAGCAGAGTAATGAAATCTGCATATTACATTATTATATACTTTATTTTGATTAAGAACAGTATTGATAGATACATTCATTGTACTACGTTTTCAACGTAAATGTCTATTTACATATTGGCCGCCCAGGTAGGAAGTAAACCCGAGACTATTAAAATAAATCAACAACAGATGTAAACACTATACAAGAATGGGACTGCAACATTTTCAATCAATAGCATAAACAAACAGAAAACATATCTTCATAATATTAACTGACCAATAGCGTGTGCGAAAAACACAAGCCACGCCTACAAATTCAAGTTAAGAGCAAAATCGGAGTTCCTTCCAAAAAATGGCTCCCAGGTGGACAAAAGAGTGACCCGCACGCAAATGCTTCCATAGTGAAAAAACGAGTTCAGAGACAACTCATTTTTCTCTACACGGTTTTCAATGAAAAACTGTTAAAAGAGACATTTCCTTGAACAGTAAAAGAAACTCATTATTCAAACAGTTAACAAGACATTCTATACAAAAAAACGGAGAGAAATTCATTGAGTAATTTGTACAACTTTAATGTGCCAAATATGTTTAATAAATTGTTGTAGTTAATATAAATGTTTCAGTTTTGGGTTCTTACTTCTAATCGTTGTTGTGTTGGATACTGACGTTTTTGCTCGTTTCCTTCATGTTTAACAAGAATAGAATTCATTAGTACCCCCACAAATTTAGGTGACCCTGCGGAACATTTATTCGGTAGAATTACAGTTAGTTAAACAACAATGACTTTAAACGAACCCACATTATGTACATTGACTATCACCCTGCCCACATACAGCCCTACAAATGTGCAAACATGGGTTTTCAAGCTAAATGCAATATTCACTGCGAGAAAATAACTTCCCAAGATTAAAAATATGTATATATGGTAGAAAAGCTACCTGCAGACGTAGCAACAGAAGCCGTCAATCTTTTGGATCATATACCAGTGGATAAACCCTACGACATTTTGAAAGATGCCATTATAAGACGGACTGGAAAGTCAGACGAAAGACGACTCTATGACCTTTTTAACAATTTGAATTTAGGCGATATGAAGCCATCTCAACTTTTGAGGAACATGAGGATATTGTTAGGGACACATTCGATGTTCGATACAGTATTGAAAAAGTTATGGACAGATAAACCCCATGCTCATACAACACACATTTTGGCATCAGTCCCGGACGACCTGAGTTTAGACAAGCTATCAGATATAGCTGATAAAATTCATGAAAGTAACAACAATAATCAGGAAAAAATGTCTATGCGTTTTTAACGCCGACATTGCAAACAGGCACATCTGACAGCATAGCAATGCTGAAGAAAAACAAGACAGAATTGACACTAAAGCTCTAGAGTCTCATCAAAAAACAGGACTATCATTTTTACCGGTTTCAGAGACCTTTCAGAGACAATTCATATTCTCCACATAGGAATAGCCTGAGCCGTCCAAATTATTTCTTCCAGAAGGTGACAACAATGCGATAGCTGCTGGTATTATTTAACATTTGAAAAAAGACCAGGAAATGCATAAAACTATGCAACTTCAATGCTGAACAATTACAGGCGAGAAACGGACGCTCCCGCAGCGAGTAAAGACGATATTTACTGTCTGAATGAGACATAAGTTTTCTATACTGTAGGAATACTGGATACGTTTATTAGTCGACACAGGTGCACACATCGGTTTAATATCACCAGAACCTAACAGCAAGTCTATACCATCAGAATACGCTTTACAAGCAGCAAACGGATCCACAATCTTAACCTTCGGAGTGATATCACTGACATTGAATTTGGGACTGCGACGACCATTTTCATGGATTTTTACGCGAGCTCAAGTGTAAACACTCATTCTTTTGGCATACTTTTTATCACATTTTCGCTAGTGAATGGACATGTCTACACACTGCCCCATCGACAGTGAAACACAGTTGTCAATGAAAAAGATTACCTCAGTGTACACATCAACGGGAATCAGCTCTGCTTTACCAACCAACAGTGGTTTAGTTTAGAAAATTCGCACCTATAAAAACTTTTAAAGCACACAGATGAAATTTGCTATACTGCTCAACATCATATACAAACTACGGGACCACCATCTGACGCATCTCCACGCAGATTGCGCCCGGATAAGTGCAAAATAGCAAAATACGAATTTCAACATATGCCAAAATTAGGCATTATCTGCCCTTCAAGTAACCCATACTCGTCGCCACTACACATAGTACTAACACCAGATTCAGGAGATTGGCAGCCTAATTCCACGTATTCATGATTTTGCCATAGCTCAGCAAGGAACTAAACTTTTTACAAAACTTAATTTTGTCAAGGCATACTACCAAATTCCAGTGCCAGAAGATCACATAGAAAAAACAGTAATTACTATTTCTTTTGGTCTATACGAATTTACAGAAACTGATAGACGAGGTTTTGAGAGGATTCCAATTTGCTTTTGCATATATCGATGGCGTTCTCATCGGTAGTTGAAATATTAAAGAACATCACAAACATCTAGAACAGGTATTTGAGAGACTGGCACATTTTGGCTTAAACATTAACGTAAACAAATGTGTTTTCACAGTTTCCTTACTGACATTCTTAGGTCACGTAATCGATGAACAAGGTATTGTGCCCGTGCCAGAAAAAGTGACAGCAATACAGCAATCTCCTCAACCAACATTATTGCGACAACTGAGAAGATACTCCGGTCTGATAAATTACTACCTCAGATTCATTCGACAGGGTGCAAACAGGTTAACTCCTCTCACAAATTTGTTGCGCAAACAAACAAAAAAATGCAACGATTACAGTAGAAGGGGACGCATTGATCGTATTTAACAACTAAAAAAAAACACTGGCAGATTTCACAAAACTATCTTACTTATCTGATTAGGATAATTCAGTACTCACACTGACTACAGACGCTTCTTCATCTTAAATCGGATAAGTTTTGCACAAGATTAAACCAATATAGAAAAAATTCTTTCTTTTCGATGAAACTGAGCAATGCACAACAAAAATACAGCGCTTTTTCCAGGGAATTACTTGCGATCTATGTGTCAATGAAACATTTTTGAAATCTTCTCGAGAGTCGAGACATTACAGTTTTCACATATCACACACCCCTTAAATGAGCCTTGCACAAAAGCATATACAAATATAAACCCAGAGATATCCGACAGCCGTACTATATGTATATATATATATATATATATATATATATATATATATATATATATATATATATATATATATATCAAGGGAGGCGCGAGACTCCACGAATGGCCTATGCTGGACATCTCATTTCTTTGATCAATCATAACTCAAAAACCAATAAACCAAATTAGTTACAACTTTGCACAACATTTTTATTTGATAGGTTCTATAAGTGTGTAGAATTTCAGCATCATTAGTCAAGGCAACCCAGAGATCCAGAAAGTTCAATCATGAAATCATGTTATCTGTGTATACGTACGTACGTACGTACGTACGTACGTATGTTCCACCCTGTATCTCATCAACTATTTGATAGATTCAGCTGATTTTTGGCAGAGATAGAGGTTCTAGGGTCTAGTTGATGGCATTTCAATTTCAGTTTACCATATACCTTAGTTTTCCAGAAATTAAAACAAAAACCTTAAAAATGACCATTGTATTGAGGCAAAGCCTTTACAAAAGTAGTGGCATTCCATGATAAATGCCAGTATACTGAAATCATATGCCCTTAATAATGTTAAGATGAAAATTCATATACACTAAATGTACAAAAGCAAAGAAAACCTCAAACTTTTACACTTTTATAGTCGTACACTATTGACCTACAACTTTATATATATATATATATATATATATATATATATATATATATATATATATATATATATAGTACATGCATTGTATTAGTTTCTGTAGATGTAAATTCGTTGAAACACATGTGTTTATGAAGAGTGCTCAATAATAAGCTGTTCTTAAGTATACATTTCTATTTATACAAACATTATTGGTTACACATGTGCATACATGTATCGCTTGTACTCTTCACAGAGAGTCAACCTCTTCAGACCAAAGAAGACAGAGAGGCTATATCTATCTATCTATCTATCTATCTATCTATCTATCTATCTATCTATCTATCTCTCTCTCTCTCTCTCTCTCTCTCTCTCTATATATATATATATATATATATATATATATATATATATATATACTATCAGCCACGCTCGGTTTTGACACATATGACCCAGCCACTATCTCTTTTCCTAAGCTGAAAGTAGAAATAATAATTAATAACTCCCAGCTGTCACCCCATTTCCTCTTTACCTTGAACTGTGTAAACTGCTGCTGAAAACGGGTTTACCTAAATCGCCAATTTTCAGTTTTGCCCTTTTCTATCAACAGCCATGTTCAAACTCGCACGTTTTCAGGCAAATCAAAATTAATTACTGTATCATTTTTTTTTCATTTTTCTTCATCCTGAGGAAGGCAACAATAAGAACGAATTTTTGCTTTTCTCTTTCATTTTCTCTCTCTCTCTCTCTCTCTCTCTCTCTCTCTCTCTATATATATATATATATATATATATATATATATATATATATATATATATATATATATATAGGCATCCTGTTTTTGTTTCACTGTTAGATACTTAACTCCACTTTTTATTTTATTTACTTATTTATTTATTTATGAATTTTCCAACGAATGTTAAGTCTGCAATATCTTGGATTTAGTTAGTTTCTCTGGGAATTTACACTGCATTTTTTTTCTTCTTTTGTTTAAAATGACTCAAAGCTTCTTTAGACTATATATATATATATATATATATATATATATATATATTTCTCTCTCTCTCTATCTCTCTCTCTCTCTCGCTCTCTCTCTCTCTCTCTCTCTATATATATATATATATATATGTTCATGCAGAGATAAACGACGATTGTGATTTAAAGCGCTTAAATGTTTATTTTCCTTGGTTATTATTTTGAATTAAACGATTTACAAAATTTAAATGCATAAGAAAGTTATTTCAAATAATTAAAGCGAGCGATGTTTCAAATTAAAATATAATTTTGTATTATTAAAAATAATTCATATGATTTTAAGCGATGTTTCTTTACTCCATTCACTCCAACATTTTCTGAAGAAATAACGCTGTAGGACGATTTCAAAATAAGGGTTCTTTCTAATAGCAAAATATATAATGTCATCAATGTAGGAAATCGACGATATTTTGTAAGAAAAATTCAATTGATACGAGGTTAAGCCTAATTGAGGTAATCTTTGAAAACTAATATAACCTCAAACATTAATCGCAGACTTTATTAGAAAAAAAGTCGTAACGTTCTTAAAAGAGAAAAATATCAGCTTCACACTTCAGTTCTCTGAAGCAAGTTTATGTTTTTTCTTTCACAATATAAAAAGATGTATCAATACTCTGTTATTCGATAGCGGTCAATTTATGTGAACGATAATACGGTAAAAAAGTTAATCTATCTATCCATATATTATTAAGAAATTATGGTGTTTTTTTGCAGTTTGTCTGTTCGCACGCAAATAAAAACATGAATAGGCAGAGTACACATTACTAAGGTAGTAGGTTTTACCATCACGTAAGTCTAGATAATGTTTTTAATTAGATAAGTGTTTTATGAATTTAAAGAAATTAACATAACTTAATAAGATAAAACTTATTGTAAAAATACTTTTGTTAAACAAAGTAACCTATTTTTTTCTAAAAAAATTACCTAAAATGTATTCGGTATTAGTTCAAAACGAAATCGTTTCGCTGTAAGTCATAATACATACACACATCCTAGTTACTTACTCTCATACAAATACTAAGTAGTGTATGTTTTTCACGAAATTTCACAAATATTTTCCATCGTACTAGCTATAAAGCGATAGAACTAGGTAAAGATGGGCATTTACATGCCCTGGTATGCTACCGAAAACGCTCCAGATCGGGTATAAATTAGTATTATATACGATGTAAGCAGATTCGGGTTGTCATATACTATTTAATATATGGAGAAATCGATGCTTTTTCCTTACCTTTCGGATCGGTATACAATTGCATTAAATAGTGGAAGGCTACTGAGATATCAACTAGGCTTATTGGTTTAAGAAGATCACGTGTCAGGAGATAGAAGCATCTCGAAATAAAATACGTTAAGTTAAACAGTAGACGACGGAATCAAGGTTATTTATTACTGCGACTATTTAAAGTTGGTTAGTTTTGTAATAGTTTTAGTTAGTTCGTAACAATTTTTACTCAGAAAATTTTCATATTAACTAACTCTTAAAACGTTATAATATTTATATCCTATTTTAAAATGACTAACACAATGTATTTTCGCTATAATTATATTAAACAGTTGTGAAAATATTGCGGGTAAACATTCATAAATACAGCTATCATAAAAAAGAGCCCATGTAGTGCAATGACAGATCTATGATCAGATGGATCTGCAATGTGAAATCTGACCAAACCCAACACATCAGGTCAGAGGATTTACTGAAAGCATTAAACTTGCCCAGGATAGAAGTCATTCTAACAATGAATCGATTACGCTTGTATAGTAATGTGGAACGTTAATCCACCTAGATAAGCTATTGCAGAAGCATGAATGTCCTTAATCGCAGGAAGGTTAGCCGGCCAAAGAATAATTCGAAGCAAGTGATTGGTGAAGATAACACAGAGTATAATTTGGCGACTGCTGACCCGCTAAATACTGAGAATTGGAGAGTGAGCTTGCATAATATAAAAAAACCTCTGACCCTGAATAAGGAAAATGTGATGTTAAATGAATAAAAGAAAGACAAGTAACACTGTGTGAACAGCATCAACAACAGCAAGTTTCGCGCGGTCTGTAAAGTAACACCCTTCCTCCACGGCCAGCTGTAAAAAAGAAGATTGAACAATTATTGCAATGTATGAGAATCCACGACCAACCCGACTGAATATCTTTGATGTTGTGGAAATAAATACATATTTATTCTATTTTATATTATACTAGCAAAACCGTGTTCCGGTAAAGCCGGGAAAGTTGAGGAAACAAAGCGTGGCAACGTCTAGTAGTATTTTTTAAAGTCCGAATCAATTATCGAGACGTGAGAGGCGTAGCTATTATATAAATATATATATATATATATATATATATATATATATATATATATATATATATATATATATATATATATATATATATATATGTGTGTGTGTGTGATCGTGGGGAGCATTATTTGCTAGTATATATATATATATATATATATATATATATATATATATATATATAAATTAATTTGATCCGACGGAGCATATATTTCCGAGTGAATATATATATATATATATATATATATATATATATATATATATATATATATATATATATATATATATATAGTATGAATTTTTATTTATACAAACAATATTGGTTACATATGTGCATACATGTTTCGGTTGTACTCTTTACAGAGAGTCAACCTCTACAGACCAAAGAATACAGAGAAGACTTCTTTGGTCTGAAGAGGTTGACTCTCTGTGAAAAGTACAACCGAAACATGTATGCACATATATAACCAATAATGTTTGTATAAATGAAAAATTATACTTAAAACCAGCTCTACTTGTTATTTACCACTTTTTATAAACGCTGGAGTTTCAACGGATTTACATCTACAGAAACTAATACAATACATGTGCTATATATATATATATATATATATATATATATATATATATATATATATATATATATATATATATATGAAGAAGAATAGAAAGGAATTAGAGAAGCAAAAGCCAAATCAAATTTCAATTCAATTGCTTAGAGCAAGATATATTCCGCAAAAACGCAATTTATTCAAGTTAAATTTTCCTTAAGCCAGGCTTTTCAAAGATCAAAATCTTATCATCAGAGGAAGTCGCTGTGATAGATAAGTTGGCAAAGGCCAAGATTTAAAATTTGAAAAAGTAAAATAAAAGTTGTAGGGAAAGAAACACAGGGCAAAACTCTGCCCGAATGCAAGCAAATGTCCGATTGCTAAAAAGTTCGGTGTCGAAAAGTCCAGCGGAGATGATGAAATGTAGATAGTTAGGTCGTTAAAAGGCACGAGAGGTGGTGAGAGAGGATTCGAAGTTAAATTCCAAATACCACAACTTCAGGTGCGGCGAAGATAGAATGAATCCAAAGGGTAAAAAGTCCAAAAAGGGGTACGTTCGTGGATGCAGGCAAGGCTCAGTAAAACGTGAGGTGGAAAATATTCGCCATTAAAAAGACTTCCTGGGCTAAGATATCATGGAATGTGTTTTAAAATGGGAAAAAAGACAGCGGAAAATATTTAAATGCTTGCCCGTTGAGAAAACCGACTTATAATGAAGAAAGGCAGAAACTCATATGCGACCAGTAGGCAGGAAGGGAAGGAATAAGGGGTGTGGAGGAGGAGAGAGGAACGGGTGCGAAGGAGGAGAAAAGGAAAGGGCGCGGTGAATAAGTGCGGTTAAAACTAAGAGTGTGAGTGTGGGGGTAAGTCGCTTGAAGTTGAAATTGGATGTTAGCGCGAATTAGGGTTCAACTAGAAAAGGGATAGAATGATGTGGGGGCAAGTCAACGAGTGCTGGGAGGGAGAGTTAAAATACCAGAATGTGTCGGGGGGGGGATATGAACAGGGTTCGGGGTTTAGTTGTTTAAACAGATGACCTTATATATAAACAATGAGGCAAAATATATTTGAAGGGTCGAACTAGAAAAATAAAAAGTAAGAATAAAAATTAAAAATTAAAAATTAAAAAATTAAAAAAATAAAATTAAAAATAGAAATAAGAAAATAAAAAATGAAAAAGAAAAATAAATAAAGCAGAAGTTAATGCCTGCAAGTATGGTATCATGGCAACAGGAAAGTAGTACATTACCTCTCCCTTCAAAAACAAGCAGAAGGTAGTCCATGGGAAGATGGTCTCATGACAAAACAACAGTTGTTATATTAACCTTTCCTCACACGATGATGTAATACTCGGGAGTATTACCTCCTTAAAAAGAAGGAAGTAATCCATGGGAGGGCCGAATACTATACTACCCTACCCTATTAAAAGATGATACAACAACAGATTAAATCAGTTTTTCGGGGAGGAGGGGGTCATAATTTTTTTCTAAGATCCCACTTTCCATTTTAATCGTATTCATTTCTGACCAACAACCTTCATTTTCCCCACACTTTTGGTCGTCTTGTGGATAGTTATGACCTTGAAGTAATATTTTTTAACGCCTTACATCAAGTGGCTTCGTGTCTTGTATGGAGCGATTTCCACAAAAAAACTTATTCCAAATCAAAATTCTTATATATTCTTTTGCAAATATATAATTAAAAGTGTAGTATCTGTTCTCAGCATCTCGTTTGCTCTTTTACTATCGACGAAACCATTGTCAATAGTTTAATTTAAAAGCAATAACAAACCAATACGGCGTCGTTAACGGGAGAGAGAGAGAGAATGAGAAAGTGGGGAAGATATATATATATATATATATATATATATATATATATATATATATATATATATATATATATATAGATAGATATAGAGATATAGAGAGGGTTCGTAGTTTATTAAAATTAAAACTTATCTCGCGTTTTTGTTTATTTTTATTGTAAGTTTCAGTTCGATTAGATTTTTCGTTTTTTTTATTAAGATTTACCTCGCGTGTGACAAGAGTAATAAAATCAATTGTTATTGATAAAAATAAATTACTATCTCCCGGGCAATACCGAGTAGCCCTGCTAGTTTAAAATAATAAAGTTTTCAAACACGAAACATTAACATTTTTGTTTATTTAGAAAAATATTTATTTATCTTTCAAATGTGAACAAAAGAAAGGAAATAAAAGGAAAATCAAAGTTGCTTTTCACTGGCAATTCAAAAAATCAAGTCGGTCGTTCAAGAAAAGAACGTTTGAACACAAATGCTATTTTTTGTCCAGAAAACAAAACAATATTGCGAAACAGAACTTTTTGTTATATTAAAAAATCATTGCATTAAAAAACGATAAGAAATGATAGTAAATTAATAAAAGACCCCTTTTAAAACTAATATGCAAATTAGTTTACCTTGCAAATATGTTATCACACCTACATTAACCCTATATATTATAGATGGCACGTGTATAGCATGAGTTGATTTTTTTGGCAAATATACCGTTTTGGCTTTACGGTTCGTGCGAAATATGAGCCGAACTTTCGCATTTATTCATTTTTATATACAGGGTGTTTCAAAAGTCTTGGGAACATAACGATTTTTAATAACTCAAAAACTATTAGGAGTTGAAAAATGAAATTGGTACCGTTGGAAAGGTTAAAGTTTTAAGTTTTGTGGGGAATCTTCAAAGTTGCTCAATATGAGCACCATTCGTCACACGGCAGACATCTAGTCGATAGTCCATTTCCTGCCAAACGCGTTCCGGCATCTTGACGTCAATGGTTCCCACAACTGCCGTTACTCGAGCCTTTAGTTCGTCAATATCTCTTGGAAGGGGCGGCACATAGACTTGTTGCTTGACAAAGCCCCAAAGGAAAAAGTCACACGGGGTAAGATCTGGAGACCTAGGAGGCCATAGCATGAGAACGTCATCACCTCGCCCAGATCTCCCAATCCATCTACCAGGCAGCCTTGTGTTAAGAAACTGCCTTACTCTAAGACTCCAGTGTGGTGGTGCACCATCTTGTTGAAAAATGAAGTCATCAGATTCTGCTTGTTCCAACTGAGCCATTAACCAGTCTTCCAGCATGTTGAGATAGGATTCACCAGTGATAGTTGCCTCTTCAAAGAAGAACGGTCCATAGACACCTTCCTTGGAAATTGCACAAAACACGTTCACTTTTGGTGAATCTCGCTCGTGCTCAAGAAGTTCATGAGGATTCTCAGTACCCCATATGCGAGTGTTATGCTTGTTAACTTTGCCATTCAGATGGAAAGTCGCCTCATCGCTAAAAACAAGCCGGTCATCAAAGCCGTTATCTTCCAACTTCTCTTGCATTGCAATGCAAAAGTCACGGCGAAGTGGCTTATCAGTGTCCTTCAACTTTTGGACCAACTTGAGCTTGTAAGGTACCATTTGCAGTCGTTTCCTTAAGACAGTTTTCTTTACATTTTCATAGTTGAAGGAAAAACCAAAATGATGATTGTCGTAGTGTGATTTGTATATATTCGAATGTGGAGAACATTTACTGTGTATGAACATAGTCAACTTTTATTTTTAGGAAGAAAACCACAAAAAGGTAAATTGATATGGTCATTAAGATATTCAAAGTCGAAGAAAATTTATTTTGTGTCAGCATATAAATGAACATAAAATATATTAAAAACTGGTTATATAATGAAATGAATCAAACATAAGGTTGGAAGATCGATTGGTCAAATAAACCAATTATACATTACTGAGTAATTCGAAATGGGTAATTCGTGCTCTTCGCCTTTATTATAAAAGACAGAAATGTGTCTTAATTAATATTAAAGAAAAATAATCTATTTTTTGTAATTTAGAAAGATTAGAGGAGGTTTTTTCTTTTCAATGACAAATGTTAAAGTCATCATGATCATGATCATCATGATCATTATCATCATCATTATC
>OY744520.1:29292072-29332072 GCA_963556195.1 Sepiola atlantica | reverse complement strand
AGGGCAAATGAATTTTGGAACACAGTTGCTAGGCGTAAGGGTTGGTTATATTGGCTATATTTTAATTTAGTTGATGTAAAAGAGGCAAAAGAGAGGTGCAGACCCATCGTCAAAATTCAGATATATTCGATTTGTGTAAAATTTCATTATCAGTATTAAACATAAATTAATAAGTATTCCTAAAATGTTTGTTTCTTTGGAGTATTTTGAAGTGTTTTAGGATGCACAATATGAGCAGGACATTTCATTTGAAAATTCATTAAATTTGATCCGTAGTCATTAGACACCAATAAAATTAGATTTCCTAAATCTCAATTTCATATTAAGATTAAAACTTGAATTTGAGACATTTTCTAGAATCAAAATCATTGAATTGATTTTGATCAACATTGGAATTACGTTTCTAGACATCAGGAGATATAAAAGTGGTGCAAAACCGTTTTTGTCAGGGAATTAATTTGATTTGTCCTCAGACAGGTATTCCTTTAGTAATATATATATATATATATATATATATATATATATATATATATATATATGTGTGTGTGTGTGTGTGTGTGTGATATGGGAATAAAACTATCAGATTAATTAGGATTTATGAATATTGACTTACCATTTAAATTGGAAAGGGTTGCACAGAATTGAAGGCTTCATCTTAAGGGAGTTAATCCTGTACACACAAATATATAAATATATAAATATGTCTAACCTTATATGAATAAAGATATATATTATTAAATTGCAAAGTTCTCTTCCCTTAGGTAAGACAGACACTCTCAGAAGTTTGCTCTGTTCGTAAAATAAATGATATGAATGTCTTCCTATTTCGTCAGAGAGATGTCTCAGCGGCTCTGTGGATAAATACGTCACATGGATGTCAAAGATTTCCTTAGTTCGATGTTCGTTATATAGCTATACAGATACGTCTTGTGTATATAGATATAAAAGTATTCATTATAAATAATTTCACACACACATATATTTATATATATATATATATATATATATATATATATATATATATATATATATATAATGTATACATGTGTGCGATGTTAATAGAAAAATACGTTTTAAAAATGAATGAAATGTCATTTATATAAAGATATAAATACAACACTTCACTCAACAAGTCTCGCCCTTAATAGAAAAAAACCCAACTTTTAAGCAAAATCCGATTTTATTCATGAAAATAGTCTTCTTCTAGAGTATATTGATTCCAGTGCGTCCCTGTCAACTCGATGACTTTTTTGTGGAACGATTTGTCTTTGGTCTTATCCGATATCTCTTTTTCATTGGAGCCAACTCTCTTTATATGAAGCATTTTTATAAGGTTTCAAACAGCAAGTCATCGCTAGGGGGAGGGGGGAATTCAGAGAATAGGTTGGGTGCGGAAACAATTCGAAGTGCAATTCGTGTAGTGTTAACATCGTTGAGATTGAAACGGAACATTTGCTTGGTAAAGGGCAATTTTCGTTATTCGTGGCCATTTTCTTGAATTTCCTCTTTCAAACGCCCCAATTATGCTATTATATAATATTCGCCATTGATGGTTCTTCCTTTCTCAATGTAATCGATGAACAAAATACCTTGCACATCCCTAAATACGGAAGCAAAAACCCTTGACTGCTGATGTTTGCGTCTTTGGTTGATTGGACGGCTTTCACCTGCTGCTGTAAACTTACTTGACTGCTGATTTGACTGAGGAGTTGTGCATGTATCTATGTTTCATCCATTGTCACATATTGACGAAACATACATTTTTTTACATTGAACAGTGGCAAACAACGTGAAAAAACATAGTTTTCTCATTGACCAATGTCCATGAAAAATGGTGAATACACTGCTTGTTGATAAATTCAACTCCTCTGCCATCTCACGCACCTTCAATTTACGATTGGCGAAGACAAATTCGTGGACGTTTTTGATTTTTTCCGGGACATCTGCTGAATTGGGGTGTAATGGGTGTTCAACATCATGTTTGTCTGTACAACCGCATTTAAAATCAGCATACAACATCTTAACCGTTTTACCGTTAGAGAAGCGCCCTAAAACATTTATGAAGCTAGTGCATTTCCTAAACAGTAATGTGTCTATCTGAAAGCCATGCTTTATAAAATTGAAACTTTTATTGTTTTGAAAATTTGCAATAGAAGCTTCATTTAAATAACTGTAATTTGTAAACTGATAATCTGATTGAGCTCAGATTTTGACAATTGTTTTAGAACCATATATATATAAATATTTGTTTTTGTTTATTATCTATGTACGTATACGTTTAGTCTTTTTTAATCGGGACTCATCAGCATAGAGATATAACTATTCACTACTGGTCGCGCGATTTGAAACCCCGCGCTACGAGTATTTTACAACTAAAATCCCGACATCTAGAACCACTAGGCCAGCGGTGAATAACGAAAAAAACAGTGATAATTTTAACACTTATTTCGGCGGCTTGACGTCATAAGAGCGTTCAACTTAATAAAAGGAACGATGTATTTATAGCTACCGACGTCATGCTGTGTTAATACTACACTCACAGTGCTTATCTAGAGGGTTTTCTAGGGGCTACAAATAATAAATATTTGTTTTTGTTTATTATCTATGTACGTATACGGTTTCGTCCTTTTTAATCGGGACTCGTCAGCATATATACATATTTCTCATTATTGATATACGTGTATTTATGATATACATTTATATAATAGCTACGACTCTGACATTTCAATAATTGATTCGGACTTAAAAAACCATCTGGAAGTTGCAATGCTTGGTTTCCTCAACTTTCCATGTATTTAATTCTACAACATCAAAAATATTCAGTCGGGTTGGTCGTGGATACATTGCTATAATTGTTCAATCTTTCTTTTTTTAAGCTGGCCGTGGAGGAAGGATGTTACTTTACAGACCACGCGAAACTTGCTGTTGTTGATGCTGTTCACACAGTGTTACTTGTCTTTCTTCTTCCTCAATTCATCTAACATCACTTTCCCTCGTTCAGGGTTTAGACGTTTTCTGATATTACGCAAGCTCGCTCTCCAATTCTCATGATTCAGCTGGTCTGTTTGGCAAAGTATCAAGAGACGAATATTTCTTGTTTGGACAAGCTAACTTAGTAAACTTCAAGTTCTTATGTCCAATTGTGGCGCGATGGGGACAAGTCGTCCCCCACAGAAGAGTGTTGATAGATTGTCCGGTATAAGTGGAGAACACACGCAACAGTTAATTTTAATAAATGTTCGCACGTAAGCTTTCAGCGGATGCAGGCGTGACCCGAGAGGTCACGTAGGACATCCAATTGGCGAATATTTACAGTTTAAACTGTCTCCTAATGTATACGGCAAGATAGAAAAGCAGTAAGTGATGGCCGAGACAAGTAGACAATGCAATTCTAGCTTATACCGAGAAAGGGAGATGGAAAGAGAGAGAATGTGTAAGAGAGTGAGAGGGGTGAATGGGAGAAAGAGAAAGAAAAAGAAAGAGAGAGAGAGAGGGAGAGAGAGAGAGAGGGAGAGAGAGAGGGAAAGGCAATAAGTGATAATTGCATCTGTCTTACAATACAATTTTATGTCGCTAGCTGACAGTAGAAGAGAGAAATATATATATAAAGAGAAATAAAGAGATAAAAAGAGAGAGAGACAGGCAGACAGAAGGAAGAGAAGAAGCAAGACTAAGTTTTGCTCGCGGTTTGTATGGTCAATGCACAGTAAGCCAATGTTTGTTGAGCAAACATAGGATAAAAGGAACGGAGAAAGAGAGCATAGGGAGGAAGCGATAGAAGAAAAGGTTAGGTTTTGGAAGTTGAATAGACCTGAGCGTTGTTTGAAACTAGACAGAAGAGGACCCGAAAATAGTATAACTGTACACTTTATATATTTCTGTATTTGGCTGTCTCACTTACATCGAGAACGAGAATTTAGATGATTATAGAATAATTCCGACGACTTTATAGTTTCATGAACTGTTGATATAATTTAAACTAAACCACACGCTTTATTTATTCATCAGTAACGTATTATAATTAATTCATCAGTAACGTATTATAATTAATTCATCAGTAACGTTTTATAATTAATTCATCCCTAACGTATTATAATTAATTCATCAGTAACGTATTATAATTAATTCATCAGTAACGTATTATAATTAATTAATCAGTAACGTTTTATAATTAATTCATCCCTAACGTATTATAATTAATTCATCAGTAACGTTTTATAATTAATTCATCAGTAACGTTTTATAATTAATCATCAGTAACGTATTATAATTAATTCATCAGTAACGTTTTATAATTAATTCATCAGTAACGTATTATAATTAATTCATCAGTAACGTATTATAATTAATTCATCAGTAACGTTTTATAATTAATTCATCAGTAACGTATTATAATTAATTTATCTATTTCAAAAACAAAAATACTTACTTATTTACATGTATGGAAAGCGTGTTCCTTCAACTCGTTCAATGCAGACATTTATTTGTTTTTTGCAAGATACATAAAAACGTTACCACGGCTATCGAAGAAGCACGAGTATTCCAAGCTCTTACGATAAGAATAGAGAGACCCTTACTTTGACCTGCGATAGAATTGGATTTTAGAAGATGTCGAGATGAGAGCAACATGATATACTAACGTAAAAATAGTCAGTGGACTCACACAAACAAGCAGCCAGTTGTTATATACCTAGCTTGTCAGTAACGAAGTAACACATGTCTTAGCTGTTTTTAACATTTTTTTGTTAACTTATGTCACCCCAAACAAGGCAAGTTTCCACTGTAAACGTGAGGGGCTACTGAGAATTAGGGTGGAAGTTTAGGGGTAACATGCTTGTTCACAGTATTTTTAAAAATTTCTGCATGTCAGTTCAGTCTGGGAAAGCGGGAACAGGGAGGAAGTTCCAAAGGCCGGTAGCTAGAGGAAAGAAGCTACTGGAGTAGAATACTCTCCGGCATTTAGGGACTTCAACAGTGATTGTTTGGGATTTAGCTGATTGTCGGGTTGGTCAGGTGTATTTACGCTCAGACGGCACCAGAGCAGCAAGTTCGTCGGAACACATTCCATTGAAATAATTGCAAAACAAGCACAGAGTTGCAACATTGCGGAAATAAAACAGAGTCTGGAGCTTCGTGGATAGTGAGGGACCTATCAGATTAGAGACACTTTTGGTACATTGTCTAATGGAGAGAGACTGGTGGATGGTGCACTAACCCAGATGTGACAACAATACTCCATGCATGGGCGAATGATGGCCTTGTAGATATATATGATACTGTCAGGTGTGAGAAGTTTTCTAGTACGGTAGAGGGATCCAACCTTATTTGCAGCAGCCTTGGCAATGTTTTCTATGTATTTGTTCTAATTCATGTTACGTGTAAATGTTAGGCCGAGGAGTTTTCACGTTGGACTCTCATGTAAGCTGTTATTTGCCATGGCAATCGGTGGTTTTAGAGCTTTTTTGTAGTTATTGCAGATAAGGAGCTTTGTCTTAGCAGCATTAAATGATCCCATCTATTTATTACCCCATTCCACTACAGACTAAAGGTCACTTTTTAAGAATTCAGCCATTGCCTCGGATATGTGCAAGTCCGTTTTACCCACATAACGAGAGTATATCGTGGTGTCGTCAGCAAATATACCCATCTCAAACGCAATGTCATTAGGGAAGTCGTTCATGAAAATCAGGAACAATAAAGGTACACGGATCGATCGCTAGGGTACACATCCATTTATGTCAATGTCATGTTGTTTGGATGAACGGCCATCGAGGATAACCGTGATCTTTCTTTTGTATAGGAAGGCATTAATTATATGAAATATTCGCCCAGTAATACCATATGAATTAATTTGATGAAAACACCTTTATGCAATAACTTGTGAAAGGATTTGGATATATCAAGCGCTACCGCCCTACTGCCTTGTTCAGTGCATGATATATGCGTTCAGAGATTACCGTTACAACATCCGCAGTAGACCATGCTTGCCTAAATCTATATTAATGGTCAGAAGGAAATTTAGAATTAACTAGGTTACGAACTATCGCTAGATTGATTACGGATTCAAAGATTTTAGCGAAGAGCAGGGGTAGGCTGATTGGCGATAATTCTGATGGTCAGTTCTATCTCCAGAATTCTTGAGAACTGGTACCACAGAGGCAATTTTTGCGCTATCAGGGAAACAAGAATTGGCGAAGCAGGGGTCAGTTCTGCAGAGGATTTCTTTATTTCAAATACTGGTATAAGATCAGGCTCACATACTTTTTATGATGTCTCGGACATGATATGAGCGATGGTCAAGTTATCAAGTGTGGCTTCAGTCCGCAATGCGAAATTTGAGAGAAAGTGGTTTTTGGAGTCTAAAGTGATTTTGAGGCGAAACACTGCGAAATTAGTCGAGCCTTATCAGTTGCCATGAAGACGACATGATTTAGGAAGTAAAGTTTTTCTCCGTATATCTCTTACAATTTTGTAATCAGATGTCTACATGTAAGGCTAAATAAATAGGTCAAAAAGAGAGTTATGGTGAGAGGTTTAGTAGACTAGCTCCGTCCTTTGGCTTACGTGTTCTGCCGTTTTCTTGTCGTGTTCTCGCACACTCTATATTTATAAACAAGTAAAATGCATACCTAGCCTTATTCAGAATTATTTTAGAATATAGTTTATGAATCAGAGCTTTGCTCATTAACTCTCTTCACCGTCTGTAAAATATTTTAAATTCGAACCAACTTTGCGGGGTAAAAAGTTATTTACCATTTTACCCAGATGGTAAATAACCTTTTTATTAGTATATGTTTTATGTAACACATGAAATAAATATTTATGTCATTGGCCGATTTTAATTGGCGAAAGGCAGGCGAATGATACATCTCTTTAATGACATTCCAATCACAGTTTTCCAGCGGAGAGATTTTGAATGTAATCTCCATAGAATAATCGAAATATCTCACGCTAAAAAATAATTTATTTTTATCCACGTTTCGTTCAGACATTGAATTCATATCCAACAGAAAACATTTAAATAACAGATTTTTATTTTTACATTTGACAGTTGTGGAAACAAAGCTAATTTAATGACTTACAATCTGTCTGGAGCCGAGACTAGCATCAAACTTTAGAACAAAAGAAATTGATGTTATATTGCATCGATTTATGTTACATGTTATGTTAACAAGTAAAGATAATTATCTAATATAACATTTTAAGAGTTTTGTTCGTTTAAGAGTTTTGTTCGTTCGTTCTGGAATTTATACACACTAATGATGGGACGATTCCAATGATGTTCTCGATTCTGATACAATTACCGATTCCGATTGAGATTTTTTTTTAAATTTCTAAATATGTAATCATAGATTTTTGGCTTATTATTTCCGAATAACTGCAAAGCTCTCGTTTAATATATTGTCAACAACGTAAAAAATACACTTATTGGGGGCCTATATTACACGAGCATATCTTTCTAAATATCTTTTCTTAAATAGTTTCCTTGTAATTGATTTAAAATAGTGAGGCAACTAAAGATTTATTTCCTTCTTAAAACAAAACCGATTTGCATGAGTTCATCATTGGTTTACAAAATGAAAATAGTCGACGATTGACATGCAAAATAAGAAGACGGTTTAGAACAGAATTGTTAATAAAACCACCTTTCTATGTTAAAAAGGAGCTTCTAAATAATAATGTGACTATTTAGAAAACCATTCTTGACACGTGAAGACGGGCGGGGATGCTTTGTTAACAATTCTGTACATTCCCTTTATCAATGAATGTTCATGTTTTTAACCTAATTAAAAAAATCATGGGCGGTTATTGCTACTGTCAATATAATATATATATGTAGTAGATTTATTTTTTTACTGTAAAAATAAAAACAAGATACAGACTATAATACTAGTCTACTACTAATAATAATGATGGAAAATTGTTGATTGAGAAGCTCAGCTAAATCATCCTCATAAATGAGATTATACTTTTTTAGGTGATTACGTGTTAACACATTGAAAACTTGGCAGAAAGAAAAAAATACACTTTAGCTTAGAATTTAAAATGGGAGATAAGTTTTGTATATAAATTTAACGTAAAATTATCATCATTTTTTAAAAACATTTCACCCCAAACAAGGTCGGCCGCCACTGTAGACGTAAGGGGTTACTGAGAATTAGGGTGTAAGTTTTGGATGTAATCAAAAGTTGGGAGTAGTGTAGTGTCTGTTTACATTAGTGTTAAATCTCTGAATGTCGGTACTGTCGGGGAAACAAGGAGCAAGAAAGGGGTTCCAGATGCCAGTAGCACGAGGAAAGAAGCTATTAGAGTAGAAGGCTCTCCGACATCTGGGAGACTCGACAGTGAATGGATGGGATTAGCTGATTGTCGAGTTGGTCTAGTGTATTTACGTCGAGAGGGCATCAGAGCTGCAAGTTCATCGGAGAAAAATCCATTGAAGTATTTGTAAAACAAGCACAAGGATGCAAAATTACGACGATGGGACAGGGGATAGGGCTTGGTTGATAGTGAGGAACCTATTAAGTTGGCGACTCTTTTTTAGACCTTGTCTAAGAGGAAGACACTAGTGGATGATGCATCAGCCCAGATGTGGCAACAATACTCCATGCATGGGCTGATGGTGGTCCTGTAGAGATACATGATAATGTCAGGTGTGAGAAGTTTACTAGCGCGGTAGAGGGAGCCCACCTTTTTTGCTGCAGCCTTGGCAATGTCTTCAATGTATTTGTTCCAATTTATGTCATAAGTTAAGGTTAGGCAGAGGCGTTTGAATGTTAAACTCTTATGTAGGGTTTTATTTTCCATGACAATTGCTGGTTGTAGAGGTTTCCTGTAGTTATTGAACGAAAGGAGCTTTGATTTCGCGGCATTAAAAGTTACCAACCATTTTTACCCCAATCCACTACAGCCTGGAGGTCATTTTCTAAGAATTTTAAGGATTCGTTCTAACTCTTTAGGAACGCTGGCGAAACTTTTATTCACCTAACCCTAAGTCCGACTGGCAAGGTCGTAAAACTATGCTTAATCGTTTAAATAAATAGACTCCATCACAAAATAAACGCACATAATTTATCTCCTAAGGCTAAATAACAATTTTTGATTAATGCTTTAAAACGCTAGTATGTCCCGGAAATAGGAGCTGATTTTACCGTAAATTTATATGTGAAACTAGTTCCCCACTCTATCATTTAAGTTTTTAAGGATGTTCATATGTAATCGCCTAAAATCTAGAATCTCATTTTTGTTTGGAGGAGTGATTTAGCTGACGGTGTTTATCATACAGATATAATAATACTAAGTTCTTAAATAGTAAAAGAATGAATTTAATTTCTACAAAAGTACATTAAAATACAAGTTTAAATTATAAAACAAAAAATAATAAAAAAAGATGTTAGTAATTTTTTATTATAAAACATGTCAATAGTTTACAAAATACGCTAACATTTTAATGTTTGAAAATTTATCACTGTTTTTCACGTGTCTTTTCAATGGAAGAGAAATCTAACAACTAAACTGCCAAGTGGTTTTAATAATATTAATAATCAAAAATGATCTTTATTTTATTGCCCTCTATCTTAATCCAAACCCAGCTTTTAATAAAAGGTTGTTTAACAACTAGACATGCAAAATGAAAATCAAAGAAGAACTGACGCCAAATATCTTCTCGCACAGAAATCTTTCAATTCACGAATTCATTTATACCTAATACAACTTAAGACCAAGCCCTTCAAAATGTCTAAAGTTTTTTTTACAATTTTACCATTTGCCAATGCTAGCTAGGGGACCCGATAAAAGTCAATTTTACTTTTAATTTAATTATAAATGATGTTAGACAGTATTATTCTTGACAAACATGCATTTAATTTTAAAACATTTTTCGAAAACTTGTAAATCTACTTGATTCTGTTAAAGATTACCTAGCGAATTCATGCAAAGTTCATTTTTTTGTTTTTGAACGCAAGTAAAATACATTTACATCGTATTTTGATATTATTATGAACTATAAATGTATAATTATTGATAGTTTAAAAACAATATATATTTATCATTAGTACCAGCAATGAAAAATTAAGTTAAAAAAGCATTAAAATAATCGTTATTTGGAATCGGGACGTAGGCTCAAATATTTCCAATTCCGATACCAATTCAAAAGTTCCGATTTTCCGATTCCAATTCCTATTAATCCTCACAACCCTATTACACACAGTAATACATTTAAGCATACTACTCAATTATCAATACTATAATGATGTGTAGAATACCTGGTGAAGAGTAAAATTATCCCCTTTCATATCAACATAGAACATTTGGGAATTATTGAAAAGTCCATGACGAATGTAAATAAGTAAGTGCATATATTTTTGTATGGATAATTGTATGTGCATTGGATTTTAAAGTTTAATTAACATTTAATTTGACGTAGTATTGGATTAAGACAATATTCATGAAATTCGAAGGCCTCCTGCAACATTTCATTACTACAATATTGCAGATACATTCAGTAAGCAAAATATATTGCATAGTAATATCATATGCAAATCATTATGAGATATAAATAGATTAATATTTATTTAAAACAAATAGAATTAGTAATCTGAAAGTTGACATAGATACAGAAATGTAGAATCCTTTTGTTTTATTAACATCATCAGCAGCTGCTTGCTGTAAGTGTTATTCGTGAAATAATCGCTCCAGTTTAAACAATATTTCGAGCCAATAATTTGTGAAAGAAACGGAAACGAAAGAAACTTAACTATTAGAAAAGAGAAGGGTCTACAAAAGAAGAAAATAGGTTATTCAGAATAAAATATCGATATCATAGGACAAAAACTATCGCTTCGAAACTAAATCCGACTGGATAATGTTATAAATTAGATGAAATAAGATTTGAAATATTAGAATTCAATGATTACAAAAGTGTAATACAGTCTCTATCTCAGATTCATTAAGATTTATGATTGAGTGCTATCCTATTTATTTGCCTTATACTCTTGAGTACAAATATGACAAATAGTCAGAACCTTGTAAAAGGGAACGGCTTAAATGTTCTCATGAATGCTCATTTGAGATTAGAGTCCTCAACTGCAATCTATTCTTCTATATATACTCTGCATGTGGCCATACTACATAAACGATAGGTAAACGCGTTCATAGATTTGTGACCTCTTCGGCAACGTCTAAGATTAGAATTACTGAGATAACCACTCAATGTCAATTACAGATTTTAGATCCTACAGATTTTGATAAAATCACGTCACACTCGTGTCCGTATATCTATTAAGTTACTCATGATTCGTGCGGTTTCTTTCAAATATTTTCCTCCCATTCTGCACTAAATTCCTGCACAAATAACAATCAAGGTCTAACTTCATCCCGCCATTAGCCATAATATTAATTTGAATCAACGTATTCTTTAGACAGTCTATACTATCGCATTTTGATTTGCATGACTGATGCTTAAACATAAAGGTTATCATATACAAACACATAAATACATGTGAAAAATAAGATGTACAGACACATATGTATCTGAGTTACAAAGACTATTGGTAAAGAGATTTAAGCAATCAGACCCCCATTTTCTTTAAACGTTACCACACTCCTATTCTTACCCATTCTTCTTTTCTCGCCCCTCAGAGATCTTCACCACGAAGTAGCATTTTACACCTTTAGTGTTAGGCGAATTATCCTGTCAACTCTACAAGGTCTGCCGGTGATAGCATTATATAACTTAAGGATAGAACTGAAGACTTCAAACTGTCCCCCTTCTCCTACGTATACATGTCCCCCCACACACGGCCCCAACATATATATATATATATATATATATATATATATATATATATATATATATATATATATATATCAAGGGAGGCGCGAGAGCGCCGTATATCTTAATAGACCCACGAATGGCCTATGCTGGAAATCTCATTTCTTTGATCAATCATAACTACAAAACCAATAAACCAAATTAGTTAAAACTTTGCACAAACATTTTATTTGATAGGTTTTATAAATGTGTAGAATTTCAGCATCATTAGTCAAGGCAACCCAGAGATCCAGAAAGTTCAATCAGGAAATCATGTGTGTATACGTACGTACGTATGTTCCACCCTGTATCTCATCAGCTATTTGATGGATTCAGTTGATTTTTGGCAGAGATAGAGGTTCTAAAATCTAGTTGATGGCATTTTAATTTCAGTTTGCCATATACCTTAGTTGTCCAGAAAATTCCCAAAAACCTTACAAATGACCAGTATTCATACACTTTATTCTATATCTTATCGACCATTTGATGGATTCAGCTGATTTTGGGCAGAGATAGAGGTTCTAGGGTCTAGTTGATGGCATTTTACTTTCAGTTTACCATACACCTTGATTAGCCAAACTACCAACTATATCAGTTATGAAAAATACCAGTATACTGAAATCATATGCCCTTAATAGGGTTAAGATGAAAATTCATATACACTAAATGTACAAAAGCAAGGAAATTCCCAAATCTTTACACTTTTATTGTCATTAAGGGTATGCGAGCACAACAGGGCTATGTATTTTACTGGTAGGAGTTTTTCTTCAGCGCACCTCACACACTTCATCCACTCATGCATAGATATTTATACTGTAGTGATTATAATGAAATGGTTTGGTTGATATATAGTCATACCCTTAATGACAATAAAAGTGTAAACATTTGGGAATTTCCTTGCTTTTGTACATTTAGTGTATATGAATTTTCATCTGAACCCTATTAAGGGCATATGATTTTAGTATACTGGCATTTTTCATGGAATATATATATATATATATATATATATATATATATATATATATATATACACACATCTGCATACGAGAAAATGACAAACAATAAAATGCAGAAATATATGAGTTACTCCTTTGTTGGTTAGTCCTGTTTCGACATTTCAGAGCAAGTATAAATGTATATGATTTTATTTTATCTTATTATAGGTCGATACACTTCTGAGATCATATTATCATGAAATGAGCGCCGATATCGGCTTTTATATGTTAAGGTTTATTTCTCGCTTGTGCTTATTGATTCCGGTGAAAATATGTACGTCATTTTCAAACGCGTACTTTTGTTCAAACCACGCCAATTATTTCAAACCGAGTACATGCGATTCAACCCTTTTAATAGACCTGAAGTTTGCTAATTGGATGAAGCGGTTGAATAAAATACAATAGAATGTTTAGTTATAGTTGCTTTTAAATGCTAAACAAATAGCCGGGCCGAGCCCATTGAACACAACAGATTCCTGTATTTTATTCGTTTTGATTTACACGTTCGCCGATTCTACACAGATCACACGTGGATGTTTTACGCAATTTCGTAACCGGCTTTTAGAGTTTGCTTGTCTAGCTACACTGAATAACTGTGATACTGTGACTAGTAGTTTTATATAAATATTAATATTTCAATTTCCTCGTGGTTTGTGCCGATACCCTTATGCGTACAAGCGCCAACTGTCGGAAAAACAACAGAATTTCCATTTCATATTTAATCGCTAGCTTTTCTAGCTAACCTAAAGGGCTGTAATACCGAGAAACAGTCTCTTTGTTAATGACAAACACACACACACACACACACACACACATATATATATATATATATATATATATATATATATATATATATATATATATATATATATATATATATATATATATAGTATAAAATATACTGATAGCGAGTGAGCTCCACCAAATAATCTTTCATTTCCGATGGAAATTATCAGGCGAAATGACGGATAATTTCCCTTGGTAATAAAACACACATGTTTCTGTGTAGTTTACTTGCCATAAGTCTATTTTTATATAAGTACTAAGCCTTACTCGTGTATTGAGCATCGTCGAAGAAAATACTGAAACAATAAATACATACGTAATATAATATTTTATAATATAGTATCTATAGAGAAATAATAATAAAATTATACACACACACGCACACACACACACACACACATATATATATATATATATATTAATATATATATATATATATATCTGTTTTTATGCGTCTATAAATCCTGTCAGATTCTCATCAACTTACTAACACGACTTCGCATCCTGTAATATATATTCTTGCAAGTACTGTCTAGACTTATAGCGTGTAAGATTATTTATTATAAACTTGATTAAAATCGACTTTATCTTCTGTATGCAATTCACTTGAGGCGGCACAAAATAATGAAAAGTATTTGGTTTTCTATCGTGATAGCAATACTGAGAAATTGTTTAAGTAAGATCCTGTCTGTTTGCAAATCTTCGCGACAGATTTATAAAATTAGAATTATTCATTCGCTGTACTTGTACCAATAAGAAGTTAATTTCTATCTCCTATATGTTGATAACACCTTGTGAACTTAAAGTTAAGATATGCTAAGAAGAGTGTAGTGGGAGTTAACATGACAATCTGGTATGGATCGTTTTGTCAATCACATTTAATTATTGTTCTGATTTCTGATTGCGTGCATTATACCTTGTACAGCTTCATATATTTTTATAGATGAGGTACGCCCACTCCTAGCGAAACTTGGGATGTTCTTTTCTGATATACACGTTCTTTGAAGCAACTGTTTGTTTCTCCACTCACTAGAGGTAATTTCATATATTTTGTCGAAAACAGTAGCTATCTTGCATGTAGAATTATAATATATTAAGCGCTTAATAATTCTAAATCCGGAAAGAAAATAACGAGACTAATATATAGTTATTACGTTAGTCATGAATGTAAAACATGATACTATTTTGCATATTAGTGTCCGTGTGGAATCCTTAATAGTTTTATTTTATTTATGTATATCTATTCATTTATGTCTATTTTTATTTATTTATTTCCTTTTAATACAGAAACAAAACTAATCTCCGTCTAAACGACATACATTTAAGTGTGTGTCGTTTAGACGGAGATTAGTTTTGTTTCATCCAAGATATTTAGATAGGTTCTAAAATTGTAAGGATTTGTTTGAAAATATCAATGTTTTAAATATGTTATCATTATCAATCAGTAAAGCAGACGATAGGAAGAATGAACATGTTAAAATTAAAAAAAAAATCCTCTATCTTTTCTAGCTCTTTTTTCTGTCTATGTTTTTTTCTTATTCTATTTTACCGTTATATCATAGATCTTTTCAGAATTAATTTAAGATTCTCTTCTTTTGTTTTACTTGCTTTCCTCCATGTCTTCTATCTATCTTCAGTTTCTGCTTTCGTCTTCCTTTATCTCTTCTGACGACGAAAATAACATATCCAATAATAACATCTCAGTGTCCGCGTGTCCGTCCGTTTTTCAATTTCGACATGATTACATATTATTCGTGGAAAGATTTAAACTGGCGACCTCTGGATTATTAGTCGAGCGAGGTATCATCTATGCCACGAAGACTACATGAGTTAAAGCATTCACTTAATGTAGTTATTTAGTACAAACGCTCGTTCGCTGTTGCTTCACAAATGAATTCCTATTCACTGCATTGATATAACCAGTTTGTTTACTTTTCTCCTATCTGTCTTCTCTTTCTCTCCTTTTTACATTTCCTATTCATTTTATCTATCATTCCTTTGTTATTTTTGTTAAATAATTAATAACACTACATTAAGAGTAAATAGTATTATAGTAAATAAAAAATAATAGAAAATCTCAATATATGAGTTCATTTGATTTTATGGTTTTTGCCTATCCGCCTTTTCCATATATATATATATATATATATATATATATATATATATATATATATATATATATATATATATATATATATATCTTCACACCTACACACACACGCATATATATATATATATATATATATATATATATATATATATATATATATATATATATATATATATATATATATATATATATATAATTGTAACTATGTGTGTATCTACATACGTATACGTACATCCTTCCGGAATCGTCAGTAGAGATAATTATTTAAGCCGATCGCAGGATTCGAAACCCGGAACAAGTTCCTACGTCGTAACCCTAGTGGCCATCACGAACAACTGCATAAATGGTGAGAGTTTTAAATCTATTGTATGTAGTCGTCGACACTGTTCAACTTCTGAAGGAACATGCATTAAAGCTATGATTTTGACAACTGTATTGCCTAATCTAGATTCGGGGCGACAAATAATTGTACATATCTGTTTATCTACATACGTATACGTTTCATTCTTCCGCAATCGTCAGTATAGAGATAAGTATTTAAGCCAGTCGCAGTATTTGGGTGTGATAATATAAATAAACAATGTGTTTATATAGTTCAGATGGATTTTTGTTAGAATCAAAATTGATCCAAAGCTAAATAAAGCTCATGAAGTCATATTTAAACCTAGAAATAGTTATTTTAAAAATTGCAATAGAGCTATAAATCAATCAAAATAATCTTACCGATTGTAGAGCATCCTTAGACAAATTCAAGTGTTCACATGAATAACCACTCTACAGAGTCAGTTGCACGATGAAATCCATACAATATAAAGGCGGAAATATCTCAAAGAAGCCTTCATAAACTTGTACCTCTCGTAAAAGAATGAGCAGAAAAAGAATAAACTTTTTACTGTCGTGTTACTAATGTATCAAATGTTATGTACGGCATGTAAAAAAAAAATGAAAAATAATCATAGACTTCTGAAAAGTAAATACTCGTACTGTCAGTTTATTTGGGTTGTAGCTAGATAACTAACGTTGACAGATTAAAAATTATCGGTTAAAGTAAGAATGTATAATAATAAGTAAGGAGGTGACATTTTTAGTTTATTCTCAGAAAAAAATAGGAAGAAAAATAAAATAGGTGTTTTCTGCTGCCATAATGCAAGTGTTTCAAGTACATGATGTAAAAAGTGAGAAATCGAAATTGAAAAGAAATCGAAAATTGCTTATCTTATAACTAAATATATAGAACAATTATGATTTTTTTTAATTAATTACGTAAGCTGATTTTTCCGTTAGGACATTAGCTATAATGTCTCAATTTCCGGATTGGAATAAGTATTATTAGAAACAAATTAAAGCAAGATACATAATATGCGTGCATAAAATACCGTGAAAATATAAAAAGTAAAAAATCAATAGTCAGAATCACATATCGATGTGTCAGATGCAATGATATTTATGTTCCAAATAAAAAATCCCGCTGACTTAATTTTACATGTTAGATACTTGCTATTATTACTGGGCGTTGCCCGGGTGATTTTATACTTTCATCTACGTACAACTTTTTTTTAATACCATGTTTTTCTTTAGTTTACTAATGTGTTTTCATTTATCTTTTTTTCGGTCACAAATTATTGAAAACGACATAGGTTTCATCATTACTCACTGAGTATATTTTACTGAAAACATTTTTGTAAGAAAGAAAACATCAGATTAACAAAAGCATAAGTCAGTCGTGAGATTGCATATTTTCGTTATATTGCTCATATATTGTATGAAATATTCCCGAACTTATGCCATGAAAACGTTGAATACTCAAAAACTATTAATCTGACCAGGCTGAACTTTTGTGTAAACGTAGGAGTTTCACATGTTGGCCGGTCATATTTCAGGAAGGGGACATTTTGTATTCAGCACCGTCCTCTTCCGGAAGACATGCGCACGGGGTAACTGTTGTGCTTCTACACCGCCTGCTTGCCCAGAGGCGGTCTTTTCGAATCAGTCAACATGGGAGTCGGACGTTTGATCCGCTTCTGATGGACGTTGGTTCTGGGGCAAGTAGCTTGGCAAAAATAGAGGTAAGCAACGCATAGTTCTCTAAACCTATTTGAATTTTTACTCTTTTATAATTTGCTTTGTTTTATCTTAGAAAATGTTTGTAAGACTTGTTCATTTTCATGTATTTTCAGTTTTACGGTGAAAATATGTTATAGTTCAGCGTTAGCCACGTGCACGCAAATAAATACATATTTATCAGTATAATTCGTGTCCGATATTTTTGCTCCAGTTTGCTTGCTGTTACATTGGTTACTGTGATAAAAGAGCATACAATCCATACAACAAATACAAAAAAAAAACAAAAGGTAAAATTCCGTAAAAAAATTCGACCCTAACTGAACTGTCAAAGCGCAAGATCATATATGATGCGCAACTCGATTGGCTACAATATGGGAGGTTACGGTGGTTAAGTGGATAACGACACGGACTGAAGACCTGGGTATTCCAAGTTCGAATCCAGTCGGTTTTACTTATGTATGTTAGCAACCTTGCCGTAAGTACCCGATGTCTTTCCAGAAAGATTAATAACTAGACAAACATCAAGGAAACTAATTTTAACGCCAGAATCATCTGATTCACACGAAAGAAGAATAAGGCTACAATATGGGCTATTTTGCAAGTCTCTGCGACAAAAAATAACGAAGTTATCGCCAAATGCGTGAAAGCTGCTGACCATAAAAGGGTTGAATTTAATTCAGTTCCATACAAAGTGAGTCAAAAGAAAGTGGAAGACCTTCGTAAAAATTCAGATACATTATAAAATTGAGAAATTTTAACAACAAATGCTAAACTTCAATTAATAAATATTGCTCAAATTTCAGTTCTTTTGGAGTATTTTGAAAGGTTTTTAGGGGACATGTCATTGACATAAAGTACCATTCAAAGATTAAAATATTTAAGATTTTCGTTTAGTTTCATCTATAATTATTAGACATCAATTTAACAAGTTTTCTTGAATTTAAATTTCATAAGACCACTTAAGCTAAAACCTGAAATGTTAGACATATTCTAGAACCCAAATTATAAATTTGATCGAAATTACAATAAAAATTAAAGATATAAATTTAGGCTACTCTTATAGAGAACACACCGCGTTTTCGTGACTTCACGTCGACAACATTCGGGAAGGTTACGGAACAACCTGAGAGTTAACGAGTCGAGGACTGGCAAACGATAACCTGAATACTGCCAGACGATAGATTCAAGTAAATGTTAAAATAAAATTTAGACGAAGAAAATAAAAGTAAGATACATATGTAAAAATAAAGAACGAACAAACCATAGCTAAACAACTGTTATTAATTAGGTGTCTACTTTTATTTATTTTTATTTTTTTTTTTGGGGGGGGGGGCCAAAATATTCATTGTTATTCAAATGTTTTTAAGTAATTTTTTTGTGCAACAAAAACTTTAAAAAGATGATTTTTTATATAACAAACAACGAAACAACTGTTTTAAACCAATATCTTATGTGTTTGTTTTTTCAATGTTTTTTTAAAAACATTTTCCCGGTTTAGGGTTAGGGTTAGTTTTTCGCTAGAAATGTCAGTTGCTGACAGAACTCAACGAGTCCTTCGGGAGATTATACGCGCTGACACAGATCCTATAAATTTATTTCTTAACGCGCTGCAGATTGTTGAAATTAATTTCTTCCACAAGTTATCGTCTACTTGCTGCAACCTGATTGTCTAATGCCTGCTGCAACCTGATTGGTTAATAGTTTCGTCAACTCTCGGGCGCTTCCAAGACCTGCCCGAACGTTGACGATGCGAAATCACAGAAACGCGATGCGTTCTCTATAAGAATACCATATTTTGAATCATTATATCTTGATCTTGCTTCTAGTATCTGTGTTCTAAAATTCATACTGATCGGTTAATTAGTTTAGGAATGAATCCTGTACATACGAATATATAAATATACAAACATACAAATATATAAACATAAGCATATTTAACTTCATCAACACAGATATATGGGCGCATGTATGTGTGCACCACTCTAATTTCATGTTATTGCGTGTACTTATTTATTTTCACACACACATATACACACATATATGGAATCCCTACAGTCACATACCTAACACGCAAAGCTGTTAAAGCTCGCATAGTGATATGGGACAAAGTAGCAACCCTAGTTGAAGTTCGTGTCCCTAATCAGAGCTGACATGGAGAGAAAACTAAATATCAAGTAATTATATGAGCAACCGGACTCATGGAAAAAGAATATAAAAAATCAACTTGCGAATATATTCAGTGAACTAAGTGCGCTTTAAGTGACGGTTAGAATCCTGAAAAAGACCTCTTGGTTGGAATCTCTCAAATAGCGGGTACATGTCTGGATTCCGGTCGGATGCCCATTCCTGGCAAAAAGAAAAAAAGATAAGAAAATTGAAATAAAAAGAGAATCTCAGCCTCTCTCTCTCTCTTTCTCTCTCTCTCTCTCTCTCTCTCTCTCTCTCTCTCTCTCTATATATATATATATATATATATATATATATACATATATATATATAAAGGAAAGTTGTCTGTCGCTGCATCACAGTTAAACAGTTTATCTAAGTGCCAAACTAATAGCAGATTCTGAATCAGCACCTTCGAGTTGATGTCCTTATTGATAACAGAACTTCTAGAAATAACACTGGAAAGAAATGTTACGAAATTCTCAGTGTTTCCTTTTTAGCTGCATGAGCAACATATTTAAAATAATCATTTATACTGTTCACGTAAAATCATCGGACGTATTTGACGTATTGGTTACTTTGAGGAAAAACATTTATCTTTTATTAGTCTTTATTAGTGAACTTTATTATCAAATATTTATTTATCTATTTTGAATAAAGTATATTTTTGTTTTTGTTTCTCTCTCTTCACTGCTGATAAAATGTATTTTCAATAACTAAATATACATGAAATAGATGTTAGATGTCAAATGTTAAAAATTGAAGAAGATTTCATTGTCATAAATATATATAAAGTAGATACTAGTGTATTTAACATGCGGTTTTGCTTTCTCTAATGTTATTTACTACCTGCAGCCAAATCATCATATAAAATGTAGTTTATATCATGATTTGATTATTTGAATTACTATTCTCATCATAGTTCTTATATTCACAACATTTTCACCGATGTAACCCCTAATCTTTTTCAGGGGCATCTTTTCAAACTTGGGTAACCTTGAACAAAACCTTTATCTAATCTATTGGAATAGATCATTTTCCTTCCACCAGCAATGACCTGGTAGAAATATTAATCTTATGTTATTCTTAGTTATTATCACCCGTAGTCAGATTGTCACTTAAAAATGATCGTTATGTTAACCAACCCTTACCTATTATGCCATATGTCCACGTGAACAATCCCAGTATGGATTTTGGGAGCCTTTAGTCTAATTGTATGTAGACCTGTAGTATTACTACATATCGCTATCTAAAGTTAAGTATATGTTTATATATTTGTATGTACAAGATTCACTCCTAAACTAATCAACCAATCATACATTTCAGAACAGAGTTGCTAGGTGTAATTGTGAATAATATTTAATTCAATTTAGTTTCATGCAAAAGGGACACAAATAAGATGAAAGTTCTTCGTGAAAATTCAGATACCTTCGATTTTTGTGAAATTTTAACAATTACTTAAATTTCAGTTTCTTTGGGGTAATTTTAAAGGTTTCTAGGGGCGAAAACTCAATTATTTCAGATTTACATTAAATTTGATCCATAGTCATTAGATACCAATTAAGCAAAGTTCCCTGAATTCCAATTTCTTAAGACCCTTTAGATTTAAGCCTTAATTTTAGACATTTCCTAGAATCAAAATCCTGTAATAGTTTTGATCAAAATTGGAATAAGGATTCTACACATAAGGTTTAATATCATTATATGTTGATTTTAACCGTCATAAAGGGACATAAAAGTTGTGTATAGGTGTTTTTCTAGTTGTATATATAATTTAACGTGTGTTTCCCAACTAAAAATGATGAATTTCTTCACACTTGACAAATAAAAAAGTTATCATCTCATGAAAAAGATAAGAGCATGTGAATTATAGATCTTCTTATTATAATGTATCAACATATGTGAAACGTCCATTTTGTTGTAATTACCGGTTAGCACAACTAATTTGCTTTAACCAACAAACTGTCATTTCTTCTCAGTCTGTAACAAACTTATTAGACATATTAAAACCACTCACATCAGCGTTACCACCTGATATTTGTGTGCGTTTAATTCTAAAATCTATTTTGTTTCTTTTTGTTTGCGTTCATGTGTGAATAGGAATTTGCTATTAAAATATATTTACTGTTATCTAGTGTATGTTGTGTTTCGTTGAAATGTTTGACTATTTGAGAGTACGGCGTGTTTTATCTGATACTTCTATTTGTCTGTCTGAAGTTATTGACTTCCTGACTCAAAATGCACCAAACTTTGATGTTTTATTGTTTTTTTCCTTTGCCAAACTCAATCATGTTCTGCAAAATTCAAAACAGAAAACACAAATCCCCCTCTTCTTCCCTCTCCGCCCTTTCTCACTCCTTTTACTCAACCAAACACGATGAATAAGTACTTAAACATATAAAGAACTTGGAGCATAAAAAACTTCACCAAAATGACCGGATTCAGCATTAAATAAGCTGAAAAGGTCGATATGCCGTAAAACAAAAACAACCAAATCAAACACTATGATTAAATATTTGAAGATATCAAGAACTTGAAGCATAACACCTTCACCAAAATGACAACAATTCAAAATAGCAAAGCTCTTAACTAATGACTATAAATGACCCACTGACTTAAGACTAAAATGAAGGATATTTCCTTCTACATTCATTGCATGAAATGACTCTTAAGGTTGATGTGTCATTAAGCAATATCTTACCTTACCTTACCATACCTCTATTTGTGGTTATTAAATCATAGTTTAAAAGCTAATGTTGTCTCACTTGTGTATCCAGTTTTTTATTTTACTAATAAGTCACCACTTAACTCGGGAATAAGAGTCAATGAGATAGATAATTTGTCTGTTAAGTGTACAGTGAACTTATTCCATCTACATATATATATGTGTATATGTGGATGAAATTTTTCTTTTTTTTACCTGCGGCGCTCGGAAATACACAACTAGTACACGGGCGCAGGTTATCCTCTCTCTGAGTGTTGGACCCGATAACCTTGTCAGGTAATCCATCTAAGAAAAGAAAAACTCTGATAATAAAACCTTGTTACTAACTACTTACCTCTTGGCAGCAAACTGTTGGGGAGGGGGGCCTCCGTAGTTTTGATCGGCAACCTTCCTAGAGCTGGAATCTCGAACAAAGTATCCGGTTTGCAAACCCACAATCGCTTAAGGAGTAAATAGGCTCTGCCTATCGCCCGGCATTTGCACTCCTTCTCTGTCTTTTAGCCAGACGTAGAGGTACAAGAACTGAAACGCATCTAAGAACACCTGCGGCTGGGTCTGGTTTCCTGACTAGGGCAAAGAACGCCGTCTGTCTTTCTCTTTATCTGGGCAACTTAGGAAGGTTTTTTGTAACTAAGTCCTACATGACTAGTCTGGATCGCTCTTGTTCCGACAGGTTGAGGGTACAGATTAACAGCTTGTCTGGCTGCTGTTTCCGACCGGTAGTTAGAAGCTCTAACTCTTAGGTAGCCCAAAGAACAGTGCTCCGTCAACAGTTGCATAATATCGTGGGTAACTGTATGTGCCATGTCGCGCATGGAGATGGACCCTACAGTTATCCCCGGTGGGCTTTCCCGAGGCCACAACAACCATAAACCAAGTCACGACGAATAGACTGGTTGTGTGAGCTTATTGGCACCAAACAAGCACCCACTTTGACCTCCCCACTCTAACTCAAAACAAACAAAAAATTACAAAATAAAAAACAAACCTAAACCAGACAGCGAACAAAAACATTCAAAAATATCCGGGGAATTTGAACTAACATTAATGACGTAGACACTTTTCTTCTGACAAACACCCCGGATATCCTAGCACTAAGTGAAATGAACCTTCAATCCTCAATTTCTTCTCACCACTTTGATATGACTGATTACCTTCCACTCTACCGTAAGGACTCTGACAAACATATGCATGTTTATGTTCGGAACATCCTCCTCCCCTTGACTAGAAAACATATGTAAGAATCAGATGACGAAACTTACATGTGCTTTAGATTGACCTTACATCACAGAGTTAGTTACTTATATTTCCTATATTGTTCTTCTTCGACACAGGACTGTACTCTGCTTGACTCTGTCTCTGAAAGCTTAGTTAGAGCACTCTCACTCGACTCGAATGCCCAAATACATGTATTTGGGGATTTTAATGCACACCACCGTGACTGGTTGGGATTCTCCAGCGTTACCGATGCAAATGGGAACTCTACGTTTAATTTATCCTCAGCTTACAACCTCTCAAAGACTGTAACTTTTCCAACCCGCGTTCCTGATCGTGCGGACAAGCAAGCTTCATTTTTCGACTTGTTCTTGACCTCACTACCCGAGGCTTGTGTGGCGAATGCCTATAGCGCGCTCGCTCGGAAACTCTGAGCATGTTGTGGTAACGATACTTATCACCTTAAAAACTCGTCCAAAAGCTGATAAGCCGTTGCTCAAAACGACGACAAACTATGAGCAGGCTGATTTTGAATACCTCAGGATCACATCAGCGACGCCCTAAGGGGTGAAACCTTCTCACTCCCTGCTGATCATTGTGCAAATGAGCTAACCGAATGGGTCAAAGCATGCATTGATGCTTATGTCCCCACGCGAAAATTCTTCAGCAAACCCACTCTCCTCAATGGTTCACCTCAGAATGTGCAGCTGCTATTGCTGAGAGGCAAGAGGCATTCCGAACATTCGGCCGCTATAAGTCAACTACGAATAGACAGAACTTTATAGAGGCAAGAAATGATTGCAAAGTAATGATAGATGAAGCAAAAAGAAGGTATACAGAGATAACCAAAAAACGCATTCAATCACAGAAACTAGGTACTCGTGATTTCTGGAAAATCTACAATAGTGTGATGAACAATGGACAAAGCCTGTGGGCCTGCTCTTATACCGGTAATAGTAATAAAGAAATGTTCTGCTGAGTTGGCCCCTGTTCCCTCCAAACTATACAACAAATACCTTGCTGAATCTTGTTTCCCTGATAGTTTGAAAATTGCCTCTGTTGTACCCATCTTCAAGAATTCTGGAGATAGAAGTGATCCTCTAAACTACCGTCCAATCAGTCTATTCCCGATCTTTGCTAAAATCTTTGAATCATTAATCTATCTAGCGATAGTCCGGCACCTAGTTAATGTTTAACTTCTTTCTGATCATCAATACGGATTTAGACAAACACGATCTACTGCAGATATCCTAACGGTCATCTCTGAAAGCATATATCATACACTGGACAAGGCAGGTGAAGCTAGGGCGATAGCGCTTGATATATCCAAGGCGTTTGACAATGTCTGGCATGAAGGGCTTCTCCTAAAACTGCACTCATATGGTATTACTGGACAAATATTTAATGTAATTAAATCCTTATTAACAAAAAGAAAGATCCAGGTTGTCCTCGATGGCCGTTAATCTACGCAACCCGACAAAAATGCTGGGTACCCCAGGGATCCATCCTTAGACCTCTACTGTTTCTAATTTTCATAAATAACCTCCCTGATGTCATTGAGACTGAGATGAATTTTTGTTGACGACACCACGCTCTACTCTCGCATTGTAGGAAAAATCGACGCGCACATATCTGAGGTAATTGTTGAATCCTTAGAAAACGACTTCCAGTCTGTAGTGGATTGGGGTAAAAAAGGGTTGGTAACTTTTAATGCTGGAAAGACCAAGCTACTCCCCTTCAATAGCTACAAGGATCATCTTCAACAACTGATTATCATGGCAAATAACACCTTACCTGAGAGTTCATCATTCAAACTCCTTGGCCTAAGTTTCACAGATAACATGAATTGGAAAAATACATTGAATACATTGTCAAGGCTGCTGCAAAGAATGTGGGCTCCCTCTACTGTGCTAGTAAACTTCTCACACTGACATTATCTTATATCTCAACAAAGCTACGATCCGCCCATGCATGGAGTATTGTTGCCACATCTGGGCTGGGGCATCATCCACTAGTCTCTCCCACTTAGATAAGGTCCAAAAAAGAGTCGCCAACTTGATATGTCCCTCACTATCCACTACGCTCCAGCCCTTGTCCAATCGCCGCAATGTTTCTTTTTTGTGCCTGTTTTACAAGTAATTCAATGGATTGTGCTATGATGAACTTGCTGCTCTGGTGCTCCCACGACGCAAATTCACTAGACCAACGTGACAATCTGCCAAAATCCCATCCATTTACTGTGGAGGTCCCCAGATGCCGGAGAGCTTTCTACTTCAAAAGCTTCTTTCCTCGTGCTGCTGGCCTCTGAAACTCCCTTCCTGCTCCCGGTTTTCCTGACGGTACTGACATGCATAAATTTAAAACTAATGTAAACAAACATCTCGCTGCACAGCCCCCAATTTAGGTTGCCCCCCCCTAAAAAAAAACTCTCACCGTTTTTCTCAGTAGCCCCTTACGTCTACAGTGTCGGCCTGTTTTGTTTGGGGTGAACCATGTTAAAAAAAAAATTATAAGTTTTTTTCATTTTGTATGTTTCTTTATCTTTTCATAACAATCGAACTATTTTTTATCTATCCGGAGAGATCCTTAAGCTGAACTCATATCCGTAATATATTTTTGTATTATTGTAGATTAACATTCTCCGCCAAATCCTCATCGCTAATAAAAAAAAGATTCTACTTTCTTAGCCGATTACGTGTAAACAAACTGTAAAACTTGTCGGAAAGAAAGAAAAACAGAAACAATTATCGTAGAACGAGTTTCGCATGTAAATTTTACGTAAAAAGATCTTCCATTTCCGGGGAATTTTAAGATAGTTAACCAAAGTGTTTCTTTGCCATGAGACACATTCTAGGAGTGTTTTCACATGCTCTACATTAGAAAATGATTATTAGTTTTTGTTCTTACCTTCAAGTTTCCAATGTTGTTTACACGTATCGCGTAACATAAGTAGAATCTCATTTTTGAGGTGATTCAGCGGCGTGTGTTAATCTACAAATTTGACTTTTTAAATTTTTTTATTTCGTTTTTAAGTAAAAAAGCAAACGTTTTTATTTGAACTGACTTGCAGAGGAATAAGTTTTGAGAGACCCAGTGTTGACGGGTAACTCAGATAGTATATAGATTTATATATGTGTGTGTGTCGATTCTTTTTATCTGATTCTGAATCTAGTTACCAAGTTCAGTCGGTTAGAAAAAAAAGTTGATTCTCCTGTTTTCCTATTCATCCTGTCTGTAATTCTTTTAAGATTCTCTTCCCGATGTTCGTTCGTCAACTTGGGACAAGACTAATGAACCAGACGCTTTTCTCTCTTGGAGAGAAATGAAGTCAAAAGAAAAGCTCATTAACCGCCGTGCAAACAACTTACCCATTCCGTCATTGACGAACGCCTTCAGGAAATTCTGCAGACAAATTTAAACTCATTTTAAACAAACTTTGAGTAAAAATAAGAGTTTCTCTATTTTTTCATGTGTTCAGCAATATATGTTTCCCGTATTCTTTGATCTCAATCGATACTATTCTCAATTTGATGTTATAATATATATATATATATATATATATATATATATTACAGAAAATCAAGACACCATCGGTACCGTTAGGTTCAAATCAAAATAAAGGGGACCTATAGTTGGAATCGTATGTCGGACTGTCTTCACGCTCTGTTTTTGTCATTCTCTCCGGGAAAACAGACATGAACAGAGGCTGAAAAGAGTCCGGCATAGGAGACCAATAATGGGCCCCTTTGTTTGTATTTGAAACCGACAGTACTGATGTTGTCCTTATCTTTTGTAATACATATATAAATAATTAAATAAATTTTTCGTGGTACAAAATTTGATAACGGCGAGGAATACGGACGTTTGGGACATTTTTTGGAGGGTCGAATGAGATTAAACAAATATAAAAAACGAGAGAAAACGATTAAAAAGAAATTAATTAATGTACTGAACCGGTTTTCGTCCACACTCATCAGAGTAAAACGTGGAAGTGATTGAATACGACTAAAACCTAAAAATAATTTGTAATGAACACTAGTGACAAGTTTAGGAGAAAAAAAAATATGGGGAGGAGAGTCATAAGTTGATCACATTAAGTCCTAAAAGCCATTCCTTTTGCTTACAAAGGGAAGGTTTGATTGACTTGATATATATGGCTTCCAGGACTTTGAGGTGGAATAGAGAATGCGATCTACTTATGACAGAAAACCAGTCACTAGTGTACGTCGACGCACATTCGGCGCTATTTACGAGATGGGCAGCAATAGCAGACCCGGATGTATTAACGAAATTAATAAATAAATAAATAAATATCACGCTCTTATTTTTTGATTTTTCTTACGAATCGTGCACTCTGCTGGAGTTTTTTCCCCACTAAATTTGACCTTACCTCACAAAGTGATGACACCATCATTTGTTTGTACCATACGAAAAGCTTGTGAAATATCAAAGAGTATGGAAAATACAAGGAGTGAAAGGGCCATCCAGACTTCCACTGGAAGAGTGCAGATAATCCTGGAATCCTGTTAAGGCTTATGGCTACTAAAATTCTAGAGAAATCAAACGTTCGTTATTAGTGCGATAACTCGCGTTTTTCAGTGTAAATAGAAATTTTGAATATGGACCAGGGATTTCCCAACATCCATTCTTCCTCTTCTATTTTAATATTTTATCATTTTCACACTAAAGCATGACAAAGTACACCTGTAATGTATATATGTGATTTTGATGTATTTTGAATAACAAGTTTACTTTTGCCTTTTCAAATATAATATGAATGGATATATGTGTATATGTATATATGTATATGTAGTTACATGTGAATATATGTGTATATGTGTATATGTATTTACATGTGTATGTATGTGTATATGCATGTGTTCATTTAATGTGTATTATTGTATTTGGTGCACACCTTCCACGTGTTGCAGTATATTGATTACTATTTGTTGTTATGTTACTGTTATTTTTTGCATTTTGTAAGATTTTCTTTTCTTTTTCTTTACTTCTTATTATCACGAGGAAGAATTAAGTTAGGGTGTTGAGTTGAAGAGTACCTAGAGAGTACCTGATAGCTAACATTTGAATATTTTTGAATTTGACAATTATTAAATAAAGATGTTTGATTATTATTATTATTATTATTATTATTATTATTATTATTATTATTATTATTATTATTATTATTATTATTATTATTATTATTATTATTATTATTATTATTATTTGTGTTACAATACTGTAGGGCCCCATTATGCAAGGTACAGTAGGTTAACTAGTATCAAATAGCTAATTTTGTTATTGAAAAATAGGTTTTGTTTCTGGACTCAGAAGTGAGTTCAGAGAAGAGTTTGATCCAAGAATAGTCATAATAAATTTAGACACCTGACGTGACCTTTGAGTCAGAGATCAGAGTGAGTCGTTTTTGTCCCCATCTCGTGCGTGGGAATGATGATTACGTCACCACGGAGAACAAGAACTTAGCTTTTTGGAATCAGTCCGCTATGGGAGCTCGAAGCGACAACGTCGTTTCGGAAAAGCGAGCGAAGTTTTCCCAAGAATGTAATCGCTCGCGATAAGGGCTGTATCTAAAAGAGTTCACCATGGAAGCTTGTGGCGAGCGCATGAGGTAGCTCTCGAATGCAAGAGTTCGGGTGTGAATCGAAGAGATATGGGCCAAAGCTACTAAGAAAAACTAACAGCGTCTAACGTCCCACACAGTACGAACTTAGGAAGATGTGAATGAAGAACCAATAATGGAAACCCCTCCACTCGAATGAAAGCATGAAATAAAAAGAACAAAAGAAATCTCTCAGAAAATCCGACTTCGAGTGTCTTTATCCTCTGCTTAAAGATAGAATTTGCCCACAAAAACAGGTACCACACGGCGATCACAGCCAGCAACAAGACGAGGGCCAGCGATGAACGAGAACAACAAAGGTAACTTTCTTATAATGTAAGATATCTGGAAACTGTGTTTCAAAGTGACTTTTGGACTCTTGAAAAATGTGTTTAGAAATCTGTTTAAATGACTCTTAAGAAAAGTGTGTTTGAGGTCCCTGTTGAAAATTGACTTTCCAAGGTGTGTTAAAGTTACTGAGAAACATGTTTGCTTAAAGAATGACTGTGGGGGTGTCTATGAAAATTGTATCATCAGAAGTATTAAGAAAAAAGATTGAAATCACTATTAATCCTCTCGGGAACATTTCGCGTTATTTTCGGCCGGAGAGGATGTGATAGCGAACTGTGAGGTGGTTTCGGAGAACTGCCTCAGTCGGAAGGATTTCTGCCTGTAGTAATAAATAAGCTCTCTCCCCCCTTTGCTGCTCGTGACGTTTAATTTCAGTATTTAATGAACAAATACTTCTTTTTGGTGCTTAGTGACCAGCTGTTTCGACATGGAACAGATTGAATTCGAACCATGGGTACTAACAACGTTTGCGGTCTAAAATAAAAAATTAAGTATTAAACAAAAAAAAAAAAAAAAAAAAACCACGTTCGGTCCGATAAAATAAAGGGAAAAAGAAAGAGAGAGAGGCAGATACGGACAGAGTCGGAGACAGAGAAAAGGTGATATGCCGTTCAAATTTTATGAGTAAAATGATTTAGTAAAAAGAAACAAAAAAAACGGAAAGAAAACGATGGCATTTTTAAGGTATCAAAACCTTAAGGAAGAATAGGTTGTGGTTTTCATTTATGTGTTAATTTGTGTTTTAAATGTATTTTTTTATTTTACATATATGTTGTGGGTGGCGTTTGATGCAGAAAAAAATGAGAGAGAGGATAAAAGTGAGAGTGATGAGTTATATGCTGGTAGAGAGAGAGACAGTGTAAAAGAAAGAGGAAAAAAGTATGAGATGGAAAGAGAAAAAAAAAGTGAGAGAAAGGGAGAAGGAATGTGAAAAAAAAAAGAGTGAGTGAGAGGCACATGTACTGACTGGTGCCGCATAGTGTTTTGTCTACGAATCCTGTTTTGTTTCAGGACGGACATGAGTGACGCACGGCTGTGGTTGGACTTTGAGGTAACGGAACTTTAAGAGAGAGAGGGAAAGGACTGTGTGCGAACAGCCGGCGGGGTCGCCTGATGTCGCCCCGGGATAATTGACTTTGTTTTTTTTTTTGTTCAATTGAATTGTATTGCATGAAATTGTTTTTTAAAATATAATATTGTACTGCATAATTTGTAATTGTATTGTGGAGAGGGTTTGTCATTGATTCATTGGTTCGACTTTTATTTTATTTTTTATTATTGTTGTTTTTGAATGAATTTTGGAGAAGTTTAGTCGGTTAAGTGAGAATGCTATACCAGTTACGTAAAAGATTTAAAAAAAAAAAGGCAGATAATTTAATGGGTATAAGTTTGGGTCAGCCGGGCGATTTGAGTTGATTAGGTTCGGGCAGCTGGCGGCAGCTAGAGTTGGTTTGGGTCGGATCGCGGAAACCCTTGGACAGGGTTGATTTTATCGGGAAGAATCCCCGTGTACAGAGTATGTACAGGCTTGGAAAGTCAATGAGGGATTCCCGGCGTTTGCTCGTATGCTCTCTTTTATAGAGTACCCATGGGTTAGTGGCGAGGCCTGTGGTAAAGCCTGCATACGTTAAAATTGCGAACGGGAGAATGACGGTGGTATGGTCATTCTGTGGGACCACGAGAAAAGGACGGTGGTCAGTTATGGAAATTGTTGTTTTTGTGACCCAGGTGTGCCCAACTGCGCCGATAGAGTGTGTGAAAGTTGTGTAAAATGTTAAGCTTTGAAATTGTGGTCCCATTTTTTTTGTGGATTTTGGATGTTTACCAACGGGTGTGCTGCGAAGATACCCCACCCCCTTACCGCATAGATAGGGACACGGGAAGGGAACGCATGGAATTGGTGTCTGCTCAACACCAGTGGGGATGGAGTTAAGCTGGGGTGTGGTGTTACTCAGGTGCGCGCGTCGGGGCGGATAGAACCATGGGGATCGATTTTTAATAAAAGGAGGTACCGGGTGTTAATTGGATTTAATTATAAGATTATAGGTTGGGCCTAGTTTGTGGTCATTCGGCGTGTTCCGGGAGCATAGATGATTCGATGTGACATTTCGCCTAATACCGTATCGACTAGATAGATCCATGGGATGGGGTCCTCGACGTTTAATGAACAGGGTTGGGAGTTAGAAACTGGGTGTTTGTTCGCTGTCATTCGCGACGGGAGCACGGGCGTGTCAGAAATGTATGGTCCATATATAGCAAGCAGCATAGCGACGGTACCTTCAGTAAGCTTCGAGGCTGACCATTAGAGAATAGGTTAATGAAGGGTTTTTTTCTGTTTTTTGTTCCCCTATTTCGCGAGAATAAAACGCGCAGATAGTTTTAATCGGTCGTGTGCCGACCGTTTGTTGAAGTTATCTAAGAAAGTGATGGTGGCCCGAAAGTGTAACATACCGGGAATTTTTGAGTAGTAGTCGAGCACGGAGAACGTGTGTGAGCAAGAGCGAATTTATGTGGTAGATTTTGCAGGAGATATAGGCGAGAAACGCCTGATGTTGATTTATGACAGGGGATGGCTTTTTTTAGCCGGTAACGACCGTAGGGAGCAAACTCTCCCACATCCCGGAAACATTGTCATGTGGTGCCGAAGGAAATTCCGGCAGGGGTGAAATGATGGTAACCCCAGGAGTGCTCAGGCTCGGATTTTTACCAGTCCCAGGGAGGGGTTGGTTTTTAAAAAAAAAGAGAAAATCTTGGGATTTTTTGTTTTTTTTGTTTATAGGGAAGGAAGGAGTGTTACAATACTGTAGGGCCCCATTATGCAAGGCACAGTAGGTTAACTAGTATCAAATAGCTAATTTTGTTATTGAAAAATAGGTTTTGTTTCTGGACTCAGAAGTGAGTTCAGAGAAGAGTTTGATCCAAGAATAGTCATAATAAATTTAGACACCTGACGTGACCTTTGAGTCAGAGATCAGAGTGAGTCGTTTTTGTCCCCATCTCGTGCGTGGGAATGATGATTACGTCACCACGGAGAACAAGAACTTAGCTTTTTGGAATCAGTCCGCTATGGGAGCTCGAAGCGACAACGTCGTTTCGGAAAAGCGAGCGAAGTTTTCCCAAGAATGTAATCGCTCGCGATAAGGGCTGTATCTAAAAGAGTTCACCATGGAAGCTTGTGGCGAGCGCATGAGGTAGCTCTCGAATGCAAGAGTTCGGGTGTGAATCGAAGAGATATGGGCCAAAGCTACTAAGAAAAACTAACAGCGTCTAACGTCCCACACAGTACGAACTTAGGAAGATGTGAATGAAGAACCAATAATGGAAACCCCTCCACTCGAATGAAAGCATGAAATAAAAAGAACAAAAGAAATCTCTCAGAAAATCCGACTTCGAGTGTCTTTATCCTCTGCTTAAAGATAGAATTTGCCCACAAAACCAGGTACCACACGGCGATCACAGCCAGCAACAAGACGAGGGCCAGCGATGAACGAGAACAACAAAGGTAACTTTCTCATAATGTAAGATATCTGGAAACTGTGTTTCAAAGTGACTTTTGGACTCTTGAAAAATGTGTTTAGAAATCTGTTTAAATGACTCTTAAGAAAAGTGTGTTTGAGGTCCCTGTTGAAAATTGACTTTCCAAGGTGTGTTAAAGTTACTGAGAAACATGTTTGCTTAAAGAATGACTGTGGGGGTGTCTATGAAAATTGTATCATCAGAAGTATTAAGAAAAAAGATTGAAATCACTATTAATCCTCTCGGGAACATTTCGCGTTATTTTCGGCCGGAGAGGATGTGATAGCGAACTGTGAGGTGGTTTCGGAGAACTGCCTCAGTCGGAAGGATTTCTGCCTGTAGTAATAAATAAGCTCTCTCCCCCCTTTGCTGCTCGTGACGTTTAATTTCGGTGGTTATCCAACATTTGTACTCCATATGAGTTCTCACATAGGTCAGCAGTGATTGCTTACCTAAAACCGGTGGTATTCCCTGGAGTCTGAGTGACAGCAAGTCTCCCTGGATTTCCCGTATTTTCCACTTCTTTTCGATAGCCACCGCCAATAACCTTGCAGTATGGCAACAGCTGTTTACCATTGATTTTTCGCTGGTAAGGACCATTGGTCTTTTCTGTGATTTTGGTGGCAATAAGCCTCAGCAAGGTTCCAGCATTCTCTGCACTTCCAGTGGAGGTCTGGTTTGTGCTGTCCCTCCTCGGTCTTCTCATCATCCTTGACCCTATGCAGGTAGCATTTTTTATATGAAAAAAAATTGTTCATATATATATTGTGGGGGGAGTTTATTGGTTTTTCTTGCTATTTCTGTTCATTGGTTCATTTTCGTGTGGTGTCAGCTGAGGCCGGTGTAATTTATTCGGGGGGAGCTCATGAAGTGATGTTTCTTGCATTGTCCCATTCTTTGTTTGTAATGTGGTGTTCTTTCTATGGTTTAGTTTTCTTCCTGTTGTAGATTCCATGTGACCCTTCGTAGCTTATGCTGGTTGGTTTCCACATTCGAGGATTTTTCTTAAGATAGCAGCTGTTTGAACTATTGCCGTCCTTTATCAATGATCCCTTTGATTCCAATTTCTCCCAGTCTGTTTTCCATGTTATTATACTGACTTTCTTCATGCTCTATATTTCTTTCAGTTCTCTAGCTAGTTCCGTGTATTTGCTTCGTTTTTCCGTTTCTTTGATCTTCACTCTGTGGTCAGATTTATTATTATTATTATTATTATTATTATTATTATTATTATTATTATTATTTTTTATTATTATTATTATTATTTACTCACAAGGAGTTATCACACTGGTCATCGTCAGTGATCGCCCACTGCCAACAACCTGTGGTATTCCCTGGAGTCTGAGTGACAACAAGTCTCCTCAGACTTCCAGTATGCTCCACCTCTTTTCGTTCATCACCGCTGATGACCTTGCGGTATCGCAACAGCCACCTACCACCGATTTCCCGGTGATAAGGGTCATTGGTCCCCTCTGGGGCCCGAGTGGCAACTAGCCTCCCCAAGGTCCCAGAACTGTCTGCGCTCTTCCAGTGGAGGTCTGGTTTGCGCTGGACATCCACTGGAAGAGCGCGGACAGCATTATTATTATTATTATTATTATTATTATTATTATTATTATTATTATTATTATTATTATTATTATTATTATTATTATTATTGTTGTTGTTGTTGTATAAGTTGTTGTTGCTGTTACTCACTAGGAATTCTCACACAGGTCGTCATCAGTGAGTACTCACTGACAGCAACCGACGGTGTTCCATGGAGTCTGAGTAACAACAAGTCTCTCCGAATTTTCAGTGCTCTCCATCTCTTTCGATAACCATTAAAACGTATTTTGCATTATCGTAACTGCCGCGTACTTTTTATTTCTCGCTGGCAACAACCATTTGTTTCTCTGTGATTTGGTTGTAAATAAGCCACACTAACGTCCCAGTAATACCGCTACTCTTCCAGTAACGGTCTGGTTAGTGTACTTCCTCTTCGTTCTTTCAATCCTCCTTGATCCTTCACAATCATTTGTGTGGTATCAGCCGAGGATGGCGTCATCACTGTTTATTATTATTATTATTATTATTATTATTATTATTATTATTATTATTATTATTATTATTATTATTATTATTATTATTATTTCATAGTAGTCTACACTTTTGGATGTTTTTAGTCAATTCCCTTGACTTTACACATTTGAGCTGTACCTAACAGGCAATCCTTTTGCAAAATTGGAGAATAAATTGTCTCATCAATCTGATTAAGTCATTTATGGTGGCTTTTCGTTATGGTGCCAACGTTTCAATTACAAAGGAACCACGTTTGCTTCTTTATATTTCTATATTCTAACTTATTTCTGTTTTTGATCTTGATTTTTTTTTTCGTGTTATATCTCCTGCACTCTGGTATCGACGGGGCAGGCTATATCAATGATTAAGCAAGTTCTCTTGTTTTTCTTTAGAAAGATTAAGTCGGGGTTGGAATGTTTGTATGCGCATTTCTCAAAGAAGTTTGACATTGTCCTTCTCGTGCACTAATTCTGGTGCAATTAATAAAATTTGCATATACTTCAGTGTAGTACCTGAGTGACTTTGTCATGTCTCCATTTTTTATACTGATTTTGTTTTAGCATTGTGCATTCAGATACAATATTCACTAAGGTTTAATCCCTTTCATTACATAATATGCATCGTTGATCCTGCAGTTTTATCAATATATGGACCTAGTGTGAGTGGATTGCTCCTGGGCGTCTATTAAGCTGCTCTCGGTAGATATTTTGAGATCACCCCTGACCAACCAATTCCAGCTGTCATTATATCTAAATGCAGTATTCTGAAAGAATACACTGTGTAGTTTTTTTCCAAATAACTTTAAGTATTTCTATTGCAACCTATGATTCTTTTTAACCATAGTTCTTAGTATTTCCTCTCTTTTCACTTCAATTAGCAGAATCTCATTACTTTCAGAAATATACGTATATAGACAAAATTCTTATATATTCACAACCACGTTCCACGATCGATCTGCATCTATTTTCCTTGCAAAAGCTCAATAAATTGTAAGCATCTTCCGTGTTTTGGTGTCCTAACATTTTGGTTAAACTACATTCCAGTCAAGTATACCAACAGTATATCGAATGATAGCTACTGCTATGGCATTGATAGCATAGATTGTATTTCGACTGTAGAGATGCGATTTAAGAATAATCGTTACCCTCCTGTTGTACTCAGTTATGACCTGGTTTTTCATTTCCTTGTTTTTAATCTTATCTGCCTCCTGTATTCCAATATATTTGTAGCCTCTCTGTCTACATTTTTTATCAGATCTGTTGTTGGAAATTTAAAGCCATCTGGGTGGACATGTTTACCTCTTTTTATAACAAGAATAGCACATTTCGTGATGTCATTCGTCACTAAGTATTTAATCGTATTCATTAGGGTATTAAGTTTGTTTTAATCATTTCCCAAAACTTTAAGATCATCCATTAATAGTAAGTGGTTGACTGTAGGAATTATTTTCCTAAGTTCATATCCTGCCTTCACATTACATAAAGGAAGTGCCAAAAAGCAAAGGGTAAATACTATTGCCTTGGAAAATCCCTCTCCTGATTTCCACATTACATAATTCAACATCTCCTGAAGTTAAACTGAATCCTCAATTATTCATGCTATTCTTTAAATCTGTTTGAATGTTGGGGGCTATTTTGAAAATCTCTAAACATTCAAATATATGTGAATGAGGCACCATGTCGAATGCTTTCTTATTATCTACCCACTCCATGACAAGGTTAGTTGTTCTTCGTTTTCAGTTTCTCCGGATCATTTTATCGATCGGAAGCTGATCTTTAGTGTCATGTGATCTTTTTTACAGCAGCTTTTTTGTTCTTCAGGCAGAAAATTGTTTTAGTCTTAATGACCATGAATACTTTCAGACAATATGCTAGTGAAAAGTTTCCACATAACTGAGAGGCAAGTGATTGGTCTAAATTAATCACTTCACCCCCCTTTGTCTTATCTTTAATGATCAAGACTGTAGTTCCTTTTGCCAGCCATTCAGGGAGGCTGCCTGTCTTATAACAGCTATTTATTCTTTTCTGGTGAATAGCCGGAAGGTTTTAAGTACTTTCCAATTTGAAAGCTTTGTTACCTTCTCCTTCATCATCTCAATGGTGACTGTTATATTTGTTTGTCGTTCTACTCTAGAGGACACCTCTCTTTCAATATCTTTGATCCATTCTGCATCATCTTGATGTTTTACTTTCTTTTCCCAAATGCCTTTTCAGACTGCACAAGGTATAGCGTCATTCCCTTTTTCAATTCCTTCTTGTTGTTCAAAAAGTAGTTTCTAGTTGTTCCCAAACAATCTGTTTTGCCGATATTGCTCAATTATGTCGCTGTAACGTATAAATTTGTTAGACTTAGCTACGACAGGCTGTTTCAGTTCTTCAATTACACACTTGAAACCTTTACGATGTATTTTGAACTTACGAGTTAATCTTTCACAAACACTCTTACTTTTGAGTTTGCCATTTTCGACAGCTTGCACTTTACTTGGTGGTGACAGTTTTAAGTTTTTTCCTATTGACAAATCCCTGGTTTCGCGGCTGTTCTAAATTGCCAGCTCTTAGATTCTCGTCTAACAATCTGGAAATATCAATATCCGCTTCTGTCATTGCATGTTCTATCATATGTTTATGAAGGAAATTGGATTGCAACAACAATTGTTGAATTGCTGGTTTAAAACACGTTGTAATGTCGAATCTCTGGCGTCGTAGAACAGTTCGCCTGTTGATCTCGCGAACGAGACGATGTGTCGTTTATATTCGAGAATCCCAGCTGGACGGGGGGAACTATTTGTACTAACCGTGCGTCGTCGTTGTCGCCTGCAGCTTGTGTCGGGCTACTATCTGTCTTCTTTCGGCCACCTTGTCCGTGGTCACAATCTCCATCGTCTACTGTCTCTGGCTGTTTCCTCGCAAGCTGCAATCAAATCTTTTACACACGATAATTTATAACAAGCCTTTCTTTTTACTTTGAGCCATTCATTTTCCATCAGCTTGTCGATACTGGAGCAGTTACGTCGTAGTAGAGAGAGAAGCTTACGCTAGTTAATTTCCTAATTCCTTGCAAAGGAATGAAGAGGGGGACTTCGTCTGGCTCTCATTTTTGGGGATCCGAAATCCCCTAGCTTATGTAATCTCTACATGGCTAAAGCGTGTTGACTCGTCGCCTTCCAAGTCCAGGCTCAAAATCTCACTGCCGTTTTCCCACCGGAAAAACTGTGATGTAACGAAATCTCGTGATCGACGCACAGGTGTGACCTAACCCCCCGACACCGAGGTCTCGTCAACTGTCCCGGCGAATCGTGAGAACACATCGCACCAACATTGCACGACATAACTGCGTTACAAATCGCGCAAGTTAAGCGATCTCACTGTACGTCCATCACCCATGCGTCCCATTATATAACACAATTAGCAGCATTACTAAAAACTTGCATTATTCGAAAAACCTAACATTTAACGAAATGTTCTCATTCTCTCTGTTTGAAGTAGTAAAAACTTGATGGTCGGTGCAAAAATAATAGTAACTCATTCATGAAAAGCTGTGTAGAATGCTACTGGTCATGCTATTGTTCATAATAATAATAATTATCATAATAGTTGTAGTAGTAATAATGATAATCATGATGATGATGATGATGATGATGATGATGATGATCCCTGTCACAGGTCAACTGGCATAGGGGATAGAGCATCTCCGGTAAGCCATAGCGAACGCAGCATCTCGAAGGATAACAAATACCTGATGGAATGCAATAACATCTGTAAATACCAGGTTGACATTTGGCGGTGTTTAACTGCATTTTATGGCTGAGATTGGGTCTTAAACTTTGGTTAGCAACTCTCCTAGAGATGGTATCTCAATAAAAATACTAGGAAAGACAATCTTACACAAAACATTCCTTATATTATTCCAATATGAATGTTCAGAATTATCAAACTGAAAACGACGTAAGTGGGTCATAAATGTCAAGTACAGGTCCCACGGCCGGCAGGGAAACGAACGAGGCTTCTCAAGTCGTCATTCAGCGAAACCCTTGAAATACTAACAGTAAAACTAGAACTAATTGGACTAAGGCCTTAAATAGAATTGTGATGAAATTTTATTTGAAGAGTCATCCTTTTAGGAGACGATATCGTCATGGAATGCACCGACGCTGGAATCAGCTAGGCCTGTTTGAATTATCCGAACAAAAACTTGCAGGACAAGCCCGGGGGATTAGAACTAATGAATGGTTATCAGCTATTGAAGTTGAAGAACTAAAAGATAACTTGAGAGAGAAGACTGAGACGAACTTGTGGAGACCAATATATTTGATGTAGTTGAAGGAAAGTCTAGGGTAGAAACCACAACGAACTCGGAAAACGAAAATAGTGTAACTAATGGTTTCCACAGATGCAATCCTAAAAAACATTATTATTATTATTATTATTATTATTATTATTATTATTATTATTATTATTATTATTATTATTATTATTATTATTATTATTATTATTATTATTATTATTATTATTATTATTATTATTATTATTATTATTATTATTATTATTATTATTATTATTATTATTATTATTATTATTAT
>OY744520.1:29179572-29287072 GCA_963556195.1 Sepiola atlantica | reverse complement strand
TTTTTACTCCTTTTTTGTGTCTTTTAAACATTTACGCCACGAATAGGCCATGAGCTGGAGTTGGGTGTTAGACGCGCTTTGATACCCGTGTACATTTAATTCTTCAAATTTCAATTCTAGCTTCAATATTTTAAGAGTTAATTCCACTAGTTCTGTACTTTTCTAGGTTTATATTTAAGAAGAGTAATACACATGCGTATGCATACATCAGTCCAGTATATATATATATATATATATATATATATATATATATATATATATATATATATATATATATGAGTAAAGTATTTGAATATATATATATATAAATATATATATAATTAATTATTAAAGACAATATATGAACTACCATATATCATCAGATCCTTTTACTTTGTAGTCTCCTTTGAAGCTTCAGCTCAATGTTTGTCAGTTATTGATAACAGAGCAAAATATAGGTCAGTTTTTATTATATTCCAATAACCATGGTTTGTTTTATTACTTTTATTTTTATTTTTTCACATTTCCAAAAAATTAAAAATTTCTATGAGAGATATTTAACGGTCCGTTTCATTTGTCTTGTATCAAACAACATTTGTATATCAATATCGTCTCTGCAACACTACAAAATCATCAGAAAAGTTCACAAATAATAAAAGAGTTCTTGGATTAGAGTGTCTTGAAAACACCTACACTATACATCAGTTTCATTTTAGAGTGAAAACAAACACAAAAACAAAAAAAAAACTGAGAGCAAACACTCACACGTGTGAGATCAAACTAATCCGCCATTTTGATTTTTTTTTAGTTCAAAGCTAGTATCTCCTAAAATATTAGTGCGAACAATTTAAAAATTTTAATTCGGTAATATTTCCTAAAATATTTAATATGTACTATCATTTATTTATAAAGTTCCAGTTTATTTGAAGATAATTTATTTTTTACTAAAGTTACATCAATGTTTATTAAGGTCGTTAGGGTGCGAAACTCATTTAAGCAGAGCATTATAGAGCTAGTCTCATTGTGTCTACCTCCATTCAATCAACTATTAAAAAATCTTCTACATAGGTGCTTTTTATTGAATGTATATAGTATGTATTAATAAACCCTTTCTATCACTATTAAGATAAGCTTAACTTCCCAGAATTCATCACTCAAGTAGTAAGTTACTAATTAAAATGCGAAACTAAGAGGGGGGTTAAACTCACGGCGAAATATATCCTCCAGTTAGCCAGACCACGATTTCGAACCATCGAAGGGGCATTAAATATTAATTAATTTATTTAATTTCTTAAAGTATTCTAAGGATTCAAAAGAAGTGACACGGGCATCTGTACCTAAAAATTAATCTTAACTACGTTTAACTCCAATTCGTACTATCAAGTGAATTGCTAGAACATATCTATGAATGTACACATTAGAGTCTCAGTTTAATGCTTACACCTAATTATTTAGTCGTGTTTCCCCACTGTCTATGTATCAATAAGCCTATCAATATACATTCACAAATATGCTTAGTATCCATCAATAAATTCATACCACCCACACATACATACACACACAACATACATACATATGTGTGTATACATATATACATACGCATACCCACACATAGAAATATTAGTTCGGTATAACATGTACGATAAAAAAAACAAGTATTTCTTTTTCTTCTAAAAACTAAAATTAAGTCCAAATAGGTTGATATATATATATATATATATATATATATATATAGAGAGAGAGAGAGGGTAATTTCCTAAACTCAGGGATGATTCATTTGGAATTTCAGAATATATATTAAAGTAACACGGTGGGAAATATGAACACACTAATTTTTTGTAAATATTTACACTAAGGGAGTAGATATATACAATTACGTACATGTATATGTAAGGGGACATGGGTATAATTTTAGTATATACACACACACACACACACACACACACACACACACATATATATATATATATATATATATATATATATATATATATATAAATATACAGATTCTTGATACAGCAGTAAGATAGGATTGACTAAAATGGAAACATTTATCAATGAAAAGGGGCATGAAAAAATGAATGAGAAAAAGTAATAACATCTCTAAAAAGACTTTTCGTCTGACCATCTTCAGAAGAGAAACGTCAGAAATTGCACCAATAAGACATAAGCACCTTCGAATCAGGAAATCAGTGGAAATTTATATGTTACACATTTTACTTGAAAGGTAAGTGAATAACACAATTGTGGTAAATATATCAGCAAATAAATTGATCGATTTATGTTATTAAAGATCTTTGACTTATGTTTCAACTCTTTATGCTACATTGACTTGGTCGAGACGTTAATAACGATAGCCTAAATATATATTTGTATATATATATATATATATATATATATATATATATATATACACATATATATTTATAGTATGAAAATATATAGTATGGACATGCATTCATGGCAAGTAATAAGTGATATATATCGATTCTGTACATGATGAAATTTTAAACATATTTATTAAAATTTCAGTATTATAATCAAATGTCAAAAATGAATACTTAACATTGTTTATCTATATGTACGCGCGTTTCAGGAAACAACTTTATTATCCCAATTACATTTAAGTAAATTTAATAATGATTTGGCTTTCATCATGAGAACATTAGACTTTATCAATTACAATTCTAGACGACATCTAGTTTATATATATTTAATCGTTTACGAACACTTAAGTTTCAAGATAGATCAACTAGATAAAAATGTGATTCTTTCGAAATATTACCCTATTCACGAAATACAATCAGTTCTATAAAAAATATTATTACACTTTTTTCTTTTTCTCTCTTTTTACTCTTTTTCTTTTTCTTTCTTTTCTCGTTTGTTTTCTTTTTTTTTCCTTCAATAAATAGAATAGACAAGACATGAAAATTACGAACATATCTCAGTTAAAGCATTGAAAAAAAAAGGACCGATTCTATTCACGACTTTCTTTTAAAGAAAAAGAAGAATATTCAGAGCATAATTACTGATATGGAGTAGAATCACACAAATATCAGTGCAGAGCTATACTTAATGGCATAGGGTTATATTCTCTTTCTAACAGCTCAAATAAAATCCAGAAACGTGTATGTATTTTTGCTTATATTTCGACAAAATAACGGAAGCCAATAACGCACCTTTACTGGAATTGGTGACAAGGAAGGCTAGTTAGCTACTTTTCAATGATTATCTTTACAGGAAAAATTTAAATCTTATCGGTTGAAAAGGACACAACTCCGATATCTCTTTCATTTCATTATCTTTAAATCGAAATTTTGTTAAACCAAAGCATCTTCATTCTTAAATTGATATTAATTAATCATAATAATAATATTTTATAATATAGGATACGATAGCTCTAATCTAAAATGATTAATTTGCTTGACCATTTTTTTCTTGATATGTTTACTTCTTTTACAATAACTCTAGTAGTTAGTGATTATTTTAAGCACCATTGGTGATTAACGAATTTTTATTCTACTTGACGTGCTTCACCATGAGGACAGAGTTAAACACAATGCCGGTCTTCCATGTGGGAAGACCCAATCATCAAAAATAAAATATTTATATAATTTGGTATATTCACAATTCTTCGTATAGTCCGCACTGAAGATTGAACCTTCAACTTCAGTTGACTGTCACTTAGAACTGAATTATACTTAGTACTATTTACACTGCGCCACGGGTCTGAATTATTGAAGACTTCTTCCCAGTCATGGCAGATGGAACGAGAGCATGCTACCCCCGTGGATTTAATTAAGGGTTCCGTTCGAAATTCCGTCCAGATTCCCGAGTTCGACAGAAAGATTCCAGAGTTCGATAAAGTACACTTGAAGAAGGTCGGAGGTTACATCGACCGAAACGTTGTGATAAAAACACCCAAGATAAGAACAGTAGTCCGAATATACCAAATATCCACCCTAGTCTAAAAAATTCCGAAACTTAAATATTTATGTATTAATTACTTGATTGCTAAAGTGGATTTTTACTTCATTAGATTTCTACCTTCAATCAATTTTCAATTATCCATGATGTGCCATTTCTATGAAATTAAAACGTACATTCCTAAGGATTTAATCAAATGAATGTTATTTCTCTTATATGATATAGATTATAAAGATGACCTTTTCCTTTGTACCGATTTCACAATCAGTACATTCGTTCGTTGCAGAAAAGTAACAAAATATCGCCTGATTTCTTTACAACAATAATAAAACATCTTCACATATTATGTGTGCGCGATTTTAGCATAGTGTGTAAGTGTTGGGCGAGAGAGAAGGAAATAACGCTTGAAAAGAAGAAACACACAAATTTATCGAGATTTTGTTTCGGCGATTACATTAATTAGGTCAGTAACACCGCTACAGTAGAACTTATTGTTTATACTTACAATTACTTTACAAGATAAACGTCTGCTCCTTAGATAAGACTAACGTCGCTGCTTGTAGGCAAAAAAGTTAAGAGTACGAACCACTACCGTACAATTTCCGTCACTAATTAAGTTTAGCTGTGAATCAGAAATCAATTTTGAAAAGTTACATTCACTCCTAACCCAATCAACCGGAAGTAATTCCGACTTTAGATTTTTTAAATAAAAAAATTGATCTTTATTTTTACCATTATTTTTATATGATAACTTTTAGTTTTATAAAGTTTTAGATTATACAAAAAAAATCAATGTTGACTGTTTATTCGATAAAATAAAATCCGACAAACTCTTCGTTTTTATCAAGTTTTAAATCATAGCAAGAAGATCACTGTTTACTATCTGTTTTATAAAATTATACATTATTAAATAAAAAAACAACAACACTTTTATGTTATTATTGTTCGCTTTATTTATTGTTTGGGTAAACACTTCTAATTATATATTACTTCCGGTTGGTTGTCTGCTCCTGTTATCAAAATTGAAAACAAATACATTCTGATTCACAGCTAAACTAAATAAGTGCTCATTTATTAAGTCGGTTTTACACATATTCATAATCATCTTATTAGGACTTTGATTTTTATTTATTCTTATTTTTACTTTCATTACACGCATACATTTCATCCTCATAATAAGACTGCTAATACTACTACTATTACTACTAACACTACTAGTATTTGTACTCCTACTGTTACTACTACTACTACTACTACTACTACTAACAATAATGATAATGATAAAATTAATAAGCATGATAATATATTAACATAATTCTCATAGCTTATTATTTCGATCTATATAAAGTTAGGTATGTGTATATGTTTATATAGTCGTATGCATGTTATTCATTCCTAAACTAATTAACCGATCATTATGAATTTTAAAACACAGCTGCTAGGCGTGAACGTTAATAATCTGAGTTATATGTTGCTTTAGTTTCATGCAAATGGATTTAAATGGGTTAAATCCCTTCGTGAAATTCACGACGTTTGATTTCTGTGAAATTGTAACAATCGATATCAGACATCAGATAATAAATAGTCACAACATTCCAGTTTTTTGGGAATATTTTAAAAGGTTACAAAAGAATAATATGGGAACAACCTCATATTCAATTAAAATATTTCAGATTAGCATTGAATTTGATCCATAGTCATTAGACATCAAGTAAGTAAAATTTCCCGAATTTCAATTTCTTATCAAAACCCCTTAAGTTTAAGCCTACAGATAAGAATACTGTAATAGATTTAGATCAAAATTGAGATAGGAATTCCAGACATAATGTTTAGTATCATTATATATTGATTTTAATCTGTATGTGGAGTCATAAAAGTGGTGCAAACCTGTTGTGTTTAGTGAATTAATTTTACCCTTCTTGAGAGTATTTTCTTACAGTTACTTATAAATGTATTACTCATACAAACATTGATAACTTATTTATGCTACGTGTATTTTACATTTTTTTAAATAATACCTATATTGTGTTTTTAGATTGGAGCAGGAGTTTCTTGAATTCCTCAATATTTTCCTGACAGCGCTGGGGACGAGTCCAGCATGCAATGTATAAACCAACATTAAATAAGATAGTAAGATTGGTTTCTAATTTATTCATTTGACCGTACGAAGATTATTATTTTTAAAGAAAACAAATAACGACACGAAGCAAATAAAATTGTAATAAACTTTGTTTAAATCGTAACATTTTGCGTGCCATTAAAAAACACTCACGCGCCGTATGTAGCCTCCGGCCCGCAGTTCGCTAATTACTGTTTCATATCAAATTATTAGATCCCACGCACAGAAACTCATCAGGAGTGACAGCGTTATATTCTGCCCAAGCAACGAATAGGTTTAACATGAAAAATCGAACATCATAAAACCAAATAAGATTGCTGGATAATTTGCCGCAAGCATTGTTTTTAAGGATGACAGTTTCCGACCATAATCGAAATTAAACCCACGTATAATCAATTTTGCTATTTATTAAGGGTTCTTTCACGGTCTAACTGGTCATATTTTGTGGTCAGAAATGATATGTTGGTGTCTGTCAGTGTCGATGACTGAACACCATAATTTAATAAATGAAGATACTTTTCACAAGCATTCATTTTGGATAAAAACGAAAATTGTGTTTTGATTGTTTTTTTTGTTTTCAACTGCATCAAACAATAAAGATGCATTTAATTGGATTTGCCCAGAGCACATTAAAATACCGCCATTGGTGTTTGACCTTTGCTTTGATGCGTAAGGGATTAAAAAAGAATGTTTGTGTATGTGTGTGTCTAAGTGTGTGATTTAGTGTGTCTGTTTGTGTGTGTATCTTTGTGCGTATTAGTTTGTGCATGTGTGTGTCTCTGTGTCCGTATATATATATATATATATATATATGTGTGTGTGTGTGTGTGTGTGTGCTCTAATCTGTGTCTGTGTGTCACTGTGCATGTGCGTAACTATCTGTTTCGGTTTTCAAAGTGACTCAATGAGTGCTAATTGTACTCTATAATTATCTAGTACTACCTATTGTATAACCCGATTATAGGCGACTAAACTGGTTCTCTTGAGATCTAACTGGGCAGTAGTATAAGTATACATGCAATAAGACAATACATAATACACCCACTAATAGTCTGATATAATCGTAGCTATATATGTATCGCTGTCGCTGCGCTGTGGATATATCTCGAGTTGGAATTTTATCATAATATCTTCAGGTACTATAGTCACATTACTGTTCTGAGCAGCACTTGCCCATTGTCTTGAGACCACACTGTAAATAACACCATAAATGCTTCTTATTTCTTAGAAACGCAGTAGGTAAGTTAACTTGGCTTTCTGTTTCATTAATTCTCTTCATGGTTTGATAAAATATAGGGAGCAGAGATCTAGGAATTTGGTGGCTGAAATCGAAATGCTTTGTAATAAATAGACCAAACATTCTCATCTAACAAAATATATTTTTATATTTATTAAATTTTGATTCAACATATTAAAACGGTTGATACCGACTACTAGCTCCTTTTGTAGATAGCAACCGCTGGCAAACACGTCTGTGTCTAGTATGCCAGAGAAAACCTCAACTTTTAATTCTCGCTACAAAACAATAGAGAAAAAAAGAACAACAAACAGAAAGAGAGAATAAACGAAAGTCACCACTGTGACTGTTACTAAACAACATTACCCCCAGCCCATCCCACCCACCACACCACAGCACACCTTATCACTTGCTGTTAAACCTTTTCAGATAACACGTCGTTTGGTTACTATCAACTGCAGGTGGTTATAAACTGCAGGTGACTCAATCTTAACCTCTACTGTACTTCACATCGATTATTTCAAAACAAGGTTCCCGCTTTTCCTCAACACAGTAAACGGGGGGTTCATCACTATTATAGCGGCGAGCCCCGTTAATAGGTTGTGGCGATTTTACGATATTCAGAAAATTGTGCTATTTTTTCTCGTCGCAGGATTAGTCCAAGCAAAGCAAAATAACAGCGCTCAGGGACCGACGTGCTATACCTATATATCCCCTAATTGTGTTATTATCCCCTTTAGCAAATGACAACTTCATCAAGCTGGAACTGGGGCGTTTCACATAGGTAAATCAAAAATGAGTGTTCATTGTTAACTTCTTTTCTCTGAAAAGAAAGATTTTATTTTTTCATAATTAATACTCATAAAGAGTATGCTCCATTTAGACGTTTCTTTTAAGCCGAGTCGGGACTGACCAGTCACATTCCCATCTACCGTTTTGAACACCCATTCACCTGGCGCGTATTTATTTGTTTGTTCATTTGAAAAGAATTTACGTCTGCTACTTTTAAGCAGTTTTTTGGGGGAGAATGGATTTCGAGAACCTTTTTACTTGGGGTTTCCCGGATTTGCCATACTAGTTTGCAAGTTATCGGCCGTTGGTGAGAGAGAATTGGTCGTTTTAAGTCCTTCCTCGGCCTGAAAGTCCAGTGGAAAGGTAAAGGCGTAATCAGGGCTCACGCGGCCTATAAGCATCTCAGAGTTGGCAAGTTGGGGGTTAGATAACTTAACTGCTTTTGTGCATGTTCTGAATTCTGTTAAATTACACATTCATTTCGGCTTTTAGTCCCGTCCCTTGCAGTTTCCTTCCACTCTATCTTTCACCAGAGGGGCTTTCACCTCTTTCAGCAGTATCATTTCTTCGATTGGGGTCCGATTTCGATTCTACCACTGGTGTTACTATCGAGTAGTATACTTCCCCCATTACCTTTAATTGGTTATTGTGAAATGTTAGTTGTGATTGCTTTTTTCAATCAATTTGCACCCAATATCATCTCCTGATCCAAGTCGGGAGCGATACACAGCCTCGACGAAGCTTGAATTATTTTCACTTTTATATAGAACGTGCCCTATGCTAGACCATCTTTTATCCGTTTGTTATGGTCACTGTTAGACATGATTACATGATAGGTTCTTATGCTTTTAATGAAACCTGTGGAATTTGAGGGTTACCGGATCTTTCTATTTCCTGGGGTCAAGTCATTTACTTCTTCCTGAGTTGACCATTTGTAATCCCGTTCTAGCCTATCATAGCTAAATGCCCTCGCTGTAGTCTCTCCATTTTTACAGAAATGTACCCACAAAACTTATTCTCTACAGCGTTTGTCGGTTTGCCACAGCTGTAGTAACGATAGCACTTCTTAAACAATTTATTGCTGTAGGATTCTGATTCGGGCACCATTTATCTACTAGTGTCTAACCTTAGTCCCTGCTGCCAACTTATCCTGTTTGAAAAGCTATTATTTAAGATAGCCTGTTCTTTTATATGGACCCTGTGGAGTCGCTCATCGAGGCTTTTCCCTTGTCTTTCCGAAGACAATATATTATGAGGTACGATAGTTCATTTCCGTTCGGAGCCCGCGCTGTGAATAAAATCATCAATACTCCGTATTTCTTGGAAACATCGTCCAAACGAGTGAGTAAGTTTGTCTTCTGTTATAATTAATACTTTATAGGGTTAAATAGCATGTAGAGACCAGGCCTTTAGAAATTCTGCGGCTGAAATAGAATGCTTCATAATCAACAGACAAATAATTCTCGTAAGGGAAAATATTTTTTCTGTTTCTTAAATTTCTACTCCACATATCAAATATGTTGGTACTGGTTTCGAGCTCATTAACGTAGATAGCAACCGTTGGCAAACGCGTCTGTTTCTAGTGAAAAAGCCGAGAAAAACTGTTTCCATTTCGTTAGAAAAAAGAGAAAAAAGAAGGCAAAAACAGAAAGAGAGAAAGAACAAAAGTCACCACCGTGTATGTTACTCAACAAAATTACACCAAATCCACCTTACTCACCACATCGGAGCTGGTCGGTACACGTCATCACTTGCTGTTTAACCTCTTCATAGAACCTGTCGTTGGGTGGCTGTCAACTGCAGATGGCTCAACCTTAATCTCTTATATACTCCACAACAACGGTTATTTAAAAAAAAGCTGACACTTTTCTTCGGCACGGCGACCAGGGGGGATTTGAGTGACAGATCCCAATATTTTTATTAACATAGTTTACCCCAAACAAGGCATGTTGCCACTTTAGACGTAATCGGCTACTGAGAATTAAGGTGAAAGTGTTGAGGGTCATCCTAAATTTAGAGCTGTGCAGCTAGATGCTTGTTTACATTAGTTTTAAATTTCTGCATGTCGGTACAGTTTAGGAAACAATGAGAAGGGAGGGAGTTCCTAAAGTCGACAGTACAGGAAAGAAGCTGTTGAAGTAACAGGTTTTCCGGCATATGGGGACCTCCACAGTGAATGGATTAGATTTAGCTGATTGTCGGGTTAGCCGAGCGTATTTATTTACGCCGAGGGAGAACCAGAGCAGCAAGTTCATCGGAGCACATTAGATTGAAGCACTTGTAAAACAAGCACAACGATGCAACAGGGGCTGGATCTTGGTGGATACTGACATGGCCTATTACATTAGCGACCCTTTTTTGACTTTATCTAAAATGAAGAGACTAGTGGATGCTGCATCAGCTTATATGTGACAACAATACTCCATGCATGGGCGAATGGTGGCCTTGTAGAGATATAGGATACTGTAAGGTGTAAGGAGTTTGTTAGCTTTGGCAATGTCTTCTATGTATTTGTTCCAATTTATGTTACCTGTGAATGTTAGATGGAGGAGTTTGAACGTTATACTCTCATGTAAGCTGTTATTTGCCATGTCAATCAATAGTTGAAGAGGTTTCTTGTAGTTGTTGAAGTAAAAGAGGCTTTACTCTCGCAGCATTAAATGTTATATATGACTCCATTCAACTACAGACTGGAATTCACTTTCTAAGGATTCAGCCATTGCCTCGGATATGTGCGCGTCCTTTTTACCCACATGACGAGAGTAGAGCGTGGTGTTGTCAACAAATATACCCATCCCTGACACAAGGTAATCAGGAGGTCGTTTATGAAAATCAGGAACAATAAAGGTCCAAGGATCGATCCCTGGGGTACACCTGCATTTATGTCATGTAATACTATATGAATTAATTTTTATGAGAAGACTTTTATGCCAGACCTTGTCAAAGGCTTTGGATATATTAAGCGCTACCGCCATAGCTTCAGCTGCCTTGTCCAGTGTATGCTTTATGCGTTCGGAAATAACCGTTACAATATCCGCAGTAGACCGTGCTTGCCTTAATCCATACTGATGGTCAGAAAGAAGTTTAGCATTTACGAGGTGACGAACTATCGCTAGATTGATTGAGGATTCAAAGATTGTGTGCGAAGAGCGGGCGTAGTCTAACGCAGCGATAATTCTGAGGGTCAGTTCTATCTCCAGAATTCTTAAAGACTGGTACCAAAGTGGCAATCTACCAGCTTTCAGGGGAGAAAGATTCAACAAGCCATTTGTTGTATGAGTTTGGAGAGGGCAGGGGTCAGTTCAGCAGTTCATTTCTATATTACTATTACTGGTATAAGATCAGACACACATGCGTTGGAAGTGTCAAGGTTTTTTATGATGTCCTGGACATGAGATGGAGTTTATGACCAGGTCATCAAGTTTGTCTACCGTCCGCTAAATGAAATATGGGAAGTATTTTATGGCGAAACTCTGGGTAAGTAGTCCAGACTTGTTGGTTGCCGTGCAAACGACATCATTGTGGTTGGATAGCGGGGAAATTGTCGATTACCCATTATTCACAATACTATTCAAGATTTTTCAGAAATCACGAGGACTTAGTTTCTGCAACTGAATGCGTTTTCTGGTGATCATTGTATACCCTTTTGGTTCACCTACACCAGTCTTACAATTTTCTTTTGACGCTATAAATTCATTTCTATTCTGTAGTTGACTTATGTCGGCAAACTCCTTTAATGGGTGTACGACGATTTTTGGACATTGAGAAAATCGTGCTATTTCTCCTCGTCTAATGATTGGTCAAAATTCATACAAACAATGACGTCACGGCCCGATGGACCACAGCTTTAAGATGTAATATTTTGCCTTTCGACTCCATTCCTGGCAACCATAATTCGTTTAGTCCCATGTGGTTCGCAGCTGACGACTTAACATAACACATTTTTATAGCTAAATTCATTTATTTTTTCCTCAATCGGACAAAAACTGCGTGGTCATAGGCCATTCAACCGTACTCAACCAACGGATTCTTTCTTCTTGCGACCACAAGTCACGCCACGCTTGTCAAGTTTTTCGGAAAACAAAAAGCTTAAGATTTAGTTGTCGTCACGTGACATCACAACAACACGTTATCATAAACTAATCCTCTACCTTTTTTATCAATATACAACACACGTCTATCTATCAGATAAATATCAAGGTTATTAGTTGCAAGCGACAGGCGGTTGACCAAGTTACCTGAAGCTCCGGTCGCCTTCTGCAGATGTCACGTTTCTAACTTGATTTTTCTCTCTGTCGGAACCCAAGTATGCCATGTGAACCGTAATATGAACAACGATTGTTTTGGTAGCAGTGGTGTAAATGAAGAGCTATACGATGTTTCGTAGATAGCAGTTGCAGGGCTGATATCGTCGAGCAATAATAAAAAGAAAATACATTCACTCTCATACGTATCTCAAGTATCAAAATATGAAAACGATTATCACAGTGTGACTCTATAATGGCCGACGAAAACAAAATAGGTGCTCCAACAATCATCACGCACCTTATCAATGAAGAATTTGTGGCAGGCCTCATGCACACAATGAAATACTAATATATCTAAATAGATAGAAATATGTACACACAAAATAGTTACACACACATACACGCACATATATATATATATATATATATATATATATATATATATATATATATATATATATATACTTAATAAATATAGTTTCATATTTAAATTTTTCCCGCCATAATTAATTGTAAATCTCACTCCAGGTCTTTACCTGTTTGACATTACTCCACTGAAGATGGACCAATATGGGTCAGAAAGTACTCTGGACCAAAGTAAGAAGTAAGAAACTAAAAGTAAAACTTTTAGTAAAAAGAACCTATAGTGAAATGGTAAAAGCTCAATATACGAGATAGAGCAATTATAAAGTAAAATGGGCGAAGAGTAATAAACATGCACGAATGTCCAAATTTATTTCAAACTTCAAATGTTCAAAACAGGGTATATTCAGTAATAAAGTATGTTTATTGTCCTTCTTAAGCCAAGGCTTTTCAAAGATCGAGATCTTATCATCAGAGGAATTATACAGATAGATAAGTTGGCAATAGAAGAGCCAAAGTTCAACATTTGAAAAAATATGAAAAAATATTTAGAAAAAGATGGGTGAGAAAAAAAGTTTGAGTAAAAAGATATTGGGTTTGTCCGGATGGTAAATTGTCTGCCGATAAGAGAAGAAAATGTTTCGTAGAAGCATCAATATCTTTTTACTCGAACTTTTTTTTCTCACCCATCTTTTTCTAAATATTTAATCACTGGATTACCACTTTTGTGCGCCACCTTCATTTCCTGTCGCCATTTTGCATTGCCCCATTGAAATCCGTAGTTCTATTTTAAAAGCTTTGTTCAATTGAAATACATTGTTGGCAAAAACACTTCACAAACAGTGAGTTTTTAGTGCAAGCCTCTGCAGAGGCCTTTATGAATGTGTCGTGTGGTTTGATTAACTATGAGTAAAGATCATATATGTATATAAAATTAGATATTTTATATCATTCAACCTCAGTAGTGGTTTAATATATTCTTGAGTCTACTGTTTTGTCACCACCCGCACTTTCTAAAATCGATATCAACTTAAGTTCTGAACCAAAGTACATTGTTGAAAGGAAAACCAACCCAGCAACATTTGACATGTAAAATCAATCGAAATTTGAGTGCTTCAGAAAGTTACATCAAAATATGTGGGTACTAAAACGAGAGAAAACGCGCGTGTCCACATTGTATTTAAAATATATTTACGAAAACTGTATTCTTTTTATACTTAAATTATAGAACCATAGACAAGGAATGCAAATATGTCGGTCTTATGTAAAACAGTAAGTAAGAAATAATTATGAGGTAAAATGTAATGATTTAAAATGAACGTAAGGCAAAACAGGTAAAACAAAATGTTGTTCCTCTCTGAAAATGACCGTTCTTCATTTTCAACTTGCGATATCTCAATTATTTTCTGGGTTATTTTTATCAAATTTAGATGTACGAAAATGAACATTGCCTCTTTTAAAATATACACATCTTTCTCTAGGGGTTGTAATAAAAAACACGTGTTACTTGGAAGCCAAGCTTTATTCAACTAAAAAAGGAATACAAAAAGGTGGCATATATGGCCAGCTTTAATACGCGTCACCTGACGACTTCCGGCTCCGGGAGCACGTATGGAAGCCCATACGAATGTAATATAACAGCGTTCCGTCAAGGTACGGGAAAGCACCACGCAGGTTCCCCTCTTTTACTATACTGTCCATAGCCGGCTGGAAGGCAGCTACCCCATTTGTAACTCCAAACGGAATTCTACAAAACTGATACAAGAAACCATTTGCCTCAAACGCGGTATACTTTTTATCAGCCTCATTCAGCGGCACTTGGTGGTAGGCACTTTTAAGATCAAAAGTGGAGAATACCTTGTATTTTGCAAGATCATTCACCATGTCGTCTACCTTTGGTAATGAGTAGGCATCTATTTCAGTGTATTGGTTAATTGTTTGGGAATAATCTACACACATCTGCTTTTTATGTCGGTGGGTGGGGTCCTTCGCTACCACTACTTGGGCTCGCCATGGTGATATGCTGGTTTCGATTATGTCCTCAGAGAGTAGATGATTAACTTCCTCTACAATAAATATCTGATCGTCCTTGCTAAAACGTCTGGATTTGGCAGCTATTGGTTTGCAGTTTGAAGATACATTTTGAGACGGCTCTTCTATTTTTGCTGCGGCCAATGCACAAAGGGAGGGGTGGAGCTCTATCCATAGTTAACTCGGGACGGGGTCCACCGTATTTAAAAGTTACACTCTGATGTTGACGTAAGAAATCCTGGCAAAGTATTAAGTCCGAACACAGATTTTCCAGAATACCAAGCCGTGTAGCAACGTAGAACTGGTTATTAAGATCGAGAGCTAGGTTAACAACAACATAGCCCTTGGAACGAGTATTCAAGGTTTTCTGAGCCATAGAAATGCCTTTATTGGACGGATAAACTTTTAGTTTTAGTTCCTGCACAATTCTTTCGTTAAGATAGTTGTCAGTACTGCAAGAATCCAGGAGAGCACTTAATCTTGTCCCGTTAATAGTCACATGCGTTGCAGCTTGCGCAAGTCCTTGTGGTATGTTGGTAAATGTGGTCAGTAAGTGAGAACCGACCAATGTTGCCACTGAACGTGAAGACTTAGATTTGTACACGCGGGCATAATGTCCTTTCTTGGAGCATTTATTGCAAGTAGCCTCGCGGGCGGGACAGCTATCTCTTGAATGATAAGAGAAACAACAAAAGAAACATTTACGATTCTTATATGTGGCAGCTGTAGCCGATTCACTGGTAGCAACTGGAGGACTAGAACAACTATATTCACATACCTGTAGTGATCCTGGGTCCACGACCGTAGCCAGGTAGGTATCCGGAGTTGCATACGTATCACTATTACGCGGGGCTATATCCAACGCAGAGGCTTTACTGTACGCCGTCAGAAGGTCCAGCGTTTTATTTTACAGGAGCCGCTGTCGTATTGAAGAGGATATTCCAGAAATGAATGCATCACGCATTGCCTCGTTGCCACACTCCTCTGCACTGTGGTCGCAGAAGCTGCAATTCCTTTTTAGTTACTCCAATTCTCGGAAAAATTCGTCCATCGTTTCTCCCGACTTCTGCCGTCTGGTTGCTAGTATATGTCTTGCAAAGACTTCATTCGGTGTTTTAATAAACAAGCTGTCCAGCTTTGCTATAGCATCATCAAAGTACATGTCTCTATAAATTCATAAACATTAGAGCTCACACAGCTTAACAGGGCTCTGTATTTGTTCGGTATCCTATCTTCATAATCTTCAAGGTAATTACTTAATATTGCACGCCAGTGTCGGTATTCCTTGGCAGCTGTCGGTAGACTGGGATCAATGTCTAGGCATTTTGGTTTCCATGTCACATCCATCTTAGTATCGTGGTAGACATCCAAAAAAAGTTTTTTTTTTAGTTGAATAAATTGTAATTAAAAAAACACGTGTTACTTGGAAGCCAAGCTGTATTCCACTAAAAAAAGAATAAAAAAAGGTGGCAGATATGGCCAGCTTTAATACGCGTCACCTGACGACTTCCGGCTCCGGGAGCACGTATGGAAGCCCATACGAATGTAATATAACAGGGTTATTAATATTTTTCATGCTACTTGAAGTTAGGTCACTATGTTCGGTGACTAGTTGTGTTGCTGTTTTTGAAATTTGGTGCACGCGTAATTCCGAGTCTTTATAAATATTCAGACTTTAGTGATGATATACTAAATAAATGTAATGTAAAAAAGTGAAATGAACGTTAGCAAACGTAACATGTATTATCGGTTATTATTATTAGCTTCAACATTTGTAAGATTATTATTTATTTTTTAATAGAACGTTAAAAGTTAAATTAAATTATTACGATATCCTTCAGTAATTAAATTATTAATTGAATCAAATTGTTATAAAACAACCATAAAATTAAAAAAAAAACGAAGTAATCTAAAATTTTAATGTTTCTAAGAATTAGTTTGGGCCATTTATGAAATTTTAGAGTGAATAAATGGATATATTAACGTCTGTTTGCCAATTACGAATTAGAAAAAATGCTGCAAAAACTATTTATGAATTTTCCCAAAAAATGGAAATATTATTAATGCACAGACTATCAATTAGCTTAATAGCAATGCCTGGAAAATCATTTCTTTTTACTAATTAATCCTACTTTTACTGGAAAGACACATCATGGCGTACCCACCCATATACACATATTAACACGTTACAATCCTTACGTTAGACATTGTCTTTAAATCCACATACATGTTTTTATAACGATTTATAAATGACAAAAATCAATGTTTGACGACTATTCTTTACATTATTGTTAAGCATTAGTTGTGTAACCAGTATAGGAGAAAGAACAACACCCTGAAATAACAGCATTCTTCCCCTATTTTGTATCATAGTCCTGATTCTCTTTAAGCGAGGTTTCTGACAAAGGAGTAGAGAATGATGTTCCCTGGGTTGGGATTCTTTTAGTGTGTGATGTATTTGGAGATGACATGAGTATTAATTTACTCCTTTCCAGCGGTTAGGCACAAGGCCAGTTTTTATCTTACTCCCACAAGTAAGATGTGACCCAAGGTCGGGTCGGGAAAGTGTGGTTTAAAAATTGCCTGGGAAGCCCCGTCGGCATTCCCCGGTAGGGGCGCCTCAGGCAGTAAGCAATAAACTTACTCCTCCCCAAAGAGGGGAGGCGAAACCTGGGAGGGTGGACCTCCTAGAACTGCACAGGACAGACCTATAGATCGGCGTAAATCAAGCCCCGAAGGCCAAGACAATACTAGTCTATGGGGTGCAGTATTCATCGGAACAGATACTACACTTTGATCTTAGCCAAAAGGCCAAGAACTGTACTGGAGGTAAAAGTCTTACGTGAACTAACGCTATCCGCCTGACCGTCCAAGGACCCGCACATTTGAGTAACCCAAGAAGGTTTTCTTAGCAAATGCATACTACCAGGGTTGCTGTATTGCAATTTGGTTAATATAGTTTGGACCATTCAGTAGTTTCCGGTGGGGCTTCTCGGTGCTATATTAGTGGGAACTGATACGGGGTTTCTTTCTTCAATGGTCTCAAAGATATCATGTTAAAGTCGGAAGATTTGTACAAAGTGGTCAGCCGAGGATTATGAAGCAGAACGCAGAGAGAATGAGTAAAAAACAGGTTAATTTATAAACCAAAACGTAAACTCAGAAGCCAGAACCCCATATTTTAGCGTAGATAAATACTATTAAGTCTCCATGTACAACATAAGGTGTCTATGTTCCTACCTTCCAGAGGTTAAAATCAATTTACAAGAGACCAAACCGGCTCTGTTGTTTTTGTGCAAAACTGGCATTGGCCCGTCAGTTTCTACAAATGACTTAATGATCACAGGTTACTCCAACATGACCCCCAAAACCCGCCCACTAAAATCGCCATAGTCATGGAATCTGCGTCCACATCATGGACGGTTTTCCATGTGGAAGGGACACTTGCAATGAAGACCCTGATTTTCTATATAGGTGTTTCTGTATTGCACTTGCTCACAAAATCACTTTTATCTTTGCTCACTACCGTCCTCTTACCAATGGAGTTAATGATACTGGGTTAATCTCTGAGAAAAATTATATGACCCTTTTGTTCACCATTCCGCTAGTATTCATGTGCGTGGCGACTTTAATGTTCACAATGTTGAGTGGCGAGTCCACTCAAACAAGACCGATGATGAAGGGATATTTTTTCGCGACTTTCCCCTCGCACATGAGCTTACTAAAATTACTGACAAGCCCATATGCGTTCTCGATGCTGCCGGATATTTTGCAAGACTTCTACATCTTTTTCTGACAACTTGTCAAGAACAATGCAAATCTACTGTCCGTTTCCTATGGCTTCTTTCAATCACTTAGTTGTCACAATAAAGATAATACCTAAATTAAGCAAGTCCTCTGATGTCCTTTCCCACTAAGTGTATCGATATTCAGGGGTTGATTTGAGACAGCTAAAGATCCTTCATATCTAGAATATCTCTGAAATCCATTCTAAAAAGAATGTGCCCTGCGTTATGCTCAGAGTATATGAGGTGTTGACCACTAGGTATTGAGAGCTTTATACCCCCAAAGTATTCTAACATACTAAACGGTAAGCCATAACGAATCCCTTAATATGGCACCTCTATTGCAAAAATAGACCACTATTTCAATTAATTCCAAGAAATAGATGTTGTAAAACTAAAGATTCTTTTAAAACTGTCCGAAACCACTGCAAAAGGGTTATAGAGAACGCTTACGAGTCTTACACGCAATCTGTAAAATATAAAATGGCTGATCAAATGCCAAAGAGTTTTAGGAAATAACAAACAGGGTCCAAACAGATATAAGGTCGCTATCCCAACCATCATGAACAGACGACAGGTGATCTCTTCAGCATCTGATGAAGCTAAAATCTTCGCAAATAACTTTGCAGCAAATTTTACAGTTTGCGATTAGAGCACACTACCCCCAGAATTCCACATTATTATCGAAAAAAAAACTCGAGGAGATACACTAATAAGTATCCGAGATTGTGCCATACTCATGAAGTACATAGATGCTAACAAGATAACTGGTCCTGACAATATTTAGGTCATAGCAACTGCAACAAGAAGTAGTCTCTATCCTTACAAAGCTGTTAAAGCGTTACTTTAAAGAGAAATAATTCCCATTACCTTAGAAGAATTCGTTAAAAATACTGACGATCAGTCCTCTGCATCTCAGTACACATGAAACAGTCGCCTGTGCGTCATAAGTAAGTTGCTTAAATTAGTAATAAACTAAGAAGTTGTCAACCACTTTAGAAAAAAAACCTACTTAGCGACAAGCAATATCGCAATATGGTGAAGAATGCTCTCTTCTCTTCGTTGCAGCACCATTCACACAGAAGAGATGTTGAAATCCTCTATGTACTCTATCGTTATGTTTATGGTAGGTTTTAGACAGAGCTTTCAAACATTCACAGCAAAAACTCGCCTCGTTACAAATACAACAATTAACTTTCCTTTCTTCCTTTCAGTACCAAAACCTAAACAAATCCTAAATGAACAAAGTGGAACAAAATACAACGAGGACGTTTCCTAACAGATAACAACATGGTCGATTCAGGTGTAAAACAAACAAATACTTGCTGAACCGTTCTCTTTGATAATCAATTCTTCTTCTGCCTATCCCACTAGACCTCTTCAAAATTGACCTTTTTCTTCAAACATATGGAAACTGATATTATTCCCATTCTCCAAGGTCTAGATTAGCTAAATATACCAGTTATTGTGATCTTGGACCTTGGCTATGCCTGCCTCAAGAGCCATGTAATTTTATTGTTGACGTTTTTCAAAAACGCTGCAAAATATGGGATATTATGTCCTTATTTTCATTGTAGCTTTCCAGAGGTTGATGCTATAGCATTGAAAGTGGTACCAAATGAAAGCTAATACATTTTTCTTGCATATGGTAGCAGGCACAATAAAACACATGAACACCTGTGTAAATTTTAACTAATTTTAATGCACAAACAGCTGGGACACTACAAAAAATCAGTTTGGTAGTATGATAGCACTGCACTGACACATATATTGCATAAGAAACTGTCAGATAGGATGTTACTAATAGATGTATTATCACTTGTTCAATGTGGCTTTTTTGAAACTGTCAATTTTTTTCCTGTGGTACTCCACAACTTGTAGTAAGCAGCTTCTTTGTTCTGGGTCACTTGTGATCTGAGTTGCAAAGTCACTGATTAGTTTCACACCTCTCTCAGCCACATCATTGGTCACTTTCACTGACCTCACAAACTTCTGTGCATTCCTGTAGCTGTCATTGTCTTCCCAGGTGTCAGCAGGAGTAGTGAGCCAGTCACATTTCACTCGAAGAGCATCAAACAGAAAGTGAGACTCTGGCCCTACCAGGTCTGTGAGAACTGTAGCTGCATTGATGACAGGTAACACTGGCTTGCCTTTCCTGTAACTCTCAGGTTTCTCTGTTTCTGACAGCTTGACTGCGAGCTTCTCTTTTGCAGACTTGGTCATGCTGGCATGTGAACTGAACAAGGTGAATGGCACTAGTTCCTGGGTCAGATACCAGCGGTGGTTGTTCATTTTCTTGAGAACAGAGGTTGCCAGTTCATAGTCATACTGCTTGTATTGCAGCATGTTCTTCATAAGCTGGAGGTCATGGGTAGGTGCATCAGCTGCAGATGTAGTGGTCACCCAGTGGCTGGTGTAGAATAAGGTCAGGAACTTGTTCATCTTCTCCAGCTTGAAGATAGTGTCCGTGTTGTATTTTAGTTCCTTGGAAAACATGAACATCTTCATACAGTAAATGTTCCTGGCCATCCAGCGGGCTTGGTGAATGGCACCTGGCTTGGCCCAGTGGATACCTCGAGGAGGTTCCTCACCAAGCAGGATCAGGCACAGCTCTGCCACCTCTCTGTAATCTCCCCTCGGACTTGCTTCCTCAAGGAAATTGCTTAAGACTGCAATTGTGCTTGTCTTCTTCTGTTTCAAGTCTTGTTCAACTAGGCCCAGAACTCTTGGGCAGTCCTTAACCAACATGTCCAACTTCTCTTTCACATTGCTGAACATTGGGTTGTCAGGACTCTTGACCTTGCTGAACACAGCCTCCCATACACTTCCAATTATTACCTCTGATATGTGATGGTGACAAGCGAAGGTGAATACCTTTTTGCCTAGTTTTTCTTCAATAAGCTTCGCTGCACCCTTGTTGATGCCACTGTTGCTTGCTGTGGTATCAAATACCAAGCCTACAATGTTGTCTGTGAGACCCCATGCTTCTATCAGTTCCAATGTAGCATTACACTGTTGGATTCCTGTGGAACTTTCCATGAAGGGCACACCAAGCAGCTTCCCTTCTTCATACTGTGGAGTACCAGAGACGAGCACTGCAAGACTTTCCACTGGGTATCTTTCACCAAAAACATCCCGTAGAAGTTTTCCATCCCAGTGTAGTGTGCAGTAATCTGGCGGACTTTCCTTGAAGTTATTCATGTAACTTTGGCACAAGTTATGACGAGTGTTTATCCTATTTCGTCTTGTAGTAGAGGCTGATATAACAAAGTCATCAAGATCTGCGCCTCCTGCCTTCAACACTGCAGACACCATGGCTGTAGTCTGGTTGTCAGAGAGTGACAACCGATCTGCAGTGCTACAAATCTCTTCACTGGTCATAACTGAGTGTGGAAAGTGTAAGGTTATCGTACTTGGTTTTGATGAACAGCTTGGTGTTGTCTCAGTGTATTCTGAACCCTCACTAGTACCAGAGCCTTGACTGTTCTCTGGGTCTTCATCACTTGAAATTTTCCCAACTTCTGCTGCTGCAGCAGTCACTGATGATAACATTCTCTCTTCTCTTTCTTCTCGGAAGCTTTTCTCTCTAGACTTCTTCTCAAACACATTATCATGACCTGACATGTGTGCCAGGCGAGTTGTCTGTTGGTCCAAGTAGAAATTGACGTCCTCTTCCTTGGCCTCCTTTGTGAGCAGCCTGTTGCTTCTTATCTCCTCCACAACATCATTTGCTCCAATATCAAATAACTTGTCTAAGTCCTTCAGAAAGTTAGCTCGTTTCTCTTCCTCTGGTTTGTTATTTCTTCCCTTGTTTTTAACAATTTTCCTGTACTTTTCATGGAGGATCATGAAACGGTTGACTGCATTTGGTCTAGTTAGTGTTTTAATCCTTGCCATATTCCAGAATGGCAAAACGACATCCAATGTATCATGGGCTAAAGACCTATTGTCACTGTTGGGATTATCATTACTCAAATGCAGGAAATACTGGAACACCTGGCGATTAGTAGGAAGTTGAGAGCCCCTGATGCTGGAGCTGAGTTGCCCAATGAGATACACATCACTGAATGAGCTTGTGGCAGGAGTTGCCACCTTTCTTCTCTTTTCAGTTGGTTCATCCCGTTCACTTGTATCGCTGACCACTTTCCCACAGCATAGTTGTCTTCCAGATGCCATGTTGTCAGCAGTTCACAAATCTTAACAAATCAGCTTTAACTTACAATCTGAAATGAAGAAATAAAACATACTTAGTGATAATAAATTATATACATGCATTAAGAGTAACATTTTTGAGATAAAGTTATGTATTATATGATGGCATCCTTTCCAAGCATAAAAGATATATATGTTTGTGCATTAAAATTAATTAAAATTAACACAGGTGTTCATGTGTTTACTACCATATGCAAGAAAATTTTATTAGCTTTCATTTGGTACCACTTTCAATGCTATAGCATCAACCTCTGGAAAGCTACAATGAAAATAAGGACATAATATCCCATATTTTGCAGCGTTTTTGAAAAACGTCAACAATAAAATGACATGGCTCTTGAGGCAGGCATAGTCAAGGTCCAAGACCATAATAACTGGTATATTTAGCTAATCTAGACCTTGGAGAATGGGAATAATATCAGTTTCCATATGTTTGAAGAAAAAGGTCAATTTTGAAGAGGTCTACTATCCCACCCACTGATTCCAATCCTCTCATGGTGGCGTTTACCGACCAACTGCAAATCTGTTTTACCCTTATCATCGAGTGTTCCACGGGCCTCGATAAGTGATAACACATAAGTAAAATAAATGCTTTCTCTGTTTCTTTAACAAGATTTCAAGACGGTCGCCTTAAACTTCTCTTTAGAACTGGATTCGACCAATGCCAGTTTAGGAGAAGTAGCATTCGAGATTGTGCGATCCTTGTTTCACTATAAACATATCACATGCAACAATCCTTTCAGGTAGTATACATGGTCTCTCGAGAGTAAAAAGAGCTGCACTATTATGAAATTATGAAGTAATACGTCATACTCATTTGAGCAGTTGAGGATTTAAAGGTCGGGATTCTGATGTACAACATCATCAACGTGAAGTTATTTCAAACTCTGAGGTGCTTTTTACTTTGAGCCAAGTCGTGGTCTCCATAAGGCCCAGCAAAATATGTAACATCGGTATACTAAGAACGTTTCAATTTCCATGAAATAGCCTCCCAGTGGAAGTCATTACGATGCTTACCATATCCAGGTTTATAGTCGCCTTAAACATCCAGTCTTTATGCAGATGTACACATGTCTAACTGTCGTTTTATATGGCTTACTGCTCTTTAATATTCTTCGCCAATAAATGTGATTTGGGTTTCAGATATTTAAATGCTACAAACAATATCAACGCGGTTAGCAATCATGTTACGTCGCTTGGCAAAAGAAAGTGGTCGCAATGGTATACACGTCTTTGACACTTGGTACTCTTTGAGTTTGAAAAGAAAATGCCTATGAACATTTGTCGTTTATTACAATTTACTTCTCAAGAATCTTATTCTCTCTCATCCGACCAACCAATCGGGTTGGAGTCATTGAACCCTTTACATTTGCACAGACGAATATAAATTCATAACACTTCACATTTGGAATATTTGGTATTTTTACAGAATGTAAACCAAAGAAAACCGAGTTTTGCCGAAGCAGATTTACGTAAACAGTCGGAATAAGCCAAATGAAACAGAACCGTCAACAAATAGTCAAAAATGAAAAAAAAGCAAAAACAACAAAAAAGACGTTGTATTTATTTGTCCTCTGCCATGATTTTTTACGGCTTCCGATTGGATATACACTTCGGTTATTTCTTGCTGATTACGTAAATCTGCTTCTGCAAAAGTCGGTTTTGTTTGGTCCAACCTCTGTAGAAGTGCCGACTATTTAATTACAAATCCGTCACTTGCAGTGTTTTCAAGTCAATTTTATTTAATTTCGAATCATAACGGAAAATCTGCTAAACCATTGAAATGAAAGCCATTATTTCTATACAGTTATACAGGAAACGTCTTGAATCTTGTGATCCTATGTGACACTGGACCTAACAAGTGAATCCGAGAATATAAAGTACACTTTCTCCGAATAATTATACTATTAGGAAAATTATCCACAACCCATCCCCAGGTATAGGTAAAACAACAACTTGTATTTATTGAATCGTTTACAACAGAAACTTATGTTCTGGCATTAAATAACCCGAAAAAAGTGTTGATTTGTCGTAAAACAGGCAAAACCAACCAAACAAAAGAATCCGTCCCCAAATTATTCGTTTTAAGTTAGATACATCTTAACAATAACCCAATAGTGATGCTGCTGCTGATGATGATGATGATAATTATGATGGTGACGATGCTGCTGCTGATGATGATGAGTATGATGACAACGACGACGATGATTATGATGATGATGGCTATTCTCCTGTTATTTCTTTGTGTCTGACGCAGTGTAATAATCTCCTAAGATAAAGTAGTCAACTTCCCCCGAACGGCCGACTGGGGATATTGAATAATATTTTAATCCTCCGAGCGGAGTAGCAGTCAACCGCTTCGACTATAAATTATAGTATCCTTCCGCCCGACTCAGTGAAGCGGTTACCAAACAAAGATAACTGTTATTTTCTGTGTGTAAGAGGTCATAATAACAGGCTGGGATTATGCCCTTTTTTTGCAACTGCTTTGCTAAAAGATCGTGCAATCGTTTTTTTCTTTCTTTTAATATCAATTTCGCTCACTTACCTGAATTTTCTCCTTCATTTCACCGATTTCTTTTATTTTCTTATCTTTATGCCTCAGAATTTATTCTCGTCTCAACTACTATGAAAATCATAAATGAATAATAGAAGCAGAGTTCTCTCCTCCTTCACTTCCATTTATACATTGGCGTCAATAACAGAACATCTACGCCGACCTATTTCTCCTATGAAGCGGGTAATCGAAGATACATAACTTAAATAGACTCCTTCCATCAGATAAGTTGACACCGAAAACTCAAACATAAGTTGTGATCTCTTTTCTTTCGTTTCATATGCACCTCATCGGAAGTTATTATGCAAATCACAAAAATGGCTATAACTCAAATTTGTTTAAAAAAAATTGTTTGTCAAATTTTAACCGATGAATTTAAAGGTAAAAACAGCTTGAGTCGAAGATTTTGTCCTTTGAACATATTTTATTAAAGTTATTCGATTAATTATGAAAATTAAAATGTTTATGCAAAAAAACGGAAAATCAATGTTTACTGAAATACAAAGGTAATACAATCATCAAAAATTGATCAGCACTTATAATAGAACAACTTACAAATACACGATAGGTTTTTGAAGCATTTTAATATTAATATCAATAAAAGAGCCCAATGAATTGTTCATTGGTTTTATTAATTTTGTTTGTTTCAAAAAGTTCAAGGTTTCTCCCCAAAAGTGTGCTTTGCTGCTACATGGTTTGACACCGCACACACATATAATTATTGTCTCGGCTCAGCGAGCAAGTTTACGGGTCTCCGGTTGTAATTTATGGAGCCAAGCCAATGATTACAAACATAATCAGAGAAGTATCGATAACAATTTGCTGATTAAACATACATATATATATATTTATATATATATATATATAGAGAGAGAGAGATAGAAGAAAAAAGAGTGATAAAAATGCGACGATTGTCCAAATTTATTTCAAATTTCAATTGTTCAATGCAAGGTGTATTCAGTAATAAACTAGTGTTTATTATTCTTTCCTTAAGCCAAGGCTTTTCAAAGATCGAGATCTTATCATCAGAGGAGAAATACAGATAGATAAGTTGGCTTTCGAAAATACCAAAGTTCAAATATTTGAAAAATATGAAAATTATTTTTTAAAAATTATTATTAAAAAAACGCAGTGAATGAAAAGAGAACTTCCGTAAAAAAGATTTATATTTATATATATATATATATGTATACATATATATATATGTATATATATATATATATATATATATATAATTTATAATAAATATATTTCAATATCCGCGTACATATCAGTTGTATATTCATCAAGCATCATCAGGATTCGAACCCTGAACTGATCTCCTTGTTTTCTATCCGGTTCTTGCTCCCACGGTCACTGAGACAGCTATGCGATGAAGAATTGGAAATGCTCCTATGATTAATAAAACGAACACAATCAGCCTCTTTAGAGTTTTCGACTAACCAAGGCGAAGGAAGTTAACATATTACAATATTGCTTAAGTTAGAACTTTTCACATTTTACTTACAAAGAGATTTTCATTTAAGGGAGGTTTAAATAAGTATTTATAATAAATATTTTTCACTACCAACATACATGTTTCATCTCAACAAAGAATGATCAGTGTAGGAAGATATAACTTTACCAGCGGTCGCAAGATTCAGAACTTCGTCGTTTAAGCATTCTGATGATGAAAAGCTCTCCGTAAAAAGGAATGGATCGCTCTTCCGTGGGTAATAGTGGTTATATATGCATTAAGACTTCACTTAATCCTAGCCTGTTGCCGATGAATAAACCATAGAAATACAGTCGAGTTTCAATTTTGGCTGGTTTAGTTTCATTAGTTCACCGATCTTTGAATGATCAATTAATTCCAGCCAATAATCATGATACTGATACTTTGTACTGACTTTCTTTTAGCCACAATCACATTAGATACAATGTATCTTTGAACAATCCATCAGACCAATCGTGTCTCGGCCGAAATTCGTCGACAAAAATACGTCAGAGAAATCAGTTGTCGTTCACGACCCGTTAAAATATTTTCATGATTGAGGAGAGTTTTACTAGTAGATTTATTGACACATCCCAATTTTCAAAGTATTTTACACCTGATGTTGGCGACTCACTGAAAACCAACCTCTTTAAAAACTGATCATTGTTCAAAAGTAGACGTTTCGCTAGAACACGCTTTAGTTCCTGTTCATCTCCCGGCAGCAAGGACTTGAAGTATTTTCCATAGTCAGTCAAGCTTAAATTACCTAGATTTTCAACAACTCTCTTTATAGTTCAATGATCTCTGTGAATCTTTTCTCATATGTATATATACAAAGTGCACATTCCTTCATCCAGTAACTTTGTTAGTTTTGGTCTTTCAGTATTTATTAGATTATTTCCATTTTAATATATATATATATATATATATATATATATATATATATATATATATATATATATATAAATAAACTGTATTTCTCGCTTTATTGCAGATCATAATATTGTTAATAACTTCAATAATATAAATCGCACAAGTTTGAATTTTTGCACACTGAAAGAATGCTCCGAAGTAGGTAAGATACCGAAATATTTTGAAAATATATACCATATTTCTAAAGTTATAGACATTTATGCATTTGTTAGCCACTTTCACTGTTTCTCGCTTTATTACAGGTTTGTGAAAATGCCCCCAAATCAACGTTTGACTGCTACTGAAAGGCAAAGGGTTGTAGCTGGCCTTACAGAAGGACTGACACTTCTGGATTTAGCCAAGGAACTGGGAAGGGATAATAGAACCTTGGTTTCTTTTGTGGAGAAGCCCAACACTGCACCAAGGAAAGATAAGGGTACAAGAAAGAGCATTTCACCTCGCGATATGCGAAAAATACGCAGACAGATCATTAGGGAACCAAATGACACTAGCGCCTCCATTTTTGGCAAAGCTGGCGTTGTTCCGATGTCCAGGAAGAACAGATGCAGTGTCTTGAATGAGATGGCCAGGAACGTGAAGCCCATTACCAGGCCTCCCTTGAACAAAACCCATAAGAGAAAACGCATTGCGTGGGCAGAAAAATACATGAAAGCGGACTTCCAACAGGTTCTATTCACAGATGAAGCTAGAGCCACACTTGATGGTCGGGATGGATAGGCTAAAGTTTAGAGTCCTACCGGAGCTGCTATTTCACATCGCGTTCGTCGCCAACAAGGTGGCGGGAGAGTTATGTTTTGGGCGGGTATCATAGGTGATGAATTAATTGGAGCTTTCCGAGTGCCAGAGGGTGTGACACTCACAAGCCAAGCATACATATCGTTCTTAGATGAGTATTTGTCACCTTGGCTGAACGACCTGCTTTTACTTCGTCTATGTCAACTGATTTTTATGCACGACAATGCTCCATCTCATGCAGCAAAGGCTACGACTACCTTCCTCGCATCTCAGAGCATCAAGGGAGAGAGTCTCATGACTTGGCCGCTTTGTTCTTCTGACTTAAACCCGATTGATCAGCTCTGGTCAAGTTTAAAGAGGAATGTTTATGAAGGAGGACATCAATTTACATCAAAAAATGCCCTCTGGAATAAAATTGTTGATGTTGCTAGTAGCAATCCCAAATCAACAGATTGACTTCATCTGTTGATGGGAGACTGCAGAGGGTAATTTCAAGAAATGGGAGATTTGTTGATAAATGATTCAATTTTGTGGTGCATATCTGGTGATTTCTTCTTTACATTTCATTCATATTGTTACTTATGATTTAAATGATTAAAATAATTAACCCTGCTAAGTCAAATTTTGTTTTATCACCTATGGACTGTATTTTAACAAACCTGCAATAAAGCGAGAAACAGTAAAAATGGCTAACAAATACATACATGTCTATAACTTTAGAAATATAGTATAGATTTCAAAAATATTTTGGTATCTTACCTACTTAGGAGCACTCTTTCAGTGTGCAACATTTACAACTTGTGCGATTTATATCATTGACATTATTAACAATATTATGATCTCCAATAAAACGAGACACACAGTTTATATATATATATATATATATATATATATATATGATGTGAAAATTGTATTTATCAATTTTAAGAGTCTTTAAATTGATGTTATTTTTTACTAATGCATCACTACTTATAAAGGCAAAAAACAATTTAAGGATAGGAGTTAATGATAGTGAATGAGTTTTAGTTTATAAATCAAGAACCTAATGAGAGGATTCGAATTATTGTTTGGTTGAACGCAACGACACACCCTCTCTTTTCTTTCATTCACCCTTAACGATACCTATAAATCATTAACTCAAGTCTTCTTATTTTAAAAAACCTAATCCTGAAGACGACTAAGAAAGTCGAACGCGCTCGAAAAAATAAATGGTCGAATTAAGAACAATCGGGGAAATACTCTACGGACTGTCACCTGAAACCAGATGGATAGCTCGACGGTTTGAGAACCTCACGAAGAGCATTTACAAACGAGAAAGTTCCGTGACGTTCAACTACGCTTGCTTGGATATATAATATATATATATATATATATATATATATATATATATATATATATATATATATATATATATGTGTGTGTGTGTGTAGAGTGATAACACCCCTCACGACAATAACAATTTATTTAGTCCGAAAAAAATACATTGTGTGTATTTTTTTATTTTTTGGGGTGAGTTGAGAGCCAGAATAAACGCATATGAAGTTTGTTTCCTAACCTTGAATTTGAGTGTATTTATTCTATAAACTTGGTTGGATAAAGCGACACTGGTGAGTCTTCGAAAGACGAAACACCTGTCTGTGAATGTTTATATATATAATTATTGATCAGGACAATAACACGATGAACAATGATGTAAATAAGTCAACATACAGCATTTATGTCTTTAATACCCACTTTATTTGATGCCTAGGAATTTTGTAGCAAACATTATCTGTAGTGTATATCAATTTTGTAAATTCTGATAGTGAACTTTTCTGTAATATCAACACTAACTCGGCAGATTATCAAAACGTGAAACTGGACTGATTGTAGAAAAAAAATTAATCTATGTATTTTGTCTTTGAAACTATTCGTCTTATATTAGCGTCTGCCAGTCTTCCAGTTAGAGCTTGGCAGTTTGAATGCAGGGCTTGGCTATCGCTAAGAACGGGAACCCTAACCTTAAACCCTAACCCTAAACCATAACCCTAAACCATAACACTAACCAATTTTTCTTTCTTTGTTTGTTTTATGTTAGCAAGAAGAATAAAAAGACAAGCAGCGAAACAAATGAAAAAGAAAACATTGACCCCCCCCCAAAGTTATCTTTTTACACATTTGATTGAAAATGGTTCATTTGACCCCCCCCCCACCTTACAGTTTGTCCAGTTTTTATCTATGTATTTTTTCTTTGAATTTATTCGTCTTATATTATCGCCTGCAAGTCTTCCATTAACGCTTGGTGTTTTCGTCTCGGCAACTCTCGAGCGCTTCCGAGACCTGCCCGATTGTTGCCGACGCGAAGTCACGGAAATCAGGCGCGTCATCTATAACAGCACCGTAATAACTAATCTCTAGTTCATAATACTCTTTTATTCTCTATACATCTCTTCTTTATCTTCATTGTTTTATTCTTTTAATAATTCTGCCCGGAGTTCTCACTCTTCGCTGTCCACCAAAATGGCGTCTGCTTCTACGTTAGATGATTTCGAAATATAAGAGAAGCAGGCCTAATTCTAAATCTGCAAGTCATCAACGTCATCAAGCAAGAGGCGGCCATCAACAAAAGAAGAAGAAAACATTTTTCGAGCAGATTTGTCTCTGATAAACAAATTACCGTCTACATTAAACCGGCCGTAAATGGCGGAGATAAATGAATGGACGACACGGACGCTTTATTCTATGATTGTATCCTTATCGTCTGTAACTCGAGATATTTATATGACACGGCTATTATGACACTCATAACCCGACTAAAAACGACGAGCTATAAAAAGATGCACCTAACATTCTGAACACACAGAGACAAATAGACAGTTTATACGAAATGAATACCTCATTTGTGGTAACGTTCAATAATTATGATATTTTCTCTCGCACTTTAAATAGCAATTTCCTTGGTCTCTCATGATTAAGACCTTCATTAATCCGAACTGATTTGGAAATTCCAAATGCACTGACAACACGGATATCTATATTTTATGTTTCTATATTTACTTCCTACAAACATTTATTGACGAAGGAACAAAGTGTTGTATCTGTTTTGATACTATACTTAATCTTTCCTGTCCTCTGTCAGTAAAGGAGAAATCCTTCTAGACTGAAGCCATTTTTATTTTTATCACAATTTTGAAGTCCCCTTTTTGAGGAGCTGAATTTTTCTGAAATAAAAAAAAACGATTTTGTCTCTAACTCTGCCCTCGCGGGGAGGCAAATAAATAGGGGCTCGTTTTGTTACAGAAAGGCCTAATTACCTATAATAGTGTATATTTCTCAAACTACCCCTTACTATTATACCAGTCAAATAATAATAGTCGGTGAGAGGGTCATGGTGGCGCCCTTCGAAACTTTTATGTCGCCTCTATATAGCATATCAATTTCAAAGTTTTCAAATTATAATTGCCGATTACCATGGTTGAGTAGTACCAATAAGACTTATGAAGAAAGTAACAACAAAAAAACCCCTCTGAAATTAACCCTTCTGCCACTTCAAACTCACCGGCTTTCTTGCGTAATACGCACCTCACAGGTGACGTAGATGCGCGATGTATATAATTTGTTAATGACTGAAAATGTAACGTCAGTTTAAAACTAATTCTAAAATAGCAAAGGTCATTCCTGCAGTGGATATTTTATCTATTGTTTTTGCTTTTGTTGGATTTAGTTTTTCATAATTGATATAAGTGGATACATGTGTATATGTATACATATATATGTATATACACGTGTGTGTATGTGTGTCTTTTTAGTGTGTAATTTTGTAGTTGGTTAGTAGTATTATATCATTGCGCACCAAACATTAAGATTCAATAATTTTTCGACATAAACATCTAGTTTGTATCCGATTTTGTTATGTAGTTAACATCAATGATATCGATTATATATCTAATCCGGTTCGATATTCTATTTCTGTTTATTAATTATTAGAGTTGAGGGAAAACGCTTTCCCCTCGAAAAAATGTGGTCGAACACCACGGCCCATGAAGTAACAGACATTTTGTCGAAGCACTGTCATTAATTCACACTTCAGTCCTGCTTAATTTTTAATAAAATTGTGTAATAACATCTATGTAACATGCGGCTGTGAATACATATATTATTAATTGTCTCTAATATCCAATTGAAATAATTTCATTTATAGGAATTATACTGTGAGACGAGTTTTCATTGGCTAATAGATTTGACCAATCGCTGCGTTTGTTCCGCTTTAGTGAAATATGATATACATCTCACTAATTCAAGTTAAAACTGAATGATGCCTTTTTTAGAAGATGAGTTTATCTTTCTATTTTTAAACATAGATATAAAATTAATATTCCCTGACAATTTATATTTATGTAATTCCTTTGCATGGGAGATCCGAAACAAATTCTAAGAAGATTACGTGATTAAAATAGAGATTTACCAAAAGGACAACGCACTTCAAATTTCGATTTCTTCCCTAACAATTCATTTTAATCTTTAGTCAATAGTTTAAAACGTAATTTGCTTCGTGATCTTTCGGAATTTGACAGGAATTAAGAAGCATTTAAACTGTCGAATAGAAAATATTCTCAGCTTTTAATTTTGTAACACATGCTCATGTATTAAAGAATTCTAAGTCTTAGAAGGTGTTTATATTAAATAATTTTATAAATAGATTCAAACCAAATTACTTAACGAAATTATTTACAGTTTTATAACCATTTCGTTCAATTAATAATTTAATATGAAAACGATGCCGTTATAATTAAATTTAACTTTATAATCCAATTGAGAAAAATAAAAAATAATCCTACTAAATAAATTTAATTATTTTCTAAACAAACAACAACCCAAAAGCAAAGTTTACGTAAACAAATAAAAGTAAAAGATTCCCGGGCAACTCCAGTTATCTACAGCTTGGTGGAAATATTTGAAATATCTTCTTGTAAAAATAAATAAATAAAATATAACATTTTCTCCTATAAATCCCATAACGATGCTGTTATTATTCATAGCACCAGTCTTGAACATGAAAGCAAAATAACAAACAGAAATAAGATATGTCTATGAATCCGATGCGACTACGGATATCGAAGAGAGCATTCGTCAGTCGCTATATTCATCTGTTCGTCAGCGTGCCACGTTCAAGTTTAAAATATACTTTCTCTCTCTAGACATGCAGATTGGATGGACACAGACTATTTTAGAGTGTCCAGACATCTATATAAGAGGCTTTGTTGGTCGGTTCACATTTATTGTATAAGTTTGAAATGGAATTCTTATCCTTAAACGCGCAAATTAAATAGGCGTCTCTCAATTGCGTCTCTCTTTTACTTTTTTTGTTAGATAGACTAAAATAATTGAGAAATTATTGATTAATATCTTACGTTTGCGAGTTTCGATAATTTAAATACCGAAAAGAATAATCTTTGACAGGTTGTCACGCATATCTTTATTCAAAATTATTCGACTGGGATTTCAATAGAATTGACGATTTAAAAAGAAAAAAATAATGCTTAATCGTGCTCTTTGGAAATATTTCAATAAACAAATTTAGTCTCCAGTTTAAGAAGTACGAAATGTTTTATTAAATTTCAATATATTGCATTTCTGTAGAGTTTTAAGATGCGATATGTTCGGCGTCTCTTAAGTATTAAGTGGCATTCATATTGTTTTTTGTTCTTTCCTTTATTCGCTGTTTTATTTTTTGTTAATTTATTACAGTCGTTTTAAGAAAAATGAAATCTTTTGTTACAATGGAAACATATATATTCAAATAATATATATATATATATATATATATATATATATATATATATATCATTATGACCTCTGTTCAGTCTTAAGAGACGATGGATAACTCCCATATATATATATATATATATATATATATATATATATATATATATATATATATAGATATATATATATATATATATATATATATATATATATATATATATATATATATATATATATATATGTGTGTGTGTGTGTGTTACTGCGTGCGCGTGTGCGTGTTCGAAAATTCATAATGATAGGTTAGTTTTAGGGTGAATTTTGTACATATACATATATAAAAGTATACAAGTACCTATATATATATAGTAAGCTATGAAAATATATTTATGGCAATTAAGCTACACAGAGGCTATCGCATTTCATCCCCGGGGGAATCTTCAGGCTAAAATGTGGATACATGAAATGCTAATATATATATATATAATAATATATATAGTCTGAAAAATTCAAATAATACATATTATCAATCCTTTACTTACAAATTTAGAAATTCTATCAGATTGGTACGACGCTTTCTCTGTTTCATAAAGACGGCACACGTTTTGAATTCTAACGACACTGGCTTTTTGGAATACAGAACAAAAAATATCCATTAAACCATTCTCCAATAAGAGCGATTGTGTAAAAGATCAGAGATTACTCGACCGAAACGTTGTGAAAATAACACCCGAGATGAGAACAGTAGTCCGAACAATACAAACAATACATATTATCGATCCTCATCTAAAAAGTAAGAAAGCAATTTATTAATTTATAAAAATTAAGTTCCAAACAAAATTTTCGTTTGTCTGTCAATGGTAAGTTTCATATAGTATTCTTGGTATATTACCACGCTGAAGTTTGAAATAGCATTTTCACTAATCTATGAAAATTTAGTTCGAAATAAAATTTTCGTTAATTCTCGCTATTCTAATCCGATTAAGTCTGAAATAGCATTTAGCTTTGATACCCAAAGTTTAAGTTTGAAAAATATATTTAATTGTTAAACGCTCAGATTAAATACACGCATCTTAATAGTATCTATTTCATGTTTTTCCATATTTTTTATTCATAGAAAACCTGCATTTGCTTCAAGGAAAATATCATTTTTTAAGAAAAAATCCATTTGCATTTGACAATGTAGTACTCCAACACATGTGAACCTTCAGTTATAGCCAAAAGGTACGGGGTGGGGCTCTGTCTACTCCCACCTCCGTATCAAGAAGATTGGTTGAGAAACATATCAGCTGTTTTATTAATGAAACTCTATTCATTGAAGGAATCGATTTTGGAAGAATTTGAAAAATCTTTAGCATATGGAGACCGCAACGTATTGTTTTCTTCTGTTTTGAGTGCGAGAGTTATCGCCCTTGGCAAATGGATAAAGTCGTTCAATCTTGCCTAGAATTTCGATTTTTTTAAAGAAATATTTGCAATGAGCACTTAATGCTGAATTTTTAAAACAAAAAAATAATCTAATTGGAATGCTATACAGTTTTTTTTACAGTTTATAATGTAAGGCCGGGTATTCTAAACATCCGCCCATTAAATCTAAGCGTACATCGAGGGAAATATAGTTTCAAACTTAAGCTACACTGAACAATACAATATTGCTTCAATCTAAATGTTTTCAAAGCAAATTATATGCTGTTTAAAACTTAATCTTTAAATACCAATGATAATACTATTTCAAACGTAAACCTGACATACCGGAGTAAATACTAGTTTTAAGTTAAACTTGCTAGACCAAATGAAATGCTATTTAAAACTTAAGCTTGCATTACCAAAGGCAATACTATTTAAAAAGCCAGTCAGACGAAGAAAATACTATTTCAACCCTAAGCTGGGCAGACTAAAAGAATGCTATTTACAAACTCGTCTGACAGACTAAATAAAATACTATTTCAATCTTAATCTTGACAGACCAAATTAATACAAATACACTTAGCTCTAATAGATCGAAGAGAGTGCTATTTCAAATTTAATTATGACAGACCGAAGAAAATACTATTTCTGACGTGAGTTTCTACAGACTCAGAAAATGCTATCTCAAACTAAAACTAGGCAGACCAAAACAATTCTATTTCAAACTTATATCTGACAGACCGAAGAAATGCTATCTTAAAGTCAAGCTTAAAAAAAACTTAAGTTTTGCAGACAATCACATTTCTAAGAAAAAACTACGGTATGTCGGCATTTGTATATTGCTATTATAACAATGAAACACCACTTGTAATGAAACTTGACCATAAAATTTCATATCAAGTTTTAGTGGAAAATATTACATTTGATTAACTGATACATTGATCTATAGACCGACCAAAAACCTCAGCGATGCGAATGCGAATAAAATATATTTTACTATGGGTAGTCGATCGGATGAATACGTATACCCTCCTTTAAAGGTGATTCCACCGACCTAACGGAATGGTTGGCGGTAATTGAAAAGAAAAGTGTAATTTATGGATTAGAAGATCACGAGATGGCACTGATCGCTCTGGATGGAGCAAGGGGCCCAGTGTCGACGTTTATTGAGGGAAGGTATGTAGAGAACCGGGGGTGGCTTGGACGGAGCTCCGCGAGCAGCTGGTGAAACGATATGCCAGCGAGCGAGCTGCGATTTAGGCCGTACGAAAGTTAACCCGGCTAAGGCTAAGCAACGGCGAGAGACTCGACGAATTAGTCGAGCGGATCCAGGGATTGGCAGTTCAAGCCTTCGCAGATGGGGCGATCCGAAATACAGGTCCCATCCAGGCAATCCTGGTGGATGCCCTGGTGAACGGGCTAGGCGATAGAGAGACCCAGAGAGAGGTACTAAGGGGTCACCCGCTCACCCTAGGATTAGCGAGATATAGTATAAGGCTAGGGGAACACATAGAGAGAGGCGATGGCGAAGAAATGCACGGGAGAAGGAAAACGGTGTGGAGTAAAGCGAGTCCGGGGCCCCGAATGAGAATAGAGGGCGTAGAGGATCGGGAGGCAGACTCCGATCCTAGGAGGAAGGCACGGGACCTTCAATTCGAGTACTATAGGCCCGCACCGGCCAGATAGGTATCAGTCCGCTGAACCTGTAGAGGTGGGGGGCAGGGAGCGGCAAAGTGTCCCACAAATTATGGGCGCCCACGCAGCACGTTTAGACCGAACTGCACTAGGTGTGATCAGTTCGGACATGAGAGTCGGTGGTGCACAGCAGCATAGATCAGAGGTTAGGGATTAGGATGTTGAACCTTAGTGTGCCACCTGACGCTGGGGTAAGGAACCAGGGAAACGCCCAGAGGCCACCCCGCAGAGAATAAAAGGTAGGATGGCCCCCCAGAATGATATGTTTAGTGAAAGATAGTGAAATTAAATGTGAAGAAGACGGTCTTGGGTTTTGTTCGCCGGTTTATGAGAAACCGCAATAAGCAACTAACCCCCCCCCCCGTAGAGAGAGATCGAATTAAACCCGACTGCTAGGTCGGTTGATGAGTCTAGTGAGTGGGAGGAGAGCGGCAAAATACCCCTCTGCCCAGCTCCAGAAGAGACCGAGAGAGAATCAGTTAACCAAAAAAGGTAGAGGAATTGCGTATGAAGTTACGGTTGAGGGGAGCATAACACCCCACCACAGAATAGTCGGAAAGCCAAGCCAAAAATAGTCAGGGATTTGGGGGAGAAGCCGAGGCTGTGCTGTATCGCATCTGTTGGCTCTACCGTGTGCAGGGAGGGCCCCCATGTATGTGCGGTGCTGGTGGTTGTGGCACGGACCGTTGTCTTGGATGTTCCCCGCGAGATAAACGGACAGATAAGGTTAGAGAGAGATGCATAACTGAGACCGATGGGGGGTCGTCGTGGTTAGAGCCAAATGGTCGATCACAAGTAGTAATATACCAACAGATAGATGGGCTGCTGCCGAAACGGCCAGGCAGGTATATAGTTAGTTTAAAAAACAAAAGAAAGTTGAAGTAATCGACGGATGTTCGAACAACCATGAATATGCTAGATTGTAGTGCGCATTTAGAAAGGGCACAAAAGTAGTTATAAACGAAGGGAAGGATATGAGATCCTATCTAAGAAAGATAGTGTTGATACAGACGAGGCAGAAGAAATCAATGCCCCCCCATGCTCGGAGCGGCACTCGATGTGTTATTAGGGACAGTGTCGGGAAACGATGAGAGAATGATCATGAAGAAATTGGAAGTGATAAGGAAGAACACAAAGGGTTACTGCTGCATGCAGCCAGAGAAGGCGCATCGATATCGAATGTCACCGGGCCGAAGTGAGCCAAGAATGTGCTAGTCTGAGAGAATTGTTTTCCCAGGTAAGGGAACGAAGGAAAGAATGGCCGATAGTGGCCGACGCAATGAGTGTGAAGGTATGCGAACCAGACAGGTCCGTACCAAGAGAATTTCAGTTGTTGACATTGACGAGTGAGTGCACCAGGTGCACAGTTGGATACGCTATCGCTGACACTTGTCGCCGAGTATAATAATCTCGGCAGATTGAGAGAGGCGCTGTTACAAACACAGGCCGAATTACCCGATTGTTTGAGATTACCGGTCGACCCCACCGAACAGTTATGAAAGTATTATGATGTGTTAAGATGTGTTGCATAATCAGAAGGTAATAAGCTATTAGCTTTAAAAAGATTGAAGGTTCGATTAAGCCCGGCAGGAAGGGAACATTCACGTTAAAAGGTAGAACTTAGATAGTGGCTTGGCCGATGTTAGTAATAATTTCATACATGAATGATAGGGTTAGCTTTTGCAGTAAAAAGGTCGCGAGAAAGACGTAGGGAGAAATTGGACGGCGCGAATACACTGACAACCGAGTGCATGAGCGAAGAAGGCTTACCCTTGAGTACATTGCACCCAGATCACGAGCGGGGGCAGGAATCGCTGCATTTGTTGGAGATCCAAGTGGATGACCAGTGAAGAAGTAGAGATGGTTCCGAGGAGAGGAGGATGGTGACGTAATTGTAAGAGGCGTTGCGAGCCCTCATTTTCTAGTAACAAACTTTTAATTGCATGCGTAAATAATTAATTTTGGTCACCTACCCACCCACCAACACAAGAACCACAAAATGCATACACACACACCCATACATACGTAGTACTGATGTTTTAATAAACTGGAAAGAGAAAAAGAAGAAGAGGAAAAGAAGGACGAACAAAAGAAAACAAAACAGAAAAAGAAAACTTTTTGTTCCATTTTTTAGTACAGTTTTTTTTATTATTGTTGTTTGATTGTGTTACCCGTTGTTCTCTCTGCGTGTGCGGGGAAGGTGTGACGGTCTGGGAGATGTCAATTACAAGTAAATGACAAAAGAAAAGGAGGGGGCGGATGTGACAGAGTAATCAGGACCGACGGGGATCGGGTACTCTAGTGGCGCACTAGTATGCATCTTGGTGATGATGCTAGGCCCTACGTAGAAACGAAGTGGAGATATAAGGCTAGTACATATATTTAACACGAATCGACTATCCAAACAAGTAGAGAAAATGGCATTAGTTGTCTGATTAAAGTCGTGTTGTTGTCATTTCTGTTTTAACCTCACACAAAGCCGAGTTAAAGCAGATGGACAAAGTTTAGGCAAAATCTTTTATCACCAAAACAAAAAAACATATGACCAGGTGTATCAGTGCTAGCCTAGCCGGGCGGGCTAAACTGATGGCCAAGGATAACCATCTAAGCTGTCGTGAGTAAACGGCCTTTTGCTTCACAATGAAAGAGGAAGAATAATTGTTTTATCATAATAGCAATAAAAAAACCAAAGAGAGAAATCTCATTTATCTGTATCGTTGTGAGAGGGACGCGACCCCCTCCGAATCCTTGAAAGAGGAAGAAAGATATAGAGAAATATGTTGGAAGGGAGGGAAGAGTATGACCATACACCTTTTCAGTAAGAGAAAGGACTTTGAGTTAGAACGAGCTGGGCGCCGACACGAACGGTCGCGAAATCTTCGCGGCGCGTGTTGGTTCGGCCATGAGATGTGCAAACGTGGCAAAGTAACCCCCATCGTTTCCTTTAGATAAGTCTGTTCAACTTGTGAAAATAATCGTAAGTGGATCCGCACACACGCACAGAGAGACGACGAAATAGCTTAGCACCAAAAGACATTACCAAAAGATAGACTTTAATCCAGCGTTAAATCCATTCTTTCTTTTATCTTGTTTAATAATTATTTCATACCAAAAGACCCGATACCGTTGTTTGCATTATTATTGGTTTGTTCTCATTGAATAGCCTTTGCCTTCACAAAATCACCAAGCCATCATCATCAGCGCCGTTATCCCGGCCTTGGAGGAATTTCGACCGACGTATCTTTTTTTATTGCCACTACGACGATCGGCCAGGGAGTGTTCACGGTATGGCAAGATCTCTGTGTAGAGAACCAGAGGCGTGAGCAGCGAAACAGAGACACGAGTGGAGTACCATGTTATAAATGGATTCGTGACACGGAACACAGTGGGGTATCTGTTACATTTGGCACCGTGACCAGGATGTCAAACACCTGTGCGTGAGTGGCCGACAAGATACCCACGGTGTCGAGACGTGTGAGGTACCTGTTATAGTTACATATAGTTTTACGAAACTAGTATGAGATGAATAAAATTTTATAACTTACCACGTTCTTTAAATAAATATTTCTTAAAGATAAAAAAATCCTGTAATAATGTTCATCATTTAACTGTCAACTTATCTATCTTATGAAAATTTAGGTACTTCTATCGATCCTGACCCAATCTCCGTGAAATTCGCGTCGGCAGCGTTCGGAAATGCTACGTAAATACCCGAGAGATGATGAGCCGAATGGTGGCAATCAATACCTTCGAAACGTTGCTGCGTCGTATTTCTTTCAGTTTTATTTTCAAGAAAGATTGCAAAAACAAAAAAAAAAACAAAGAAAACTGAGCGAAATTACTGTTAATAATAATAATAATAATAATAATAATAATAATAATAATAATAATAATAATAATAATAATAATAATAATAATAATAACTTTTCCTTTCTATCAAGCGGCACATGTAATAGCAGTTCGGACAATTTTCACTTTTTGCCAACAGCTTTTCTCGTGGCAGAATGAAATGACTCCTTCGTGAGACTCAACTCTGCTACACAGCTTTTCGTAATTCAGTTGTTTTTCTTTTTTTTTTTAAATTTAACAGGAAATAAACATGCACTGGCTTTGATCAATTGATTCTGGCTTTAATCAATATCAATACTGATTAAAAAAATTTTCGTGTGTTACTGACAGCTGATTTGCAAATATTTCGGAATATCTCTGCGAAGTTCATGGAAATTCTGTCAGGATCGATAGAAGTACCAACATTTAACGTCTCATGGCTTTAAACCTTTAAAGTTGTGACTCGTTAGTAAATATGAAATAAATAAATAAATGACAAAAATAATTTTAAAATGGGTAAACTCTTAAATTGTTTATCATACTGCGACATCAGATAATTCTCAATTAAGTTTTTGGCATTTGACGTTATCGATGAGATGATCTCACTTTTTGAAATGTGTGTGGAAAATTTATAAACGAGTTCATTATTTTTTCGATATTTCCTCGTTCTGTTCCTCTTCCCATTTCATTCTTTTAATTACATTATTGGTTTCTCTCCATTTTCTTTCTGCTCCTTGGTTTTAGTTTCATTTTCTGTACATATTATGATATTTTCTCCCTTTTTGCTATATTATTCATTCTGACTTGTCATTTTTCCTCGTCTGCGACTTTTTCGGCCTCATTTATTTATTTCTTCAAATCTTTCTTCTTCGAATTCTATTTTCTTCTCGTGTAAATTCTTCTATTTCTCCACATTTTTATTCCGTCCACATTTTTTTCTTCTTCTTCTTCCTACCTTTCTTCTTCTTCTTCTTCTTCTTCTTCTTCTTCTTCTTCTTCTTCTTCTTCTTCTTCTTCTTCTTCTTCTAAGTTTCGTTCTTCCATATCTACGTCTGTTATTTTTCTCTCCCAATTATCTACTTTAATTCTTCCATTTCTTCAATTATTTTCTGATTTTTCTTTTGTCTTCTTATAAATGTTTGTATTCCTTTGAAATTCTTTCATTTTCTAGACTATTCTATCTAATTATCTTTTTATATCGCATCTAATCATATTTTTCTCTTCTATGTTGTTTATTCTTTGTATTTCTTTATTAAATATTCACCCACGCAGCCTTATAACACAGCCACGAAAACATAATTAAAACAGAGATATTCTCTTTTTTGTAATTCTTTTACAAACATTAAAAACAAAAATGCCATTGATTTCATGCCTTTTGTATACGGTAATTTCTCGCTTCTTTTTTATTCTTATGCTTATTTTCAATCAGTGAATTTGTATAAACGTTTATCTTGTCTCTTATCTTTTAATCTTTTCAACCACGTTTGCTATTCCTAGTTGAATTTCTATCGTTGTCTTATCGAAGCAAAACTGTACAAAAACTTCTATAATCAAATAGAATTGATCGATATGTGTGAGACGAGTTATCAGTTATATATATATATACTAATATATATATATATATATATATATATATATATATATATATATATATAGAAAGGGGAATATATTTGACAGTATTATATAAATTATGACTGAAAAAATCTCTGTATCTGAGTAGTCTGTCTTCAACACATATAACAGATTGGTTTATCTGAAAAGAAAACACCAGCATCCTTACGTCATCCTTTTTTAAACAAACCGATTTCACATAAGAAGTGTTAATGTTACAATGCGATGTCGTCCGAGGTGGGCACCATCTATTACGAACACCGTGACTAGCAGCCCTTTGTAATCGTTATCGGCGTCTCGTCATTTCACACGGACACACGAGGATTATTTTCAATGGAGGATTTAGTCGCTTCAAGTCAGAGTGAAAAATATGATTACAGGGATCAGAAATATATATATATCAGTTATATATATATACTAATATATATATATATATATATATATATATATATATATATATATATATATATATATATAAAGGGGAATATATTTGACAGTATTATATAAATTATGACTGAAAAAATCTCTGTATCTGAGTAGTCTGTCTTCAACACATATAACAGATTGGTTTATCTGAAAAGAAAACACCAGCATCCTTACGTCATCCTTTTTTAAACAAACCGATTTCACAAAGGTACTAAAGCTTTTTTTTTTTTTTTTTTAATGCAACCTTAATTCCTATATAATTTTATTTCTAGCTACCATATCGCAGAATGGTTCGTAGGTGTAGTGTTTAGATAGTATTTTATTATTATTATTATTATTATTATTATTATTATTATTATTATTATTATTATTATTATTATTATTATTATTATTATTATTATTACTATTGTTATAAAGAATTTTATTTGATATGCAAATTACCATATCACACGGTAGTCTTAAGGGTAGTATATTATTATTATTATTATTATTATTTTATTATTTTATGTATATATAAGTAACATTTTATTATTTCGACACTTGATTATTGGGGAAATGGTAGTTTTATCTGTACCATTGGAGAGCCATGCATATAACTGTCCTGTTTTTAAATCTCCGAAACAGTTTCATGGTAAACAGCTGAAGATCCCCGTGTTAATATTAGATGCTTACGTTAAGGTCTCCTACTTTTGTTTCACTGTTAGATACTTAATCCCCCTTTTTATTTTATTTACTTACTATTATATATTATTTATTTATGAATTTTCCAACAAATGTTAAGTCTACACTATTTTGGATTTAGTTAGTTTCTCTGGGAATTTAAACTGCATTTTCCTTCTTTTTTTGTCTTTTTGTTTAAAATAACTCAAAGCTTCTTTAGACTATATATATATATATATATATATATATATATATATATATATATATATATATATATATATATATATATATATATATATATATATATATATATATATATATATATATATATATATATAATTCGTTTCTCATGGTATGTTGCAATTTTACCGGAGCGCAGTCGTGAAAAAAACTAATGCTTCAGTTAAATAATAAGTTGCAGCATTTAATATACAAAATATTTGGTTGCTCTACCAACTCAAATGTAGGTAAGAATCTATCTTCTCAGAAGTTGTCTCCTGCTGAACTTTCAATACTAAATCACGGTTTGGAATTCTGTCTTCCACCATTCGGTGTTGGGCGTAAGGAATTATTTTCAGAATTTTAAATTTGCAATTCTCAAGCAGTGAGATTTCCACCTGTTTCTGAGACCAAAGTAATGGACCTAAAGGGTAAATTGAATGACCTTGCACACAGCTATACGAATACACCAGTTAACCATTCAGAGTTTAAATGGCGCAAAGAACATTTTGCCGTCATTAAAACTCTACGACAAAATTAGTCCTTGGTAATAACCAAACCGGATAAAGGTTCAGGTTTTTGTTTTACTAAATTATCAAGACTACGTCGACAAAATGATGTTGATATTAAACGATACGGAAAAAAATGTCAAATTGGGGCCTGTCGGCACTCATGATGCTACAACTTCCTTAGAAACTAAATTCAAGAAAAAACTGGTTAACTGGGTGAAAAGCGATGTACTCCCTTTCGATGTAGCCAGTGGGATCATAAAGCGGATATCCCACTTAGGCACATAGTAGGGTCATCACAGCAGAAGGTTGCAAAATGGATCTTCAATATTTTACAGCCAGTATTGAAGTACTATGGTAAATGCTGCTAAAAAGATTTCATTTTGCATATCATATTCAAAATTCTAAGGTTGCTAATAAATGTATGTGTTCCTACGATATTAGCAACCTATTTACCTATGCACCTATTTTGGAAACAATCGATATCTGTGTGATTATTTATATCGTAGCCAGTTATCGTCTCCTTCCATTCCTGAGAGCATATTCGTGCAGTTGATGAAATTTGCCAGTACATGCATTGAATTCAGTTTTAACGATGTAATCTATAAGCAAATAGACGGTGTATCTATAGGCCTACCACGGCGTATATTTTTGTGGGTTTCTATGAGAAGACATTATAATCTGGACTCACTAAACCTTTAGTCTATTTTAGATATGTAGACAATACATTTTGCCTTTTTAATAATAAAACGGAGCCAAATAAATTCTTCTCCTTACCCAATAAAATGCATCCCGCATTAAAATATATCTATGAAGGAGAGCATAATTCCACTTTAGCTTTCCCCGATGTATTGGTAACAAAAATCCCATCGAGTTACCTTACATAAATCTACCGTATACCTACGTTTAAAGGACTATATACCCACTGGGATTCATTTTGTCCTAACAAACGAAAGGTAAACTTGATTTGGACATTAACACACAGAGCCCTTATGATTTGTTCAAAATCAAAATTGGATGAAGAAAATAAAACTATAACGAATTCTTTGTCCAATAACGGCTATCCTCGGGATGTGATTAGAGCAGTCATCAAAAGGAAAATAAATACTTTTTTCGAAATAAAACCAAATACGATTACTAAATGTAAGATTTACATTCGTTTACATTGGTAAGGCACAGTAAGTGATAAATTCGCCAAGCAAATCAGCTCAGCAGTTGAAAATTGCTAGTTTGCTTTGAATGTGCGTGTTGTGTTCTCTAGAAAACCTTTATTGGCGTCCTCTCGTAAATACGTTTCCCCCACTATAAAAATAATATAATGTATCATTTTAAATGTACTTGCAGTGCTTACTACGTGGGTAGGACGTCGTTAAGATTGAATAGTAGAGTCCAACAGCACATTCCGAGTAAGATTAGGAATGGAACCTTCCGGTCAACGGACGTTCAAAACAACACATACGGGTCTTCCATTACAGACCATTTACTTACAAACCCGCCGTGCTAGGAATTTTGCATCAACTCCTTCACCATTCTCAGTCATGCTCACTCACTATACCATCTAAAAATCCTGGAGACGATCCATGTTCGTCTAAAACGGCCCTCCCTTTGTAAACAAAGGGAGTGTCTAGTAGCGCTAGATGTAGTCAGTCTCTAAGATTCATCCTCCATTGTACATATACCTTAACGCTATTTTAATTGTTTGTCTCTACTCTCTCTTTTCACCCCTTCTTTTAAACCCCTCGTTTTTTAAATCCCTCAATACAGCCTTTGTTAAGAGAGGGCGAAACCGGTCGGCTGGCTTTTTATTTCTCTTGATTAACTTTTAATCATGAACGATAAAACTCGTCTTCCCTTCATCTTTACGATAATAAAAATTTGTACTCCCCAATAAATCATGAATCATATATATATTGAGAGATTAGTCATTGTGTGTGCATGAGAGAGCGAGAACTTTAGACGTCGATCTATGCTATTTAATATCATTCGCTTACCTCACCAACATTGGAGTTTTTGAAGGCGGGTAGATTTTTCGTGACTGCTTCGCTCAAGGATCTGGTAAAACAAGTCCAGAAATCACACTTCCAGAAATCATTCTTCCAGAAATCAAAAACTTATGCAAACACGCTGCGGTCCTTTTTCTGAACCCCACTCCGTTAATCATTTCCTCCACCTAATTGAGAGTCTTAAATAATGTAACATTAATAGTAAGTATTTTATCATATGTATATATGTTTATATATTTGAATATTAAATTAAAGATAATCGATTTATCGTTAAATAATAATCTATCGTGATAATATAAAGCTCAATTTATGTAATACCGCAATCAATTCAAGAGATAGAAAATGAGAATAAAAAATTGCAAAGATACAATATTTATTAAAACATAAGAAGTTCAAAGCAAGGAGTCCCATATCCTTAATCCATGGATTTTCAAAGACAAACTCGATTCATAGTTTGTCTTTGAAAATCAATGGATATATATTTATACACACACACATATCTATCTATCTATCTATCTATCTATCTATCTATCTATCTATCTATCTCGATCTGTCTGTCTGCCTGTCTGTCTGCCTCTCTCTCTCTCTCTCTATATATATATATATATCTATATATCTATATCTATCTCTCTCTCTGTATATATATATATATATATAAAGAGAGAGAGAGAGAGAGAGAGAGAGAGAGAGAGAGAGAGTAGACGAGAGAACGGGGAAAATAATCATCAACAAAAGTTTAATAAGTTTAATATCAATTTACCAGATTATGGTTATGCCTTGTCTGAAACTATTTCACCGACACGACTGAATGGTTCGCCTTTGTTTAAGCAATTCTACAGTTTGCTGCACATGACTAAGTATCTCATTGGAAACATGCAATAAAAATTCATCCATACCACATGTGTGATCTTCCTGTCTATCTCTCCAATAATATAATTGCAACTAATTGGCCTCGAACAAAATTTTAAACGGAAGCAAATGATATATATATATATATATATATATATATATATATATATATATATATATATATATATATATATATAATTACTTTAATAATAAATATTTAAATATCATCTACATACGTATACTCGATGTTATCTTCAATTTAGATAAAAGTAGATATGAGCCGTATATAAAAGATAATGGCAATTCAATGTACATACGCACAAAGGACAACCACTTTCACTAATTAGGAAACATAGCCCTGGTTTATCAAGTGTAACAATAATTAAACTAATGAAAACGTGTATTATTTTGATTATCAGACTAGTGTTCTCATCTTGGATTTTAATTTTCTAACGTTTCGGCCGATGTAACCTCTGACCTTCTTTAAGCGCGTCTTATCAAACCCTGGAAAGTTTTATTTCAGACTCGAGAATATATACGTAAATTTGAACGAAACGATTCATTTAATCGACGGTTATAAACTGCTTTCGTTCCGTAGAAGTTTTAAGTAATGCTTGATTATATTCTGAGTATTGCGTGTACTGAGGACTGAGTCCAGGAGACTGTCCTTTTACCTCATTATATATATATATATATATATATATATATATATATATATATATATATATATATATAGCTTCTTTGTAAGATAGCAGGAAAAATCCCAAGAGAGTGCTCGATTAATTGAGAATTAAAGTTCTTTTTGTTATTTATGTTTGTTTAAATTTAGTGTAAGGAAGGCTTAATAAGGTTTAAAAAAAGATGAAAGGGTGAAAAGTGACAATTGAGATTTAATTAAAAGAGATATCAAAAAATGAAAAAAATAAAAAATATTTCTATATAAATCCAGTGGGGCAATATTATGAGTATAGTATATTTGGCCGTTACTGTTTTGAGGTTTAATGATGTGTCTTCTAAAGGAATTAGGGAGAGAAAATGGATTTAAGGATTAAAGATGTTAAAAGGAACAACACTAATTAAATTCGTGTTTAAATCCTCAATTAAAGGAATTTAAATCAATCCCAAAGGAATTTTTTAAAAATATCACCCGAGCGGTCTAAGGGCAGTACCTCTGCAGGGGTTTGAATCGTTTGTATTTGGGATTTAACATTATTAACTAATGTATACTCAATACTTATAGAGGTGATAAAATGTGTATGCTGATTAAAACTTTATTAAACCTTCCTTACACTAAATTTAAACAAACATACATGGCACTCTAAGCAAATAACGCGTCCAGACGAGAGTTACACGTGACGTCACATTTCCGAAACAGATGACAGATGACAACAGAAGCTGAAGAGAGTCGGATGGCTAAGTCCTTCTGTGTTTGAAACCGACGGTACGAATGTTGTACTAATTTTTCTGTACAAATATATATATATATATATATATATATATATATATATATATATATATATATATATATATATACACATTGTTTAGTGCATGCATTATGTAGAGACGGGGTAATGAGAGAAAAAAATTAAAGTTATTCGTAAATAATGCTCTAAATGATTGATTTTCCATTAAATCTGAAGACTCATTTATTGATAGAACACAGGCTTTGTTTTTATTATAGTCTCGTCTGTATTAACAATGATAATACGGCCGTATTTATTCTTATGAAAAACAATTTTGGTTTTCATGAGGGGTTATTTTTATTGTTTTTTCTTTGTCGGAAAATATCTCAATTTATATATATATATATATATATATATATATACATATATATATATATATATATATATACATATATATATATATATATATATATATATATATATATATATATATATGATATTATGAACAGTTCATATTTTCTCTGGTGTACCAAGCCTGATAAAAATCCTATATAAATTTATAACATTATATCGTTCAAAAATCACATATTAAAATATATGGATTTATGTTACACTATTATTTTTCATGATGATTATAAAAAGATTTTGAGAGCCTACACAGATTTAATCTTATGTTTATAGCATATCTCATCAGGTTACCAATCTATTTTGATTGATTTGCCAACTTTTATATCTTTTAAACATATGTTTCCCTTCTTATTTTAGTATTTAAATTGTTGCTATCAATTTACTTTCCACGATTCTAAGTAATTCTTAATGAAACCATAACATATTCTTCCTTAATTCATAAATTATTAAGACTACTACGGCATTCCTTCTTATCTTTTATCTACCACCTACTCATTATTTGGTTAATATGGGTAGTGAAAAGCATTTCGTACATGAAAGATTTCGTATTGACACTCACCCCACCCAACCGCTTGAAGTGTGATAACCAATGTTTTGGTTTGGTGCTGAATGGTCACCACATAAATTTAGTTATTCTTAAACGGTTAAACATTTCATTTTACAGTCGTACACAATTTCTACTCATAAAAGCTTAACAAGTGTGTGTAACATCTTTATATTAAAACACCTATCTCTTTACCTGTCTCAATCCGTCTCTCTATCTTTCTCTCTGTCCCCATTCCATGTTTTTTTCTATATCCCTTTTCGCACCCTTTTCACCACTACCCAGCCATTTATATCTCTTAAGATTTCAATTTTAAAGTTATTGCTCCGTGAAACACCGAGGTTCCTTCCCCACCTTTCCTAAAATATATAATGACATATATATTTGTTTTAATTTGTTCACGCCAACCCTCTTCCTTAATGTTATGGTACCTTATCTGTAACGAACTACTTGGACTCCTCAACTTACCATACACATTGGAAGCACCTGCTTCTCACTATTCGGCCTCGCCCTATCCCGTTAAGTCTCTCATTAACTGCGTTTGTGTAAAGAGGTCGGGATGGGGTAATACCAGTCGAGGATTCGTTCTCGACAATCAGTCCGGCAGGAACTGGACCATTTCAGTGGTCTGTTACCTGCCGGGCTGAGGTATACTGTCCTGGGTTGTCCTAGAAAGTGCGCCATCTCAGGCCTTGCCTTCCCTTTTTGGGATCAAGTAAGTTTATTGCTTACTGCCTGGGGCGTCCTGACTGGGGAATGCCGACGGGGCTGCCTAGGCTATTTTTATAGGCCAGAGTGCTCCTTGTTTAGAGGGCGCTGGTTTGACTCTTCCCCCAACTTTCCGACCTTGTGTCACATATTACTGCGGTGGGAAGCAATTAAATACCTGGATCCACCCCAGCCCGACAGGAACTGGACCATTTTGGTGGCCTTTTATCTGCCGAGCTGAGACATTAGTCCTCGATAGTCTTGGAGGTCCACCATCCCAGGCCTTGCCTCCCCTTTTTGGGATCGAGTAATTTTATTGCTTACTGCCTGAGGCGCCCTGACTGGGGAATGCCGACGGGGCTGCCTAGGCTATTTTTCATAGGCCTGAATGCTCGTTCTTTAAGGCCGCTGGCTTGACTCTTCCCCCACTTATTTTAGTGTATTTTCGGACAACGCTGAATCTTTTGTCTTTCTCTTCTCCATCAAGCATATACCACATACGAAATGTACTACTGTGTTATTGCACACACCTGCTCTATCCAGGATATAAATCACTGACTCACAAGAAACGCAGACTATATGTTCTGGTATACAATAGTATTATAAAATACAGTGAAAATCATTCTCACGGGAAACGCAGCGTTTAAAAATACCTGCTCTATGTAGGATTGCTCTATATTCATGACTTACCGGCAACACCGAGTAAACACACTTACTCTACCTAGGATATCAAGCACTTTGGATTAACTTATATCACTTACCAAATATAATACTATATTATTACTATTATGGCTTTCGGGCAACACCGAGTTAACAAAATACAGAGAAGTCTCTTTTCCCGGTAAACCGTGCGTTTAAACACACTTTCTCTATCTAGGATGTTGAGCATTTTTTTATTACTATATACCACTTACCAAATGTAAAACTGTAATATTGCATTTATTGCTCCCGTTTATAGCGCTACTGAACAAAAAAAAAAATTAAAGTTGGCAACCAGAACACAGCTAAAAAAACGTCAAAACATTTTAAACGAAAATGCCGAGCGGAAGCAATACATTGAAATTACAGTGTTTTATTTACAAATTATGTCTGAAAATCCTCGAACCCCCTGACGAAATCTGCGCTATAATCATCTTAAGGGTGTGTTTAGAGATTCGGCAATACTTCCACTATCTTTCCCGATTAATCTTACATAAGAATACACGTTTAGATTATATGTAGATCTTATAAACTTTTTTTCATATAGAGCACACATGAACACACGTACATATATTGAGTTATATATATATATATATATATATATATATATATATATATATATATATATATATATATATACACGAGGTCTGTCTAAAAAGTATCCGTCCTTAAGTTAGAAAAACTATTTCGAATACGTGACGAGGTTGGGGCTCTAATTCCCTTTCAAAGTAGCCCCCTTGTGCTTGCACACACTTAGCCCACTGATCCATCCATTGCCGGAGACACATCTGGAAGTCTTCTTTTTAAATGGTGTTCATCTCCGTCGTCGTGTTAGATTCAGCACGTATTTGGAGAAAATGCGATAGTGTAACACACATTAAGAAGTATTCTAACTGATTAAAAAATGGCTGCACATCAGCGGGGAGTGACCAGCGATTTGGCAGGCCCCAAACTGTTCGGAGTGCAGCTGTTTTTGAAAGGGTGCGAAAAAAGAGATAATGGGGAACACGACGGCAGAGATAAATACAATTCTAAAAGAAGACTTCCAGAGGTGTTTCCGGCAGTGGGTGGATCGGTGGGCAAAGAGTATGCAAGCACAAGGGACCTACTTTGAAGGGGATATGGGTCTCAATTCCATCACGTATTTGAAATATTTTCCTGGCCTAAGGTCGGATACTGTTTAGACATGTCTCGTATATAGTTACACATTATAAGACACATTTTAATATCCACATACATATAGGTTTCATCTTAACCAAGACTCATTAATGTAGTTATATATATATATATATATATATTCTGGTACTAAAGGTACTAAAGCTTTTTTTTTTTTTTTTTTTTTTTTTTTTTTTTTTTAATGCAACCTTAATTCCTATATAATTTTATTTCTAGCTACCATATCGCAGAATGGTTCGTAGGTGTAGTGTTTAGATAGTATTTTATTATTATTATTATTATTATTATTATTAATAGTATTACTATTGTTATAAAGAATTTTATTTGATATGCAAATTACCATATCACACGGTAGTTTTAAGGTAGTATATTATTACTATTATTATTTTATTATTTATTTATGTATATATATAAGTAACATTTTAAGCTGGATTATTGGGGAAATGGTAGTTTTATCTGTACCATTGGAGAGCCATGCATATAACTGTCCTGTTTTTAAATCTCCGAAACAGTTTCATGGTAAACAGCTGAAGATCCCCGTGTTAATATTAGATGCTTACGTTAAGGTCTCCTGCTTTTGTTTCACTGTTAGATACTAAATCCCCCTTTTTATTTTATTTACTTACTATTATATAATTATTTATGAATTTTCCAACAAATGTTAAGTCTACACTATTTTGGATTTAGTTAGTTTCTCTGGGAATTTAAACTGCATTTTCCTTTTTTATTTTTGTTATTTTGTTTAAAATAACTCAAAGCTTCTTTAGACTATATATTGGGTATTTAGATCTGTATGGCTAGGTTTCCTTCCTCTTATCTATTTGCCTTTCTGGTACTAAAGGTACTAAAGCTTTTTTTTTTTTTTTTTTTTTTTTTTTTTTTAATGCAACCTTAATTCCTATATAATTTTATTTCTAGCTACCATATCGCAGAATGGTTCGTAGGTGTAGTGTTTAGATAGTATTTTATTATTATTATTATTATTATTAATAGTATTACTATTGTTATAAAGAATTTTATTTGATATGCAAATTACCATATCACACGGTAGTTTTAAGGTAGTATATTATTACTATTATTATTTTATTATTTATTTATGTATATATATAAGTAACATTTTAAGCTGGATTATTGGGGAAATGGTAGTTTTATCTGTACCATTGGAGAGCCATGCATATAACTGTCCTGTTTTTAAATCTCCGAAACAGTTTCATGGTAAACAGCTGAAGATCCCCGTGTTAATATTAGATGCTTACGTTAAGGTCTCCTGCTTTTGTTTCACTGTTAGATACTAAATCCCCCTTTTTATTTTATTTACTTACTATTATATAATTATTTATGAATTTTCCAACAAATGTTAAGTCTACACTATTTTGGATTTAGTTAGTTTCTCTGGGAATTTAAACTGCATTTTCCTTTTTTATTTTTGTTATTTTGTTTAAAATAACTCAAAGCTTCTTTAGACTATATATTGGGTATTTAGATCTGTATGGCTAGGTTTCCTTCCTCTTATCTATTTGCCTTTCTGGTACTAAAGGTACTAAAGCTTTTTTTTTTTTTTTTTTTTTTTTTTTTTTTTTTAATGCAACCTTAATTCCTATATAATTTTATTTCTAGCTACCATATCGCAGAATGGTTCGTAGGTGTAGTGTTTAGATAGTATTTTATTATTATTATTATTATTATTATTATTATTATTAATAGTATTACTATTGTTATAAAGAATTTTATTTGATATGCAAATTACCATATCACACGGTAGTTTTAAGGTAGTATATTATTACTATTATTATTTTATTATTTATTTATGTATATATATAAGTAACATTTTAAGCTGGATTATTGGGGAAATGGTAGTTTTATCTGTACCATTGGAGAGCCATGCATATAACTGTCCTGTTTTTAAATCTCCGAAACAGTTTCATGGTAAACAGCTGAAGATCCCCGTGTTAATATTAGATGCTTACGTTAAGGTCTCCTGCTTTTGTTTCACTGTTAGATACTAAATCCCCCTTTTTATTTTATTTACTTACTATTATATAATTATTTATGAATTTTCCAACAAATGTTAAGTCTACACTATTTTGGATTTAGTTAGTTTCTCTGGGAATTTAAACTGCATTTTCCTTTTTTATTTTTGTTATTTTGTTTAAAATAACTCAAAGCTTCTTTAGACTATATATTGGGTATTTAGATCTGTATGGCTAGGTTTCCTTCCTCTTATCTATTTGCCTTTCTGGTACTAAAGGTACTAAAGCTTTTTTTTTTTTTTTTTTTTTTTTTTTTTTTTTTAATGCAACCTTAATTCCTATATAATTTTATTTCTAGCTACCATATCGCAGAATGGTTCGTAGGTGTAGTGTTTAGATAGTATTTTATTATTATTATTATTATTATTATTATTATTAATAGTATTACTATTGTTATAAAGAATTTTATTTGATATGCAAATTACCATATCACACGGTAGTTTTAAGGTAGTATATTATTACTATTATTATTTTATTATTTATTTATGTATATATATAAGTAACATTTTAAGCTGGATTATTGGGGAAATGGTAGTTTTATCTGTACCATTGGAGAGCCATGCATATAACTGTCCTGTTTTTAAATCTCCGAAACAGTTTCATGGTAAACAGCTGAAGATCCCCGTGTTAATATTAGATGCTTACGTTAAGGTCTCCTGCTTTTGTTTCACTGTTAGATACTAAATCCCCCTTTTTATTTTACTTACTATTATATAATTATTTATGAATTTTCCAACAAATGTTAAGTCTACACTATTTTGGATTTAGTTAGTTTCTCTGGGAATTTAAACTGCATTTTCCTTTTTTATTTTTGTTATTTTGTTTAAAATAACTCAAAGCTTCTTTAGACTATATATTGGGTATTTAGATCTGTATGGCTAGGTTTCCTTCCTCTTATCTATTTGCCTTTCTGGTACTAAAGGTACTAAAGCTTTTTTTTTTTTTTTTTTTTTTTTTTTTTTTTTAATGCAACCTTAATTCCTATATAATTTTATTTCTAGCTACCATATCGCAGAATGGTTCGTAGGTGTAGTGTTTAGATAGTATTTTATTATTATTATTATTATTATTATTATTAATAGTATTACTATTGTTATAAAGAATTTTATTTGATATGCAAATTACCATATCACACGGTAGTTTTAAGGTAGTATATTATTACTATTATTATTTTATTATTTATTTATGTATATATATAAGTAACATTTTAAGCTGGATTATTGGGGAAATGGTAGTTTTATCTGTACCATTGGAGAGCCATGCATATAACTGTCCTGTTTTTAAATCTCCGAAACAGTTTCATGGTAAACAGCTGAAGATCCCCGTGTTAATATTAGATGCTTACGTTAAGGTCTCCTGCTTTTGTTTCACTGTTAGATACTAAATCCCCCTTTTTATTTTATTTACTTACTATTATATAATTATTTATGAATTTTCCAACAAATGTTAAGTCTACACTATTTTGGATTTAGTTAGTTTCTCTGGGAATTTAAACTGCATTTTCCTTTTTTATTTTTGTTATTTTGTTTAAAATAACTCAAAGCTTCTTTAGACTATATATTGGGTATTTAGATCTGTATGGCTAGGTTTCCTTCCTCTTATCTATTTGCCTTTCTGGTACTAAAGGTACTAAAGCTTTTTTTTTTTTTTTTTTTTTTTTTTTTTTTTAATGCAACCTTAATTCCTATATAATTTTATTTCTAGCTACCATATCGCAGAATGGTTCGTAGGTGTAGTGTTTAGATAGTATTTTATTATTATTATTATTATTATTATTATTAATAGTATTACTATTGTTATAAAGAATTTTATTTGATATGCAAATTACCATATCACACGGTAGTTTTAAGGTAGTATATTATTACTATTATTATTTTATTATTTATTTATGTATATATATAAGTAACATTTTAAGCTGGATTATTGGGGAAATGGTAGTTTTATCTGTACCATTGGAGAGCCATGCATATAACTGTCCTGTTTTTAAATCTCCGAAACAGTTTCATGGTAAACAGCTGAAGATCCCCGTGTTAATATTAGATGCTTACGTTAAGGTCTCCTGCTTTTGTTTCACTGTTAGATACTAAATCCCCCTTTTTATTTTATTTACTTACTATTATATAATTATTTATGAATTTTCCAACAAATGTTAAGTCTACACTATTTTGGATTTAGTTAGTTTCTCTGGGAATTTAAACTGCATTTTCCTTTTTTATTTTTGTTATTTTGTTTAAAATAACTCAAAGCTTCTTTAGACTATATATTGGGTATTTAGATCTGTATGGCTAGGTTTCCTTCCTCTTATCTATTTGCCTTTCTGGTACTAAAGGTACTAAAGCTTTTTTTTTTTTTTTTTTTTTTTTTTTTTTTTTAATGCAACCTTAATTCCTATATAATTTTATTTCTAGCTACCATATCGCAGAATGGTTCGTAGGTGTAGTGTTTAGATAGTATTTTATTATTATTATTATTATTATTATTATTATTAATAGTATTACTATTGTTATAAAGAATTTTATTTGATATGCAAATTACCATATCACACGGTAGTTTTAAGGTAGTATATTATTACTATTATTATTTTATTATTTATTTATGTATATATATAAGTAACATTTTAAGCTGGATTATTGGGGAAATGGTAGTTTTATCTGTACCATTGGAGAGCCATGCATATAACTGTCCTGTTTTTAAATCTCCGAAACAGTTTCATGGTAAACAGCTGAAGATCCCCGTGTTAATATTAGATGCTTACGTTAAGGTCTCCTGCTTTTGTTTCACTGTTAGATACTAAATCCCCCTTTTTATTTTATTTACTTACTATTATATAATTATTTATGAATTTTCCAACAAATGTTAAGTCTACACTATTTTGGATTTAGTTAGTTTCTCTGGGAATTTAAACTGCATTTTCCTTTTTTATTTTTGTTATTTTGTTTAAAATAACTCAAAGCTTCTTTAGACTATATATTGGGTATTTAGATCTGTATGGCTAGGTTTCCTTCCTCTTATCTATTTGCCTTTCTGGTACTAAAGGTACTAAAGCTTTTTTTTTTTTTTTTTTTTTTTTTTTTTTTTAATGCAACCTTAATTCCTATATAATTTTATTTCTAGCTACCATATCGCAGAATGGTTCGTAGGTGTAGTGTTTAGATAGTATTTTATTATTATTATTATTATTATTATTATTAATAGTATTACTATTGTTATAAAGAATTTTATTTGATATGCAAATTACCATATCACACGGTAGTTTTAAGGTAGTATATTATTACTATTATTATTTTATTATTTATTTATGTATATATATAAGTAACATTTTAAGCTGGATTATTGGGGAAATGGTAGTTTTATCTGTACCATTGGAGAGCCATGCATATAACTGTCCTGTTTTTAAATCTCCGAAACAGTTTCATGGTAAACAGCTGAAGATCCCCGTGTTAATATTAGATGCTTACGTTAAGGTCTCCTGCTTTTGTTTCACTGTTAGATACTAAATCCCCCTTTTTATTTTATTTACTTACTATTATATAATTATTTATGAATTTTCCAACAAATGTTAAGTCTACACTATTTTGGATTTAGTTAGTTTCTCTGGGAATTTAAACTGCATTTTCCTTTTTTATTTTTGTTATTTTGTTTAAAATAACTCAAAGCTTCTTTAGACTATATATATATATATATATATATATATATATATATATATAAAATTGTTCTACCAGTCACACGATTCATCTTGATGCTCTACTTCCTTTTCACACATGCCTTTACAGAATGTGCTAGATTTGTCAGCATAAGGTATAACGACATTCCCTCTAGTTGTTCGAAAACGAGTTTCTAAATAAATTATTTTTATATATATATATATATATATAAGATAGATTTATTTCAAACTTCGATTGTTCAATGCAATGGATATATTCGGTAATAAAATTACGTTTATTATTCTTCTCCTAAGCCAAGACTTTGCAAAGATCAAAATCTTAGTTTACTTTTAGTTTCATATTTTATCATATATATATATATATATATATATATATATATACAAATAATTTATTTAAAACTATACGTTTCATATTTCAGAGTCGTACCGCGGTTTTATTCAGATGGGCTGACTTTTTACATTTTTTTTTAAAGTCTATAGTCCAAGGGACTAGTCAGCGTACTGACATGAGATCAAACGCCATTTCTGCTCATGTTTGATCTCATGTCAGTACGCTGACGAGTCCCTTTGGGCTATAGACTTTTAACAAAATTTAAATAGTCAGCTTATCTGGATGAAACTGCGGTATTACTCTGAAATATGTACCGTAGAGTTTTTAAATATTTTTTTTTGTATTTAGATTATTAAGAAATCAGCCCTTGAAATAAAGCTCTTCTGACCGCTGGCATCCCGGACGAACATTTATGTTGATTTTTCTTTGTGAGAAGTTGGATTTAGAATTCCCATACTATCATTGGGTTGGAATGGTAACTTGTGAACGGTCTTGAATGATTTAGTTCTTTGTTGTTTTTTTTTTTGGGGGGGGGGGGATTTATTCATCATTGTTCCGGCCGACGTGAAAGTGTATTATCGCACATTGTTCCGGTTTTTTGGTTTTTTTTAATGTATTTGGGACTGATTATTTGCTTGTTCGCTTGGTGGAAGAAATAATGCACGAGCTACTTTTCTAAGACTTTTTCTAGGACTTTCTTTTATTTATCGTTGTTCTTCCTTGATTTTTAATTTTAACTTTTATTTTTTATTTTTTTCCTCTTCTCTTCTTAAGTGACCTAAACTATTGCAACGCCACATTGTGTATTGTCGGCAGTTGAAACCCGTATTCCTAACATTTAATTTCCCTGATAATCTGCCAAGCAAGTACCTGCTTAGTAGTGAAACACGTGTAGGAAAAAACTTTTAATTTGAATAAATAAAATTTGTAAGAAAAAAGTATCTTTAATGGTGATCATTATTGTCCTGAAAGGAATCCTTTGGTAAGCCTTCATAAAATCACACACATATATATATATATATATATATATATATATATATATATATATATAGAGAGTGAGAGAGAGAGCGAGAGCGAGAGAGAGATAGTTTAAGCTATCTACTAGGCACCATCCTCGAGTTTCTTCAGTTTCTCTCTACGAGGGTTTGCAAGGAAAACATGACAAGAGGATACTTCACCCTATAAGCAAACCCTCACCAAATATTCAAAATAACATAGTATTCGAAGCTCAAATGAAATCCCCTAAACACGGCTACACACTGGCTCATACGAGGAATGGTGAACCTTCTCCAAGTAATGTTACCTCAAGTAACAGCACTTAGCTGGATACACCACCAGACAAAATTATTCTTGTCCTGGAATCTGGTAAGACCAAGAGACCACAAAAGATATGCTATACCATAGTTATCTGGTCAATTGGAGAGATGGAAAATTAATGTTCTTGACTTCTTTACCAACTCAACGTTTGAGAGGTAAAAGAAAATATTCGAATATCTATGTATCTCATATAGAGATTAAGAGTTAGCTCTACGAAGAGGGCCCTTGATTTCTGAGAACTTCAACTGATGTAAAATTAAACAAAGAAGCGATATATATATATATATATATATATATATATATATATATATATATATATGTAGAGGATAATCACCTAAATATATATTCTAGACCATACGGTTGGCACATTATTTCCTTGTAAACTTTAACATTGAGAGAGTGCATATGTATAAAGTTAAGGTATGTCTCTCTCTCTATATATATGTGTGTGTGTGTACACGTGCTTGTTCATATGTCCGTTGTGCAATGTGCATGGTATTAATACAATAGGTTCATGCATACCTATATATTATTATCTATCTTTTCCTATGACTTCATTCCTTGATGTCAACTCTTTTTAGCAATCAACATATTTACCTTTCGTAATAGAATTTTATGTATAATAAATAAACTCGCACCAAATTATTCAGATGATTCGATTTTTTGCAAGCTTCGATTTTTTGTTGTTCTCGCTCATTCTTTTGTGAAAAGAGAAAAAAAAGATCTTGGAGAAGAGAATTCTTCACGGAATTGTCGTGAAGATTTAGCGAAAGTAAAAAAAAAATCTAATTAGACTTCGACAGATTCTTTGCAAAAAAACGCAAGGAGAAGGATGAGGATAGGGAGACGTAGAGGGGGTGTAATAGCAGAGGAAGGTTTGTCTTCTTATATAAAAATAACGCAGGCCTCATTGCTTATGTTTCCTTTTTTGAGATGGAAAATTCAATCTTCTCTCCATGTAGTTTCGATCAGATAATTTGTTTTAGTCACGCTTGATGCTTATAGAGTTCGAGATATTTTACTAGATGAACGTACACTGATGTAAGGTAGAAATATATTCATGCTTTCTAAGGGCAGATGTGACGTTTTATTCAGTTGCATAGTTATGATTATAAAATCATTTGAGACAATTGAGAATTGTGTGTGGTATAAGATCTACGTTTAAGCTCGTCGGCCTGACATTGACAGGCGACATAAAGTTGACGAAAGTCTGCCGCAAAGAAGGTAGGCTCCCTCTACTGGTCTCAAAAACTTTTCACATTAAGTATCCTATATCTCTATAAAACCACCATCCACTCGTATTGTTGCTGGGCTGGTGCACCAACCACAAGGCTTCTACCTTTATGGACAGAGGACAGGATACAAAATAGAATTTCTGACCTAATAGGTTCTTCGCCGTCTGACAAAGTCCAGCCCTTGTTGCATTGCCACAGTATAGCATCACTGTGCTTGTTTTACAAGTACTTCCACGAGTGTGCTCGGGTTAACGTACTGCATTTGTACTCTCTCAACGTAAATACCCCGACTTACCAGACTAGCGAGAAAATAACCTCTATTTGCTTTGGAAAATTTGCTTCTCTAATAGCTTATTTCGTCGGATAGCTTTGGAATTCCCTCCATGCTCCCTGTTTCCCAAACCTTACAACTATGCAGAAATTTAAATGCAATTTGAAAAACATCTTGCTGCCCGACTCACTACTAAGGTGTCCCCCAATCTGACTCCTATCAAAGTAGTTGCTTAAGCTTCAGTAGCAATATGCCTTGTTTTGTGCAAACAAAAGTAAAATAAAGGATTCAGTGGCGTGGTAAGATAAGCTTTGTGTTGTGAAGTAACAATGGCACAGTCACGGTTTGCATTGTGCGATGTAGACATCGTACTATGGTGAAGTGCGGGTGGTGTAGTGGAGATTAATCAATATGTTATTGGCTTTTCATGTTTCTGAGAGGTATTGGATGTTTTAGTAGTGTATTAAAGTATGAGTGGAAAAGTTAAGTGCATGTGACGTAGTAGAGTTTTGTGTGACATATTACGAGTCACACAATGGATATGGGTTTGGTGTAATGCGGTTAGGGTGACGATGTAAATTACGAGTATAGTAATTTGTAGAGGGCGTAGTGAGGTGGGCTTGACAGAGTGAATTCTTAAGGGGATAATAATGTATGTGTGTCGTTGTTTGATATAACCGACATGCAGAAGTTCGGGTTGGGTGATACTGTTTATATCGCAGTAAAGTGTAAGGTTTGTGGCTCATAATGAAGTGTGTACGAATTGTGTAGTGAAATGCGAGTGGCGCAGTGTCGATGAAAGTGCGTGTGGCAATGTGTACATACAGATGGCATAGTGACATATAGTTAGCGTAGTATTTATGTGGGTGGTACAAAGGACATGTACATGTGATAATTCGGATGCGATTAGCGTAGTATAGCGCATTTGATATACGAATGGTGTATTAAAGTGTTGAAATAGTACCATCGTCGCGATAAAGATAGTATTATAGAAGTGTCAGTGGGTAGTGCTGGCGTGAGTGATATCGTGGAGGTTCCAGGTGCAAATGGTATTCTGGATGTGTGCATGACTTCGTATTGAAGTGACATCAGAGACGTGGTGCAGACCGTATTTGAGTTGCATAGTATAGGTGTGCTTTTTGTTGTCGCGGGGTGGGTTGTACAGTGGAGATCTGACTGTCGCGTTTGAAGCATATCATGTGGTGTGTATATGATTGTGTGACAGGGGTGGGAATCATGGCACAGAGATTCAGGTTTCATAGTGGGAGTGTTTTTTGCTTAATAGAGGCGAAGGTTATATTTCTGTTTATTATTGACCTCGACATTTTATTAGGATCATAATACGCAAGAGAAGACTCAGATGTTCAAGCGTTTATAATTTCTTCGAATGACCTTCTTTATTCAGAAGACCCGCTCGATTTTATATCTTTTTAAGGGAATTATGTAGTGAAACTATTTACTAGTACATTTAATGAATACAATTCCTGTTATAATTTGAAAAATTTCTAAAATGTTTGTAATGAAGAATGGAACATTTTATTTTTATTTCTGTAATCTAAATGAGTTTGGCGTTCGACCCTTTTGATCGATGATGTTTATCAAGTAATTTATTGTTTGTATTATTTGTATATTCGGACTACTATCCCCATCTTGTTTGTTATTTTCAGTGTAAGAATTACATGAAATATGAGAATAGTTGTCCGAAAAATCCAAATAATATAAATTATCAATCATAATATAAAGAATTCTGAAACAATATTCAATTGTTGTTAAAAGAAATCCGCATTTATCAATGCTTAGCTTAAAGCCGTATTGTTTTAATGTTATTAAATACGGTTTTCACAATTCTAGCGAGATAATGATGAAAAGAGCAATCAGTCATGTGAGAGGTGTGTAAAATAGTAAAGTAAATTTTAATCTGTGTGTCGGGAGTAGAAAAAGAAGGAGGGTCAGAGAGAGGGCGAGAGGGGGTTTAAAAACCCATTTAAATATACTTTATTACCACTTATCTTTTGTTATTCATGATTTCGAACAATACCGAGTAAGCATAGTATTATTTCCTTTTCTTCAGGAGGTTAGACACAAGGTTAGGAGAAATTTCGAAAAGCGAGAGAACTAGTATGAGTGCATTCTGTCCTATAAAAATGTTGGTAGAGGCTCCTTAAGCGATTAACAATAAACTAACTCCTTCTAAAAGAGAGAAGGTAAAGCCTGGGATAGGGGACCTTTATGACTACCCATGCCCCACCCAGACACAATACATCGACTGATTGTCGATGACGTATCCTCGACTGGTACGTAGAACGCCTATTCAAGCTGTGACAGGTAATATAGTTATAAATATCTCGAAAATTAATTGGTCCTTGCAGTGACTTACACCCTATTGTTAAATTAGTTGCCTTCATACATCGTACATAACGAAACAAGAACATGTACGCTTAAGACACGCCCATTGAATGTGCTCGTTTAGCGAAGGAAATGCTATTGCAAACATAAGCATGACAGACTGAAAGTAGAACGGGTATTGCTTCTTAGCGATTTATGGATGCATCTATATACGCCATTTTGAAACTTGATAAACCGGCGAAAATGCAATTTCAAACTTCCTCGCGACATACGGACTGACGGAAAACGGCTTTTATATGAATGCTTGCCCGATGAACACGTTATCTCAAACTTCAGCGTGACAGACCGATTGATATTCGAACGGATAGACGGACTAAGTCTTTTATAAACATATGTGTGTGTATTTTAAAAGATGCGCAATCAACGCTTTTGCATCAAAGATAGGAAAACATAAACCAAAGACTGACGGCAAAATCTCTTATAAAGATACGTGTATGTATATGAAATAAACAAATCAGCACATCCGGTTATAATTATTAATCTGTGGGAAACAAGTACCACTCTCACCACCAGGTAAGTAATGTCTTTAAATGTAAACAATGCACCACGTGCTAGTGGTATACCTGATCAAAAGTGCTGTTTGGTAGTTTTATCAGAGTAGTTCTGTCTTACAGGCTTAACATTCTTGCATACCCTACTATTTCACTCATAGTTAATCGGAGGTGAGATGGGCATTCATTTCCCAAGATTATTCGTGCTGTCTTCGTATTCTGTTGAGATTATTACATCACTTTCTTTATATCAATAATACTGGGGATAGGTATGAATTCGTTTTGCCTTCCTTTAGTTATGTGTTAAATAAGGTCATGAATAAGTAGGGTAGACTAGACTGGCAAACAGTGGGTACTCTACTGGTTTTAGTGTAAGAATACAGTGATATAACAACAGCGACAATCTAGGTTCCTGGCATGTGACACAGCAAGCACATGTACATAATTAATTGCATAATGGAGAGAGTGGACTGTGCTCTACACAATGCATCATCGCCGTAAAACAAATGATTGGTTGTTTGTTTATGCAGTATGTTAACCATCGTTTAATCATTACATGCTCGAACAATGCATACATTTTGCATATCATTAGTTTTTGGATTAATTTCTTTTGTAGGCGTACATTTTGTAGATAAATATTTTGTAGAAGCGTTAAAAATATTTTGTAGATGTGTTATAACACTCAGAAGGAGAACTGGGTCAACTATGGCGTAACTTCACACTACCCAAATCTCTGAAATTGGGGCCTAATTACTGGATGCAGGTTTATGCCATACCTAGGACGGTGAGTAGTTGATAGGTTGAGAAATATAGAATATAGAAAAAATGGCAGAAAGTGATTGGAAATATTTATTTCGGGGTGGGTGGATGTGGCAAAAGTCATTACCATGTCAAGGGGTGTCTGAGAAAGTTTAATTATATTTAACCTATGCATAGGACCATGAGAGGTACTTACACACCTGGTAAGAATTTAGCTGGGAGTAATTTTAACAAAGGTGTAACTTGACACTTTCCAAAGATCCTAAATTGCAATTTAAGGTCATACCTAGAACCCCCAAAACAAATGCATGTGTGAGGTCGTCTGATAGATTCGGATTATAATCAAAGCTATCAATAAAATTACTTAAAGTTACGTGATGCGAATCACGAATTAATTAATTCCAGTTTATAAATGGTCAAGCAAATCATTGATTTTGATGATCAATTAATCGATTGCATGTACATTGCATGAAAATGTTAATTGATTAAATATGAACCAATTGGACTTATAATTTGTACAGTATTTATTGAAGTGAAACAGAATAAATGCAAATTAACATAAAATTAATTCCACTTTCGTTTATACATTAATCTCAAACCTATCGGTTTGTTGTATTGAAATACGACGGCAGGAATTGGTAACACAATGCACAAATAACCAACAACAATCATGTTTAAATACGAGAAATGAATCACCGTCAATGAATAATATACCAGAAGAAGGTAGATGAGTATATCGGCCGAAATCCAGCTAAAACATAAATAACAGAAACAAAACAATGCAATTAAATTTCATCTCTGTTTATATAGTAGGTATGTGGGAAGAGAAGGATGAAGGTAATCCGACGTGATGGTAAAATGAAAAAGGAAAACCAAAAAACTGGATGTTTTTTTTTTTTTTTTGTGTGTACATCAACGTTTCGTCTTTATTTATAAGACTTCATTAGGATGATGATATAGGGAAAAGATATCATGCAAGCACGGATACATGTAGGGTAGACATGTTGGGAAGAAAAATAAAATAAAATGAAAAATAATAGCAGCGTCTAGCTGGACGTCCGTGTGTGTATGGTTATATATTTCTATGTATAGGATTCACTCCTAAATTAATTACCCAATTATTATTAATTTTGGAACACAGCTTCTAAGCACAAGAGTGGCTATTGTGGCCAAGATTTAGTTTCGTGTAAAATTTAAATTACTCTGATTTATGTTAAATTATGAAAATGTGTATTAGACATCAGTTTCTTTGGAGTATTTTTAAGGGTTAAATATTTCAGATTTGCATTAAATTTTATCCATTGGCATAGGAACCTAATTAAGCAAGATTCACTGAATTTCATTTCCTTTTTAAGAGCCGGTAAGCTTAAACAATATATATTAGACATATTTATAAAATTATAATGATCTAACCGATTTTGGTCAAAATTGGAATAAGGATTATAGATAGAAGGTTAAGTATTATTATATCTATATACGGTAGAATCACGGTGACACATTGGTTCATTTTAGATAATCAAAAAGCGACGTTAAGCCTTGCCAGTACAGGATAGGTTATAACTTGGAAATACTAGGCGCTGTATGTTATCACCGTTAACCGAGATATACATGCATAACATTTCACTTTCAGTTGAAAGTAGAATGCCCAACGCTGGACGAAAACCACAAAAAGTGGTATTACCGGTTATTCAATCGTTACATGTTGATTTTAACTATTGTAAACAAACATAAAAGTGGTGAAAAAACTGTTCTGTTTGGTGAATTTATTTTACCCGTAGTTGAACTAGTATTTTTTTTAGTTAAGTATACAATTTAGTCTTATAAAAGAAACATTTGAAAATTTTGTTCAAAACAAGATTTCTTGTCATTTTCTGTAACAAAAAAAAATAGTCAGTTCAGAAATTGACTATAATTTTGAAACCACCCAAAAAAAGAAAAAATACTCTAAAAAGATAGACTATTCTTAGTATAATTGATTACTTAAGTAATGTCAAGCGTAAAAATTCGAAAGGAAATCTTTTACGTTTTGTTTGAAATATAAGACAAATCTGCAATTTTAAAAGAGAGAGCGACCTAACACACGTCAATAATAATAAGCAAAGTGCTTCACTATTAAGCGAATACCTTTATGGTGATTAAAATGGGCAATGATTATGATGCTGACAGAAATTACTGCTATTGTTTTCTTTTTATTGAGCTTTTGTAATTTGAATAATTACATACGTTTGTTCTGTAAATTAAATTTCTAAGCTCTTGACCTTTAAACGATTTTCTTGACGATGGAGACACGCTTCTTAATTCGACTCGAGCAAAAAATGATGAGTCTTAAAACAAATTCAATCAAAGGAAGGTAATAACCCTTACTTCCATTCGTACATACGTGATTAACTAATGAAAAACATTCACAAAATGATTGGAAACTAAATTTAATACAAAAATCAATTATTGTTATTACATATTCTTGTTACAACGTAAGATCAGTAGTAATTTACACAAGTAAATAATTTATTTTAAAATTATTAAAATTCATTAATCATTTGCTAAAAACGTAATGCAGATATTTCGATATTTTCCAAGGAAATAGAGACAAATGTACATTTTAAACATTTTATTACATATTTTCAGCCCAAACAAGGCCTATTGTTATTGGAATGTAATGGTTTACTGTGAAGTAGGGGGCAGATTTATAAGGGCATCCTAAGTGAAGAGTTGTTCAGCGAGATGTTTGTTCACATTACATTTAAATTTATACATGTTGGTAGAGTCGGCGGAACAGTGAGCAGTGAGGGAATTCCAAAAGCATGCAGATGGAGGAAAGCAGTTGGAGTAGAAAGCTTTCCGGTATCTTGGGCACCTACAGTTAAGGGGTGTGATTGTGCGAATTATCAGGTTTGTTGATGGGGATTTACGTCGAGGGGGGCACAAGTGCTGCAAGTTCTTCGGAGAACATTTCATTGAAGTACTTGTAAAACAAGCACAGAGATGCAACATTGCAGCGATGGGAAATTCAAAAATATGATTACATAAAAATGTAAAATATTCTTTTAGGTTTACATACAATTCAAGAGTTCAAATGCAAAACTCTATAACTTCAATTTAGTTAAATTGGGAAATTAAGTAAGGAAAGGACGAACATATAAAATCTAAAATTCGATGAAAAGCTTATTTTAATTCAAATAAAAATAAAAATTATGTCGATATAACATTATGTTAAACATGACTTTAAGACGTGGAAGAGTGTTGAAATGCAAACCCCTTTTTAGTGAGTGCTGCGCAATTTTGAAAATAGCGTTTATCGCTTTTTGCATTATATTTTTTGTATTATTCTCCAACAAGAAACAATGTTGAGATGGTGTTTGTCGCCGGCTTTGCATATTCGTTCATATCTGTTTGATTACCAATCTTACGTTATTTAATTTGTCTTTCACACCGGGTTGTTGCCAGCCTGTATTCTTTTCTCTTTTTATACTCCCTCTCTCCTCTTCCTCTCTCTGTCTGTCCCCCTCTTCGCTGACTCTTATGAATATATCAATGGTGTGGAAAGATGGATTTACTCACTGCTTTTTGTAGTTTTTACACACTTCCCTGAATAACACACAGTTTTAAAATATTTAATTCAAAATAAAGTTCGAAGTATCTTTTTATATGAATTTTTTTTTAATATTAACTAGTTTTTAAATAAATTGTTTGTAAATAATAGATGTCATTCCAGCCCCCAAATTGAGTGATGATAGACCTTGGTGTAATGAACATAAAGGGATGACTTCACATTCCCTAAGCTCCAAGTTAATGCTTGACCATCGGAGTCAGTTTTCCGTCACACTCCGAACTGTTGGTAAAAAGGCTTCAGTAATTGATAGGATTGGGAAATAGAGCAGACACAAAATGTTCAAAACGGTGGGAAAGATAACTTTCGAGTGGCATGAGGAGGGGGAAACATTTTGCCATAGTTTCTGAGTCTGTTTCGTGTCGTTCCGCAACCAGCACGTATCTTGTGGGTAGAAGTAGTTGATTGGAGGTTGTCAGAAAAAATATAACTATTTTCCTAACGTGTACTAGATCTATAAATTAGGTAACTATAAAGTACCACAGGAAGATATAAAACAAGTCAAATTCTTGTCTCAACACACACACACACACACACATATATATATATATATGTGTGTATATATGTCTTGATTCATATAAAGCAAACAGTGAGCGCACACTCTGATGGGTCTTTTTAAAAATAATGAAAGATACCCCCATAAATTCGTAGAATTGCACATTTTGCCATTGTGGAGGAGGATAATCTTAAGCATCATATGGAAGTACTATTTCGCGTAGGGATACCAGTACTTGAGTCATGTAATCACAGTTTTTGGTGGATATTTCGGAAATAAATATAACTTAAAATGTTTGCGATAAAATGCATATTTTCGTGTTTAGAAACAATTTAAGGGTTCTCAAGTTGTAAGGGCAAGGTTTTGGGAAAGGGTTCGTTATTACTGAAATGATGTAAATAATCATAAGTTCTGATAGGTTATAAACAAAAATTAATGAACTAAATGTTAGATAACCGTTTTTGTAATACCTCGTGTCGTATCACCATGGGCGGGTATTCAGTATCAACTGAAATAAAGAATATTAAATTAACATGGAGTCCCCAGCCGCATGTATATCACGGTCAGGGAAGATGACACCTAGTATTCCCGAATGGTCATCCATATACTTAACTTCGGTGATCGAACGAGAACCGGTGTATCAACTTGATTATGCCGTTGAATTTTAGATACTTATGCCAGAATTGCACCTTTAGCATTTTATAATCCTGGCGAACGAATCAGGTTTTTCCAGACATATCTGGCTAACTCGGTTTCTTGCACTCATGGTCATTTAAGCCCATGCAAATCTAATGGACTACTTTTAGGAAAAGCAGCAAACATACAGACTAATGGACAAAGACAAACGGATAAAGCTACTATCGGACACACAGTTTAAAAGAAAAAAAACAGAAAGAGAGTGAAATGGGAAAATAGACAGACATGAAGACAAACGAGCAAAACAAAAACCAGATAAAGAGACAAACAGGATCAAAAAGCCAAAGAGAAAAACGAACAGAAACAAATAAACAAACGGAGAAATAGACAAACAGACAGAAGGACAAATGAACAAAGAATAAAACCAGACAGAGACATACAGCCACAGAGATAAACACACAAAGAGACAAACAAACACAGCGACAAAGAGACAAACGAACAAAGGGACAGACAGATAGAGAGACAAAGGAATAAAGAGACAACCAGAAAAACGGACAAATAGACAAGAAGACAGACAAACTGACACACAGATAAACAGAGAGGGAGAGAGAGAGACAGAGACAGAGACAGAGACAGAGACAGAGAGAGAGAGAGAGAGAAACAGACAGACAGACAGACCAACGAAGAAAGATACAAACAGATAAAGCGAGAAACATATGTTCATTCTGATTAACTTCGGGCAACAATAAATTGCATAACGTTTTAGCCATAAACACTCGTTCTTAATTGAATCACTGTTTGCTATTACAATTTTCTTTTATTTCTCATTTTCTGATTTTCAGTTGCCATAGTAACAATAACATATATATTCCAAATATCTTTCAACATGTTTTCTGATTTTATTTGCCGCTCTTCTTTGCAAGTTAAATTATATGAACACAGCCGAGTTGGGCAAACACGTTGCAATTAATTATAAATTGAATATCAAACTTGACTTGAATGAAATATTTAGTTTTATTTTACATTTATTTTGGTTTTATTTTGTTTAAAATTTGTGCAAAGTTTAATATATCTATGTTTATATATACATTTATTTGGTTAAATATATAAGTTTTCTGATATATGTATATTTTACGTAATCGATATCAAGTATTGGTTTTAATATATATACATATATATATATATATATATGTATGTATATATATATATTTATATAATGTAATGCTTGTCAACGAATACTTCTGTATTAAGATATTATTTGAGGAAATAAAATACATTACAAAATGTATTTTCGAATCTACCTAGATGAAAACTATCCACGCAAGAAGAAGACAGAAAAAACATAAAACGGTTGAGATCAATTTTAAACAAATGTAACGTCATTCTTGCACATGTTTTGAAAATAACGGCGTTTCTCTAGGATACGTCCTATAATTTTTCTATTTTAATGTACATTTTTAAAACATGCTTCGAGTTAACAAAACCTATCATACAAGTGAATAAAATGCATACTTATCATATGTTGTTTTTGTAAATGTTTGAAACTGATATGGTAAATTTCAAAACTTTAAAGAAAGTTTAAGGAAATACAAACTGCAATCATTTAATAATAATCAGAAAATCATCTGGCATTAAGATTGTAAATCTCTTTATAAACAATATTTTTGATTTATTTTGATGTGCATACGCAAAAAAGATTTGTTGTTGCACCTACACGTGATGCTCCTACATAAAGCTGACCATGTGAAATGCATGGTTCTTCAAGTTGCAATCCGGCATTGACTTTTATTGATGGACATAGCTAAACAAAAAGTACAGGAAACTGCAACCGCTTAAAGTGAAAGGGTATATTTAGTGCTATAATTGGTATTCTCGGAATAAAAAGTTTCACCTTAGCTTCAACACAGTTTCTCATCAATTTACATTTTATTTTTTAAAGACTTGGAAATCGAACTTTAATGCAATGACTTATACAATTATTGATCCTAGACAACACCGAACATCACAAATGGTCACTGTCAATTCTTGATTTCTTCTCCTCCTCCATTTCAACTCGTAAATAATGTAGCGTTTATGTAGCGTCCCTATTGTCTAAAATCATTTTCATCTATGTAGCTCCCCTGTCATATGACAGAACTCATAAAGCATGTTCATTTATGTAACCGATATATAAAAGAATTGAAGCAATTATGAGTTGGCAATTTCTTTATATGGCTGAGAGTGGCGGACACTGGCGGACACTTGCGGACACTGGCAGGCACTGGCAGGCACTGGCGAGCAGTGTCCACTAAAATGTAAAATTTAAGAATGCTGACTTATTTCCTGTTTTGAATTATGAGTTGGCGGTTTATTTATAGGTCTGCCAATGGCGGACAGTGGGAACTGGCGGGCAGTGTCTACTACAATGTAAAATCTAAGAAATGCTACATACAATACGTAGTTAAAGCAAACTAAATTGTTTGTTTCAGATTATATTTACTTATTCATTTATTCTGTTTTTATTATAGCTTATGTTTGAATTTATGTTTTAGAACATGACGTAAATCATAAATCTATGACGTTAAGCCAAATCTATATTTATTTTATTCAGGTAATGTCTTAAGATCAATTTATAAAAAAGTCCAAATCGGTCAGTTGTTAGAACATCAGACTGAAGATCTATAGTTTTCGGTTATGATTTCCGGTCATTGCATCCCGTTTATTTGTTGGGAATTCATTATTTACCATTAATACACTCTTTTCCAATCTAAAAGTAGTTAAGATCTCTGATATTTCGAAATGAGATGTATTTAATAAGTTTAAAAACTTGTAACTGACGGCCAAACGTATAGACAAACAATATATCTATATAAGATAAGTGTACAGAGTCACACGTATAATACAAAATGCACAATATTATACACAAAAATACAATCATATATATATATTATGACATTTTAAAATTTAGATGATCTCATCTCATGATATCACGGTTTCGCAACTAAAAACAGAGCTTGGTGAAAAGTTTGCCGGGTGTTATCATACCCGTAACTCGTCAGTCATGTTTGATTTATAGACGAGTGACACAACATATGACACATGACAAAATCTTCGATATGGTCCCTTTTAAATCGCAAATCTGTGGCATCATGAGGCAATATAAATCTCTAAAATCATTAATAAATAAATTTTACGCCTTTATAGGATACTCGAGCACTATTGGATTTTTATCACTCAGCCGACCTAACTATATATATATATATATATATGTATATAATAGTTCAAAGATTAGTAAGCCACCGAATGATGCATATATCCCTGATGTCGATCCCAATGACGGCTATTTACGGAGATCCAGTATTGTAAATATACCTAGCAGCGTTCTATCAAGCATCAACTTGCAATTGTAAAGCTAGCAACACCTGCCCATTGAATGAAGATTGTAGGATATCAAGCATCGTCTATAAATGCGATGTAATTACTGGAATTAATAAGAGGTCATATATCGGGTCCACTGGGAGGAGTTCAAGAATAGATTCAGGAATCATATGAGTTCTTTCAGGAGTGAACGGGGGCTAATATAGATAAAGCTAATACTTCTCTTGGCCGTTTCGTTAGAAATCTCGTTATCAAACAGAATCCCTTCGAATTGATATATTAGCGCTACCTAGAGGTAGGTCCAACAAGTATAGGCCGAACAAAAGAAAAATATGCAACCTATGCGCATTAAAATCGTACCATATAATGACATCTAGGGATAATTTGTTACACGCCAGGCAAGAGATACTTCAGTGTTGTTTGCATAGAAATAATTACCTGTTGTCAAGCATGAGACCTACATAGGGGAGGGTGGAGAAGGGCAGAGAAAAGGGGGGGGGGAACCTCTACTTTGGAGTAATCTGACTTGGGCTGATTCACATTTTTTTGGCAATATATATATAGGATAGGCATAACGTGATAATACGGCGTATAGTTTTTAGCTGGGGCATAACACAATTTCTTAGCGGTTGATTAGGATAACGGGGTAGCAGGGTAGAGGGCGATTAATTAGTTTTTAGGTAGCTAAATTATGATCTTTTTTCTTGGGAGTTAACCCCCATTAAAATCCGTCTTTGGTGGATGAAAACTGGGGGGGGGGGAAGAATCACACATAAATAGACCAATAATAAATAATAAAATAAAATATATTTGGAAAAAAATTGTGTATGGAAAAAGCATAAAGAGTTTTCTAACTATTCTAATATCTCGCTATTCTAAACAATGGAGGAGGATTGAATAACCTAATTACCATATTACTCCCAATTAAACATGGATCAGTACTTGTTCTGGCGGGTTCTTTCTTATCGAAATAACACTGGGGGGAATGGGGTGAAGTTTATTTTAGAGGGTGGGAGGCTATATCGTGGTTGACCTAAGGACATATATTCCGCTCGTTCTTTCTTTTTTTTCGACTTTTGGATTGCACTGGAGTTGATTTTTTGGGGGGTACATCACAACTGCCACATTTAGCCGAATTGTTTGAGCTGTTTTTTTAACTTATTTTCATTTTTTCTTTTTAAATGATTTCAACTGGGTCAAAACCCCGTGGGGTATTGTCAGTTGCTGAGGTCAATATCTTGGATTTGTATCTCCCCTGATGAATTGCTTAGCAAGGTGCTTACTAGATAGCGAAACACGTGTAGGGAAATATAGCTTTACAAAATAAATAAATAAATATTAAAATGAAAGATCTTTTCGTTATGATGAATCCTCTCTGAAAGAAAAGGAAAAATATATTGGTAAACTCTCCAAATATACGTATAAATGCTCTGTCCCCTATAATCGAGACTTATCGAGCTTGTTTTGTATTTGCCTAGTTCCGGACTTTACTGAATTTTCTCAGTGAAACATCAAAATCTCTCTCCCTCTCACTCTCTCTCTCTCTCTCTCTCTCTCTCTCTCTCTCTCTCTCTATATATATATATATATATATATATATATATATATATATATATATATATATAAATGTTATAGGGGAAAACTAGATACACATTCGGGTAGTACACATACACAAGATCGGTTTAATTAGATGTATAACCAATCGAATTTAGAATATGAATGATGATAAAATGTAACCACCGCTTTTAAAGTAAAGGAAAACAAATCTAGTTTATGATTGGTTGTAATAATAAAGCGGAACTGGGGGAATGGTGAAGGCCCCGGTGACTAATAATAATTAACTATAATGATAATCATAATAGTAAAAGGTTGTGGCAAAGGCTAAAAAATCAGTTCCCCGATTTCTTCAAGAAAATGAATTCCATTTTATATGTAGAAAGGGAATAAAAAATGTTCACGATTAAAAGCTTTCTCATCGAAATCATTCGAACCTGCACACACACACACACACACACACACACACACACACCCACCCACACAAACCCACACACACACACACTCACTCACTCTCTCTCTCTCTCTCTCTATATATATATATATATATATATATTTAGCATGCATCACAGTTTAGTTGAAAAACATTAAAGTGCTCGATCATATTTTCCACAAAGCGCTTATATAAAGTTATTTTTAAAGAATATATATTACAGTGTCTGTCCGGTGTTCCCGACTTTCGTCGATCTTCATAAAATCCAGACCAATTCATTAGCACTTCTAAACAAATGAAGATTCAACGAGAAAAAATGTAGATTTTTTTTGTTTTCTTATACGTTTATTTATTGTTCCAATAATATGTTTGCTAACCAACCTCATCTTACTTTTGAGTGTGTTTATAAGCCTACATGTGCGTTCATTTCTGAAACATAATTTGTGATCTTTTGAGGTAAGAAATGCTTCTTTTTCGGACCAATGGTCAGCTCTATTTTCAATTTTAAGTCTACCCGCTAAATTCCTGCCTTCAGTGTTAATGTTGTTATATGTATTCTATGTTGCCATTTGATATTAGCTGGTAATGCTATCAATTATCAGGGGGCTGTGTCTGCCCTTATTGAATGTGTAGAGGCTTTCGTTTTTATCTGCAAACAATATAATATCGTCGTCTGATTAAAGTTTTTGTTTATATTTGTTGAATTGGTTTTTATAGTTGTTTTTGTATTAGGTAAAATGAATTTCTAGAATTACATTCATCTAATGTCTCTCGAACCTATCATCTATTTCTGTGACCCTTTTGGGACACTTGCTGGATTTTAGCCTGTAGTGGTTAGCGGAAATAGTGTCTTCTGTGCTGGTGGTGGTGATACATTTACATCTCATACGCCGAACAACGTCTTCCATATTATTCCTAATAATTTTAAAGTAGAACATGGTCTCGAGAAATCTTTAGTTGAATAGTTAAGTTATTTTTTCACTGAGTAGTTTTAGTTGTAAGTATAGTGAATCCTTTCAGAGAGTGCTCAACCGTGTTACTAATCGGTCATACGTGTGTCACAAGTTAGTTAAACAAAAATAAAGTTCTCGATGTAGATTCTCCCAGAGCTAATATAAAGTATTTTATTTAATAACTATACATTACAATGTCTGTTAGGTGTAGTCGGTTTTCATCGATCTGGTCATATTGGATCCAGGGTAGAATCCGTCTGGTCGGAACCAGATCGATTCATCAACAACTTTTAACAGGCGAAGGGCCAGAAGAAGTTTTTTTTCTCTAAGCACTCGCCTGTTTTAACTGCTACCCGGATTATGGATGACAAAATCAGTGAAACTCGGGTACACTCAACAGACATTGTAATTTATAATTTAAAAACATATTTATATATATATATATATATGTGCATTTCTGTATAATTTATATTTATATTTCTTTTCTATTCAAATCTAATTTTTATAACATAAAGTAATTATAATAGCTCAATAGTTTAAGGCCAGAGCTATGCTATATTACATATTTTTTATGTAGTTTTATACATTTCAATGTTATAAAGGGCAGTGTCACGATATTTCATAAACTTTATTTTTTATTCAGCATACAATTGTTTCGGCAAAGACCAATTTATTTGTAAAATGTTCCTGTGCATTCATTTTTTAGTGTGGCTATCTTCAGTGGTAAATTTACAAAACAAAGCAAAAACGCAAACAAACATAAAAAACTAGGCGATCAACGCCTAAAATTACAATCAGTACTCATTATGAACATATATATATATATATATATATATATATATATATATATATATATATATATATATATATATGTATATATATATATATATATATATATATATATATATATATTACATGGAACTATGGTCTCGTTATATTCATGTGGTTACATATATGTATCCTATCCTTTTTATCTATTTGTATTTCTCATTATTCATCATCCTCTATAATTATTAATATAAATATTTCTGCATTAAAAAATATATTTCCAATGACCGTCCTTTGTGGTTTTATCTAGTTATTTCTTTTTTTCGTCGGATTTTTTTCATCTTATTCCTTCTTTTCTTTTCTTTGTTACATTATATTTTTATAACCATGTACGTAATTGAAAGAGAAATAATGAAGTTAAATATTCTTGCCAAGACATTTCGGTAAAATAGATTAACAGAAAATTAATAGGAGAATCAAGTCATATCAAACACTCCAGACGACTATAATTTTCATGAAATCCGCTCAATTTAGCACGTTCGGGTCGAGTGATGTGAAACTGTCCGTTCATTTAAAACTTCATTATAATCAAAAGCCATCAGGTGTAAACGGCCTTGAAGACACCAGAAGGCGTCTAGACAGAGTGGAGAATATCGACAGTATATATACATACAGGGTGTTTCAAAAGTCTTGGGAACATTACAAATGCGTATATCTCATGAACTATTCCAGGTAGAAAAATGAAACTGGTGCCATTTTAAAGCTTGCTTAATCAAGTTTTTGGTCATACTAATGATTTTCGTGTTATCTTTCCAGGTGCAGTAATGGCGTTCTCTAAACAAGACAAGGCATTTTGCGTCCTCCAATTTGCAAAGACTGAATCGTGGACATCTGTTCAGCGTGCATTTCGCAGGAAATTTAAAAAAGAAGCCCCTGAAAGGAAATCCATTGTCAGATGGCATGCTAAATTTGTGAAAGATGGATGTTTGTGCCCAAGTAAGCGAACAGGTCGCCCTTCAACTTCAGAAGATGCAGTTGAGCAAGTTCGGACAGCCTTTCAGCGGAGCCCCCGTAAATCAGTGAGAAGAGCCAGCAGGGAACTTCAGCTTGCTCCAGCAACTGTCTGGCGTGTCTTAAGGAAACGACTGCAAATGGTACCTTACAAGCTCAAGTTGGTTCAAAAGTTGAAGGACACTGATAAGCCACTTCGCCGTGACTTTTGCATTGCAATGCAAGAGAAGTTGGAAGATAACGGCTTTGATGACCGGCTTGTGTTTAGCGATGAAGCGACCTTCCATCTGAATGGCAAAGTTAACAAGCATAACACTCGCATATGGGGTACTGAGAATCCTCATGAACTTCTTGAGCACGGGCGAGATTCACTAAAAGTGAACGTGTTTTGTGCAATTTCCAAGAAAGGTGTCTATGGACCGTTCTTCTTTGAAGAGACAACTATCACTGGTGAATCTTATCTCAACATGCTGGAAGACTGGTTAATGGCTCAGTTGGAACAAGCAGAATCTGATGACTTCATTTTTCAACAAGATGGTGCACCACCACACTGGAGTCTTAGAGTAAGGCAGTTTCTTAACACAAGGCTGCCTGGTAGATGGATTGGGAGATCTGGGCGAGGTGATGACGTTCTCATGCCCTGGCCTCCTAGGTCTCCAGATCTTACCCCGTGTGACTTTTTCTTTTGGGGCTTTGTCAAGCAACAAGTCTATGTGCCGCCCCTTCCAAGAGATATTGACTAACTAAAGGCTCGAGTAACGGCAGTTGTGGGAACCATTGACGTCAAGATGCTGGAACGCGTTTGGCAGGAAATGGACTATCGACTAGATGTCTGCCGTGTGACGAATGGTGCTCATATTGAGCAACTTTGAAGATTCCCCACAAAACTGGAAACTTTAACTTTTCCAACGGTACCAATTTCATTTTTCAACTCCTAATATTTTTAGAGTTATTAAAAATCGTTATGTTCCCAAGACTTTTGAAACACCCTATATATACTTAAATATATATGTATAATGTATATATTTTAGATATGTAGTAAAAACTCAAGTTTTAAGTTCAATAGGTATCAGACGGTACTAATATTTAATTCTAGAGCATTTATACATTTAGGTAATTTCATACTAGGCGTAGTTATTCTTTATTAAAAAATACAGCTGTTTTTATAGCCAATACTATGGAAATATTAATAGTAACAAAGTCCGAATCTTATAGAAAAATGAATCTTCATAAGTTCAGAAGTTATTTTAAGGTTAAACAAATGTGGGACTGTTCAGTATTATTCGTCGTGTGTATCAAAGGAAAATATAAACGTTTTTCTCTGAAATTATACAAAGTAAGTCGTTCTATTTCTGTAAATCTGAAGATTCATTTATCTATCATATTGAGATTTTATTAAAATTAATTGTATTGACTGTTATTCTTGAAATAATGATGAACTTTGCTTCATATGATACATTGACTTTTGTCGAAAAATATCTCAATTTATATATATATATATATATACATGTAATATAGATGTGTACTGCATATGTAATATATATTTTAAAATTAAAACAATTTAATCCACATGTAATAAAAAAAATGATCCGATGTGCGACCGAGACTTGTTAAAAACTAGTTTCATAAAAGTTGCTATAATTAATTTGAAACACTTTACTATGTACATATATGTGACATCTTAAGAAGCATCGTGGAAACTAATGAGATATAAGTTTTGCAATAAATCAATTCAGATTATGATTAAATAAATGAGAACAGATTAAATCATTCAACTCATTAGAAATGTCTACTGGTCAGTTTGTTATAATAAATAAAACTTGCACTTTAATTATTGGTCGAGTGGACTTTACTTGAACACGTTTTACTTGGCTGTGCTCGTGATTACGGTTATAATAACTAAACTGTTAAGACACCAGATGAGTATAGAGATGAATGCATTCTTATTAAAACCCACTGTTAAAACGAACGCTTCATTCAGGTGTATAAATCGGGACAAACCCAGATGGATGTAAAACTGATAATAGACTTATGTACTGTCACGCGAGTGGTTGAGGTAACCCGTTTATAATTAGCGCCGCAAAGATTCAAGAAAACACCAGTATTATATTGTAAGGGGAACCGAGAGATACACAAGGCTGATTGGTTCAAAGACATAACATGTAGATGAGAGAATGCCATAATTGAAGTAAATAACAGTTAAACATTTAGTCAAAGTCTTAACTTTAAATGAATAAGTGATTAAAACTTCGAATGTATGATGCAGCTAGCATGTTAAGAGGCATTGGTGTGACACAACACATTGATGTTGTCAATATTCAGCGTGCCCGTGTTCATTCATTAATTCTAATCTTGCTTCCAGCTCCAAGCGAGTTATAGACCAAGTTAGTTACGCAGTTCACATGTGGAGTAGAGATAAAACTACTAGACGTCTATAAAGCAGTATCACGCACTGTGTTTCCTATGGTTGTACACGCTAATTTAAATGGACTTTTAATTAACCTCACTTAACATAAGTCGGCTTCTTAAAGTAATAAACAAATGAGGCAATTAGCTACTATCGATTGCGATCTAATATATAAAATTATCTTGTCGAATTTTGTCATCGATACTAATTAATCTAATAAATCAATATTTGATTCGGACTAGCCATTTTTCTTTCTTCTCCTTGGTTAATGTTTTTCCCATTAAGAATGTATTTCACCATAGTTTCTTATAATAATACTTTTTTCGGCTCGAAACACTGTTAACATGGAGCTATGTTTTCACTAATCACCTACAAAGTTTTCCTTGCATGTGTCCGTAATAATAATAAAAAAAAACTTTGCTACTAAAACTTGACCAGCTAGGAGTGCCGTGAATTTTATACTATAAAAACTATACGGAGCAAGAGTACAATAAGGATTCCAGTTCATTAAAACAACACGCGGAACATATTCCAGAAGTCACCGGCGTCTTCCGGTTCGTCTTCGGTTGACCTCGCAATACACTTTTTCTTAAAATACATAACACGAAATATGAAATGTTCTGCGTTTAAAATTTGTTTTTTTAGTAAATAAAAGTAAAACAAACAAAAAAACGATACATTGTTTTGTTTATTGCAAAACAAAAGATTACAAGTCAGCCTATTTTTTAAAAAGCGTATCTATTTCGTTTATTTTATTTACAAGTTGTTTTGTAAATAGCGACCACGTGTATTACGAGGTCAACCGGAAGACGAACCGGAAGACGCCGGTGACTTGCGGAACATGTTCCGCGTGTTGTGTTATGAACTGAGGTTCGTATTGTACACTTGATCCAACTATACATACAGCAATATTGTCGGTGACTTTCACTGATTTTAAAAATCTATATTTGTTCATATAGTCATTTACGTGGAAACAATTCGACACTTTCTCTTAATATTATTATCGATCCTTTGTTTAGGAAGATATTCTTTTAACTGATTACGTCTTTAGTAAAAAACAAACGCTGCTACAACTCGACGAGCCAGCAATGCTGCTGATATTACAAAAGATATCGCATTGCCGGGTTTACTCTGTGATCTTAAAGATTTATAAACAATCCTTTTCATAGTAACCAGTCATCAGCTATCAAGGTCTAAAACTACCCGAGGATAAGAGTTAATGAGAATGATAGATTTACAATTAAATGGTGATGCAGATTGAAAATATCCACACATCCCCCACTTGAAACAACAGTCGGCCAAGAAACAGCAATTCTTCCCCCTTTGTTAGAATCATCGTTCACGTAATGTGAGGATTAATGGAAGCGAAAGTTACGAGGAGTCTGAAAGTAAACCCACAGTCCACTTCCTCTCTCCATACATAATACTTTCCCATGATTATCTTAAAGGCTTTATTTAGTATGTAACGCATTGTTTTTTGTTATCTTGTTTTGTTATTGTTGAACTGAATTTAATACCATAACATGTATATGTTTGGTAGCCACATTGTTGCCGCTTTTCACTCATTGTAATAATATTATATGTTTTATTCATATACACACTGACGTGAAAAGAAACATCTTTCTCTTATTGCGATTGTTTCTTTTTTTCTCGAACATTGTAGCTTCACACATTCTGTTTCTTGAATTAAAAACGATAACAATACATACTTTAAAAATAAATCATTGTGGAATAAACCGACATTTCCATGAATAAACATTACGTGAACATAAAAATACAGAATCTATATAATAATACACAAAGCAATGATATGTCTGTACGTACAATATCGCTCTCCACCGATTTGTTCTAATGGGGTCGCCTGATCGCCGAAGATGCAATGCAAAAAGGTAATTAAACAATTTTCATCAGATGTTACTGTTGTATCCAACGTAGAATTCGAACTAAAACTTTATTAGCATTTGGGAAATGATAAAAGTGTACTGTTCTGTTCAAGAATGGTACAATAATATCATGAAGTCTGCTTTGACGATGGAGTTCTCTTTAATAGAAATATGTTACGAATCTCTAGAAAGGAGTTTGGAGATAGACATCCATAACCAGATATTTCTGAAATTGTATTACGGAAGGAAACTACTGTTAAATTTTCATTGATATCGCTAGTATAACACATTTCCTTGAGAAATACACCGATATTTTCACGGTTACATTTCGCGACTACAGCCTGCGCCAAGAGTACAGTCACGTTAATAAGATTTTTACCATGATGCATATCCAAAGTGAACCACAATTGCTCAAGTAAGTGCAGCAAGTTGTATAATACAAATGAAATTAATATGTCAGTCGATCATTGTGTAAATAATTTAATGTCTTTGTGCGAGACTATGCTGCTTCAAATGTCGGATCTTTTAATTAAAGAACGACATTTGACTCCTATGTATTTGAGAACAAACATCTTATTTTCTCCAAATAATATATCAGAAAAGAAAATCTCGAATCACACTAGGCGAAGTCAGGCACTGTACTTTATATAAAAAAATAAAGATGCGCATAAGAGAATATTAAAAGACATAATTTAGAGCTCGACTTTAGTGTGATTCACAAACAGCATATATCAGCATATGCCTTTACTGGTCCGTGCCCTCTTTACCCGTGTTACATAATACTTTCTTTGATCATCTTGCTGGCTTTATCTGAGTTACCACGTATGCAATGCATTGCTTGCTTGTTTATCTTGTGTCATTCTTTATTAGTTATAATATAGCCTGAAGATCAACCAGTAATTACGAACGACGTAGATTAGTTCAAATAATATATTATCTCCATTCAAAGACAAACATCTTTCGATTAGTTGTGTCATAAGTTATACGCAGTTTTAGACTGTTTATTCGCCTTTCCATGTGGTAATAAAGAGAAAATCTCCCTCTCGTAACACGTGATCTTGTTCAATTTATACCAGCGTTGCATCTCGTATTCATTATCTAACAGACGAAATTAACATGAAGCGTTTGTCGCTGTAGATGTAATGATATATAAGAAATACGTCTATTTCATACGGGTATGCCTTCATCAAATAAAGAAATTCTTTTATGTTTTTGAAGTTGCGTTTTGTCCGTTCCTGCGCTACTTGAGACTTGTTTTCTTGTCTCATTTCTTTTTTGGCTATAAAGACGTTTATTATGTACAAAATACATCTCTCCTTATGGAGACAAACAGCAAACTGATTGAAGTCGCAAAACTGGTGCACAAAGAGATGAAGAAATATTTCAAATTTCATAAAATGATGTTGTGTATTTTTCTTCACCACAGACAGGCTGGCTATTTAACACCTGAAAGAAGTAAAATGAATCTGAAACACTTTTGTCTGACAAGAATAATTGTTGCTTAAATTATTGAAAAAATTCGACGTCAAGCAGAAATAAAATGTCTGCACGAAAAGAAATAGAAATAAATTGCATAGAAAGAATTGCAAGGTAAGTATCTAAATCATTTTATAAAAGAGTTTTATAATAAAGATATGTAGAAAATAGGAAGAGCGGCTGACTTACTGGAGCGTGGCTGCTGGTGACTGAGGATGTTCTCCAAACATCTAAGACGAAGGACACTTATTCACAGGAATTGATACAAGTAAAGTAAGGCGTTAAATTGTTATAAAAGGCCTTCCTCTCTACTGGACAGCGTCTGGTTGTCAATTTGTTATCAGAATGTCGGTTAGTTACTGGATCTAAGACGAAGGTCGCGAAAGAAGTTTATATTTTTTTCGTGACCTCGCTCTTCGGCTAGCTACACTCTGTGTCCCTTTTTATTTTTTAACAGATATTAACCATCGTATGATCATACAAAAAGAAGAACAGCTGAATATAATTATTGGCCAGTACAAAAAAGAGAAGCGTATTCCTGAGATACGCCCATTTAATCTGCGTGTCAGTCAAACCGGTTATATCGGTTATACAGATTCGCGGACGCATCAAAATACTGCATAAACGGAGAGGAAATAATTGGTGAATGAATATTCTATATATTTGAAAAAAAAAGACTTATTTCTTAGAATATGAGGAAAACTATGTCGCTGGTGATAACGATTATGATGATGATATAAAAAATAAAAATAGTAAAACTAATAATAAAAAAAGAAATGTTACCGACGCAAGTTTTGTTTGACGCCATCATTAAAACTTTGCGAATATATTTTAAATGTCCAGTGACAATCAATTAAATTCACGCACAAAAGACTCCATTTTTATGGATCCGAAAGAAGAATTGAGTTCGAAAAAAAAGCAACATAAACGGGAAATAGAATGAGATAGTCCTCGTATTGGAGACGTTTTTTTCTAATTGATACAAAGAATGGGACATCCATTTATTTATCAATCTATTACTATATATATATATATATATATATATATATATATATATATATATGTTGGTCACTGTAAAGACTTGTCAGGCATTTTAATCTGACGATTTCATACAGGGATTAAACGCGGAAGCCTCTGTGTAGCTTATTTGCCATAAAGATTTTCATAACTTATTACCTAGCTCTAATCACGTATTCAGTACTGTTTAAATAAATACTGCAAATCGACACATAATATATTATATCTCTTTATAAAATTTTATGTGGGCACATGGTATAATAATACTTCCATATATATATATATATATATATATATATATATATATATATATATATATATATATATATATATATATATATATATAATATTCAAAATAACATAGTATTTGAAGTCCAAATAAGATCCGCTCGACACGGCTGTACACCGGCTTATCAGAGGAATTGTGCACCTTCTCCAAGTAATGTAACATCAATAAACAGCTCTTAGCTAGATAGTCCACCAGATTACATGAACTCTTGTCCTGAAATCTGGTAAGACAAAGAAACAACAAAAAAAGATATACTACAACATAGTTAACTGGTAAATCGGGGAGGGGAAAATTAATGTTCTTAACGTTTTTTTTACTAACTCAACGTTTTAGAGATAAAGGAGAACTTTAATGGATTATTCGAATATCTATGTATCTTATGTAGATATTAAGTGTTATACCAACGAAGGGGCCCCTTGATGACTGAGAACTGCGACTGAAGTAAAATGAAACAAAAACATTCTATAGAGAGAATATTTGAATGCCTGGAAGAGACAGTTTAGACGCCTACTAGACACTGTCCTCAGGTATCTTCGGTCTTTCTGTTCAGGTTTTTTTTTCAGAACAATCGTGAAATGATTATAATTCACCCTACGAGTTAACTCTGATCAATATTCAAATAAACATTGCATTCAAAGCTCAAATAAGATCTCCCCATCATAGCTACACATTGGCCCAATACTAAAAATGATGCAACTTCTTCATGTGATGCTATATGAAGTAACAGCGTTAAGTCTGACACTCTATTAGACTAGATGTATTCTTGTCTGTGAATCAAGCAATACCAGAAAGGTTCCACAAAGAAGATTAACTATAACATAATTAAGCGGTCATTTGGGGAAAATAAAAATCTATACACTTTACTAACTCAATGTGTGAGAAGTACAGAACAAACCATGATATATATATATATATCATAAAGAAATTAAATGTTAGCCACAGCAAGGGTACTCTTGATTTCGGCGATCTCATTCTAAGCGAAATTAATATACACACACACACACGCATACACACACACATATATATATGTATGTATGTATGTATGTATGTATGTATGTATGTCTATCTATCTATCTATCTATCTATCTATCTATCTATCTCTCTCTCTCTCTCTCTCTCTCTCTCTATATATATATATATATATATATATATATATATATATATATACATATATATATATATATAGATAGATATATTGATAATGGAGATTATGTATCTATCTGTTTGTCTGAAGCCAAAACTATACTATTTAAGACTATTGTAATTATTATGAAATATTATAGTATATAATATTTCTGAAAAAATGTACTATCTTTTAATGATCAATTCATAGGCATGCTCTGTTTTCATGATACCATCCCCCAGGAATTACCTCCTCATTTTTTGAAAAGTGTTTAGGTAGTGTAGTATCTGTTCTGTTGTAATTACACCATCTTCCCAGTTTTTATTTGTTTGTATTTGTTTTTTCGATATTTTTTAAGTCAATGTCATTTTTATGTTTCTTTTTTGTTATTCATTTGTTTTTTTTATGTATTTTCATGTTTTTTGTCAATTACTTTGTTTTTTCTTCATGTTTTTTTGTCAATGTCTTTATTTTATTTTTCGAGCTGTTGGCACTAACTTTGATGTTTTTTGATGTTTGTATTTTTTTGTTTTTTAAAAAAATATAATTACATGTTATTAGTCAATGGTTTTTTATTTGCTCTTTGGCGCCAACGTTTATGTTTTTTTAATGTTTTTTTGTTGTTAATTTGTTTTGATGATGTTTTTTAATGTTTTTGTCAATTTGTTAAATCTCTTTGGCGCCAATGTTTATGTTTTTTGTTAGTTTTAAGTTTCGTATTTGTTAAAAACATTTTTTTTGTGTTTTAGACAATCTTTTGTTTTCTTGTGTTTTTTGGCATCAATTTTAATGTTTTTTGTATTTTATTTGTTTTTTTATGTTTTTCTATGTTTTCTGTCAAGTTTTTTACATTTTTAGTTTTTAGCACCGATTTTGATGTTTTTTAAATTTTTTGTTTACATTTTTATTTGTTCTTTAAAATATTTTAAAAAATGTTTTTTGTTTTTTATTTGCTATTCAGCTCTAAGGTTTATGTTTTCTTTATTTCTTTTGTTTTTGTTGTTTGTTTTTTTAATGTTTTTTGTTGATTTTTGTCTATTTTTGCTTTTTGCTCTAATTTTGATGTTATTTAAAGTATTTTTTTTGTTTTTACATCAATTTTTTAAATTTTATTATTTGGCTCTTTGACGCCAATTTTGATGTCTTTATTTTCTTTTATTTATTTATCTTTCAAATATTTTTCATTTTATTACTGAATATTTTTTCATTGATCTTTGGCGCCCACTTTTATCTTTTTTTTCTGTTTCTTTTGTTGTTTATTTTGATGTTTTTTTATTACCTTTTCGTTTTTTATTGGTTTTTTAAAATTTTCTTTTGATATTTTAGTAATTTTGTTTTGTTTTGGTGCTTTTTTAGCGTCAGTGGTAATGTTTTTGGATGTTTATTTGTTTTGTATTTATTTTTTTGGTGTTTTTGTCATTATTTGTTTGTTTTTTGCTCTTTAGCACGAATTATTATTATTATTATTATGTTTTTGATGTTTTGATTGTTTTTTAATTCCTGAATGTTTTTTTAATGTTTTCTGTGTTTTTTTACTTTTGGCGCTAATTTAAGTTTTTTTAGAATTTTAACTTTTATTTGTTTTTTGTTACTTTTTTGTTTTTTATTTGTTTTTTAAATGTCTTTTAATGTTTTAGTATCTCTTTGTTTTTGTGGTTTTTAGTGCCAGATGTAATGTTTCTAATTTTAATTTTTTTGAATTTCAATTTTTATTTGCTTTTTTGATGTTTTATCATGTGTTTTGTTAATTTTTGTTCTTGCGATTTGGCGCAAATTTGAATGTTTTTTAAATTAAAAAAAAAAAGTATTTACACGTTATTAGTCAATTTTATTCTCTTGTAGTTTTTCCATGTTATCTTTTTGTTTTTTAATGTTTGCTTCATGTTTTCTTATCAAAATTGGCGCAAATTTGGATCCTCTTTCATGTCTTTTTTACTTTTCAAATGTTTTTTAATGTTTTTTGTTTCTTTATTCTTTGCTTTTTGGCGCCAATTTTAATGTTCTTTGATTAATTTTTGTTTGTATTTGTTTTTGATGTTTTTTAAATGTTTTTAAAAATGTATTTTGAATCTTTTTCTATTGTTTGCAAAAATTTTCATGTTTTTAAATCAAAAAAATGTTTTTTTTTGTTGTCATGATTTTAAAAATTTCTATTTTATGTTGTTTTGTTTTTCATTTGTTTTTAAATTTTTTTTCATGTAATTAGTCATGTATTTTTGCTCTTTAGATCATTGTTATTCTTTTATATTTTTTGTTGTTTATTTTAAAAAAATGTTTTTTTATAGTTTTGTCTTTCTCTTTTTAGCGCAAATGTTTACGTTTATTGTTAATTTTTTGTTTTATTTGTTTTTTATAAATGTTTTTTTTTCATGTTTTAGTCAATGTTTTGTTATTTTGCACTATTTATGTTCTTTTTATTTTATTTGTTTTTTTAATGTTCATTTATGTTTTCTGTCAATTTTTAATTATATTCATTTATAATTTTTGGCTTCAATTTAAATGTTTTTTAAATTTTTTTTATTTGTCGTTTAGATGTTTCTTCATGTTTTTTGTCAACGTTTAATTTTAGGTATTACATTTTTCACTATGTAGCGCATAAAAATTAGCGCTATTTTTTGATGTTTTGTTTTTTATTTGTTTTTTGGAGTTTTTCATTTTCTTTGACTTTGTTCTATTCGGCGCGAGTTTTGATGTTCTTAGTTGTTTCTTCGCTTTTTATTTGTTTTGGGTATGATTTTTCGTTGTGTTGGATGTTTTTTATCTTCTTACATATCTTTTGTAAAATCTCTGATACTTTTTGGCAACAATTTTAATATTCTTATGGTTTATGTATTTATTTATTTTTAAAATGTTTTTTTGTCAATGTTCTTTTGCTTTTTAGTGTTAATTTTGAATGCTTTTAATGTTTTTTTCATTTGTTTTTATTAAATGTATTTTAAAATGTTTGTGTCAATGTTTTTATCTGCTTTTTGGCCCACATTGCAATGTTTTTTATACTTTATTTTATCTTAAACTTTAAAAAACATATTTTGTTTCTTATTTCCATTTTACGTCAATGTTGGCGTTTGTAGTGTTTTTTTTGTTTTGTAATGTGTTTTGATGTTTTAATTAACACATTTTTATTTTATTTATTTAAGTCCTTACTCTTTGGTACCAATTTTAATATTTTTTATGTTTTACTTTTAATGTTTTTAAATGTTGTTGGTTTATATCTTTTGCTATTTTTCGCTAATTTAAATTTTTATAATGTTTTTTGTTCTAATTTGTTATTTTAAAATGTGTTCATGTTTTTTATGAATGTTTTTCTGTTTTTTTTCGTTCTTGCGCTAATACAAATTAAAAAATAATTTTTTTTATTGGTTTTACTTTTATTTTTGATATTTTCATTTCCGCTAATTTGGATGTTTTTTTAAAAAAGTTAAATTGTTTTTTCATGTTTTTTTGTCAACGTTTATTTACCCTTTTGCGCCAATTTTGATGTTTATTAAACATGTTCTTTGGTTATATTTGATTTTCGTGTTTTTTCATGTGTTTTTTATTTTTTTATTTTTGCTATTTGGCACCAATGTTGATGTTTTTTAAATGTTTTTTTTTAAATTTTAAAATGTTTTTTACATGTTTTTTATCCATGTTATTTTTCCCATTTTCAATTTTTGCTCTTTGGCGCCAAGTTTTATGTTATTTGTTTTTTTAATTTATTTTTTGTTTTTTAATGTTTGTTTTATGTTTCTTTCTAATTTTGATGTTTTGTATGTGTCTTATAGTTTTACTTGATTCAAGGACGAGCATTTATCTGGTCTGGTGGAATATCCAGCTTACTGCTGTGACTAGAGGTGACAACACCTGGCGACTTGTATGAGCCAGTGTAGCCATATGAAGATCTTATTTGTGCTTCGAATACTATGCTATTTTGAATATTTTATTATTACATCTTTGGCTGATAAATGTCCTTGCACGAATATTGGGCATAGAAAGTTATCCACGGTCGAAAGTTATCGAGCTATTTAAAGCTTGTCACAGTGTTTATTAACGATTGACGCGAAAGACGAATAGTCTTCGTTGTCTTTTCTTATTAAGTTCATGCACTTCAAGCTTTCGTGGAACATGAAAGTCTTAGGGCTAAATAATTACGTTAAAAGTTTAACAGCTTCAAGTCGCTGACTTTGGCGGGGTAGAATTTAGTCAACGAATTTCCTATGTTCGGTAGCCCTTAATTCTCGGAGCTATAAGCGAATTTTTTATAAGTCTGCCCAATTTTCTCAATCTATTTTGTATAGATCCTAATATCTTCTGAAATATGAATCGAAGGTTTTCTCCTCGTCTGGGGTATAAGCGAAATTGTCAATTGCACTCCTAACGGCATATTGAGGAAAAGCATTTTCGTTCTAAAGATTTAACATTGGTTAATAAGTAATAAGTCTTCAAACTTTTTCTTCGATATTTTTATTTTGTTTTAGTAGTCTTTCTTTGTTTTTTGTAGTCTTTCGTTTGTTGTTTGTTGACTTTTTTCGTTTTTGTTATTATTCCAGTAAAAGTTTTTGAAATCTTTCTTCGTTTTCTTGTTTTTGCATTTGGTATTTTACGCTATGATTGATTTGAAATCCTCCATGTGTCTTTAAAAATTACGGCTTTTATAGTTTGTTTCTTTTATATTACGCTGCTAACGTAATATTAGTTGTAAAATGGACTAAAAAAAGTATTAAACATTTTTGTTGATAAAAATAACTTTTTTGTTCTTAGTAAGTTTACGGTGAGAACTTAAGTCAACAGTAAAAATAAGGTTTATAATTTCTGCGGTAGTACTGTTTTCACTCTTGGTGAGAAAAAATAATATATTATTTTCTTTAAACACTGCCGGAATAGAAATAATGAAATTACTGACTTTTTTCTTTAGGAGAAATAGGTTGTTTTTATTGTAAGAAAGAAAACGAGAGAAATCACTTTGGCTAAAAAAAAAATTAATCTACGACATTTTTCTCTTTATGGAAGGCCGATAAAGCCTGTTTGTAGAACTTTGGAGGGTGTCGGGTAATTTCGCCGTTGGTTCTTTACATTCGTTTTTTTTATTGTTCTAAAATTATAGTCACTTACTGTTCCTCGTAGCCAGTGTTGTGCACTTGTAAGGAGTCAGGAAAGAAGGCACGACCTCGGATTAAGTAAAACAAAGTATATTGAGGAAAGTGTAAAAATACTATATAAAGAGAGAGGTGTCATGTTTCGTACCCGAACCCTCTTTCCATTAGGGACCGATTCATCCCTTCACCGCTTTTTCTTTTTGTTTACGTCTCATTTTCGCTACGACATCTTTCTTTTCTTTCTTTTTCTTCATTTCTTTTTTATTCTGCGTTCTCCTATGCGGATTTTAACTAGCTTTATTCTACTTTAATTCTTCATTTTCGATTTATTCATTCTAATAATAATTATCACCCACTCTCGTCAGCGTGACTTGCTCGAGACTTGTTCTTTTGGCGGTTTTTTCAACCGTCGCCATTTTTCGTCAGTTCGTTAAACGAAACACTCCGCTCTGTAGATTCTACCACCCTACTAACATGACTTGGTATGTAAATTAATTCTCTCTTTTCCTTGCTAGCCAATCCTCTCTTTACTATGCCTCTCATGTTTTCATTAACAATGTCTCTCCGTCGTAACAATGTTATAACTCATTCCCGGCGTCACTCAGGTTTACTACGATGTCGTCCACTGAGATTTCTACCTCCCTAGTATGGCGAACCCATCTTCGCCTCGCTCCACCTAGTAGTTAAATTAAGTCATCTATCCTATTGTACTGATTTGCTTCATCTTTTTTCCTTTCGTTTATCTATGAACACTTATTTCTTCTTCTTCGTCGTTATGAGTAACCTTTTTGTTTATTTTTTTATTTTCAGATTTTTTACCTGTTTCACATGGAATAAAGGTTTTTTCTTAAACGGAATTCGTTTGTCTTTCGGGCTTCGTTTGTCTCCGTGTGATTCTGAGTAAACTGGCTGTCTAGGCAAGATGATAATTATCATTTTGATGATGGCAGCACAAGAGGTTGAATGTATATCTGACTGCCAATATTAGACTGGGGTAGTTCCAGGTATTTAATTCCCTCCCACGCAGGAATATGTGACACAAGGTCGGAAAGTGGGGCAAGAGTCAAGTCAGCGCCCCTAAAGAAGGAGCACTCTGGCCTAGCAAAAATAGCCTGAGCAACCCCGTCGGTATTCCCCAGTCAGGGCGCCTCAGGCAGCAAGCAATAAACTTACTTCTCCCCAAAGAGGGAAGGCAAGGCCTGGGAGGGTGCACCTCCTAGGAAAACCCAGGACAGTATACCTCAGCCCGGCAGATAAAAGGCCACCGAAATGGCCCAGTTCCTACCGGACTGATTGTCGAGAACGAATTCTCGACTGGTATTACCCCATCCGGACGCCCTCACTCAACCGAAGTTAAGGAGAGACTGATCGGGCTGGGGTTGAGCCAACACTGAGAAGAATATGCTCCCGGTATTTGTAGTGACTCGGAAGACTTCATGTAGTCCGTAAAGGTATGTATCATAACTAAAGATTTACGTTACAAATCTATGAATTGTATATTTGGACAAATATCAGACTGAAAACATCGAGTGTGCGGTTTGGTTCTACTCTGCGATATTTAAAAAATATAATTATATGAAATAAAAGAATACGTTTTTTCTTTTTTTAATATAATAAAATGAAAGTGAAGAATTTGGGTATATTTAGTACGTCATATATGCCCATTTATTCTGAGTCCATTTCATACCTTTAATGGTTGAAACCAAATCCCTTTTTGAGTTTTTCTGATCTGGTTGTCAGATTAATCTTTTTATGGTAAGAATTCTTGGTTGATAATCCCCATGATCTGAATAATTGAATTAAATCTACGCCCAAAAAATTCCTGTGTCTTTTAATATGTAAATTGTTACTTTCTTCGTCGTTTTGTTAAAAGTAATTAGTTCACCCTCGAAATTTATTTTCTCACCAGTCACTGTTCTGGCAATTTGATTGGTTCTTAATATGTTCGGTTTTCCCAACCGTTTCCATGTCTACATGTTAATAATTGACACGTCTGACCCGAATTCAATTGTAATTTTACTTTTTTATTTAAGATTTTAACCTAAACATATCTTCTTATAATAGTGTCGCCATGTTTGATAGCGTTTTATTTTTTTTATCGTTCTACAATGCGAACTTTTGTATTCGATTTGTTTACAAATCAGGCAGGTTTTAAAACGAAATGGGCATTCTGTTACCCAATGCAGACTTCCACGTCGATAACAAGTCTCAGCGGTAATTTTTTCTATAAGGTTGACCATTTTCTGAAGCGTGAAAATCCCGTTATTTGCCTTGAATAATTTTTTGATGAGAGTTGACTTACGTTTTTTAGCATATTTTTTGTATATGTGCAATGCCCGACTTTTCGATGTCTTTAGAATCCTGCTTTACACTTAAAAATCTCTGGCAGTCCTCGACTAATTTCTGTAGTGTTAGTCTTGATTCGTTTTCTAATTCATTTAAAACTCTACGCTATATTTCAGCGTCTTTTCCAGATACCTATCTTTTAACGAAGATTAAACATTTAAAATTATCAGCACTAAGTTCGGATAATTTAAAATCATCGCAATGCTTATTTACTACTGATGCGAACATAGAATAATCTTGCTCTACTTTTTGTACCAAGTTTAAACACGTTCAGCGTTTGTGAAATAACGTAGTCTTGGGATTGAACAATGCGTTAACAGTTTTACTGCTTCTGCAAAAGTCAAATCGCTAGTTTGCCGGGGCAAAATGAAATCTACGAACTTCGTATGTTCGGTGGTACCTACTTTTCTAAGTAGCAGTCGAACCTTTTTAGAGTCAACCCAGTTTTTGAAATCAATTCTTGATAAGTCTTCATATCTTCTAAAATACGAGGCGAATGTTTTTTCCTCATCGAGAGAATATGTGAAGTCGCTGATAGCACTCCACACAGCACTCTGTTAAACGCATTATCATTTTCGTCACCTTGGCCTCTAAGGGATATTGTTTGCATTAACATTTCGATCCTTTCTTCAGCTTCTGCCTTTTGCTCGAGTATAAGCTTTTGAAATTTCTCTTCAGTTTGCTGTTGTTTTGAAAAATTGTCGCTAGTTCTTTTGTTTTGTTTGATAAGTCTGTCGTCGGCTATTTTCTTCTGTTGAAGTATTTTTTTCATTTTGTTTTAAAAATTTGTCGTCAGCTTCTTATTTTTGCTCGAGTAGAAACTTTTGAAATTTCTCCTCAGTTTTCTGTTATTGTTGCATTTCAAACTTTACTAATTCTGTAATGATCGACTGAAAGTTTTCCATATTTAAGTGTGCCCTTTAGAAAATAAATGTTTTCTTTGTGTATGGCTTGTAAGAAGGTTGTCTTTAGATTACACTTGCTAAATGTAATCTTAGTTGTAAAAGAAGTATAAACCTTTTTTTGTCTCGATAACATTTTTTTCTTTATTTGTTCTTTTTTAGTACGCTTCTACGCGTTTTAGTTAGAGAAGAAAAGAAAAGTACGGTTTCAAAAAATGTTTTCCTTCGGCAGAAGTAACTTTCTCTCTTTGGGAGAGAGAAACAATCATGTATTCCCTTATAACAGAGTCGAAAAAGCAACGTAGAAAAACACTAATCAATTTTCAATTAAGAGAAATAATAAGTTTGTTTCACGTGTTTTTCCCCCCATTTTTTCCATCGGTCAGCCAGTTTTCAGAACTAGACAAGTTTTTTTTATCAATTTCTGCAAGTTCTGTTTTTTAAAAGATGTTCCTTAATTTAATTTGTCGCTTGTTGTAGCGTTCAACAATGGACCACTGTTCGTCATATAGGTACGGCACCATAATAATTTAAGCAAAATTATTACGAGACTGTCTGAACGTACCAAAGCTTTTATTAAAACTCTCAAATTCAACATCCTAAATGATCCAAACATCGTCAAGTAAGAATTATGAAATCAGATTGAAAAACTAGATTACGCGATGCAATTTTTGTTTCAAACAAATGAAACATTTTTTTTAAATTTTAATTATATATTCTGACATTAACATATTATCCTCAATGTGTACAAACATTTTTTTTCATTGTCGAGATCTCTCGATTGGCGAAGCTGACAAGAAATTACGATATCTCCGATTGGTTGTAGTAACACACTGGCACGTGTGTCTCTAATACATCAGTTAGGCTACTTTTCTGCATTGAAAATTATGAAATTAGATTGAAACAAAAAACATGAAAAACATCTCGCATCGCATAATCTGATTTTTCAATCTTATTTCATTTAATGAAACAAGGGTTGCGTTAACCTTGTCCGCACTGCTTTTGCACAGCAAATTTGGCATATTTCAGAAATTTCCTTTTATTAGACCATTTGCAGTGCAAATTATTAACAGCTTAGTCTACTCTATTATTTCTAAGGAAGTAAAGCTAAATCCATACCCTGCTAAAATATGTTAGTGACAGTAACTTTAGACCTATTAAAACGTTTAAACTTACGGCAGACACTATTTGCAAACGATTACTCGTCCAAGTACAAGCCATACCCAACGCTGATTATCTTCAGAGATACACAATGGATTAAGTGACACTTAAAACATATTTTTTATACGGCATATCAATCATTCAGTATTAAGTAATGTACAAACACAATACTATTATAAACGATTAATAGAATTTGTGTTTTTAAAAATTTTTGTTCACCCCAAACAAAGAATATTGCAACTGAAACGTCAGGGTATATTATGATTAGAGGGTAAATTTATAGAGGGAGACCTAAGTGAGGAGTTGGGCGGCAAGATATTTATTTACATTAAATTTAAATTTCTGCATGTTCGTACACGTCGTGAAAGCAAGGAGCATCGAGGAATTTCCAAAGACAAAAGAAGGAGTTATGAGAAGAGAAAATGTTCCGGCCTCTAAAGATCTATCAACTGAAAGTGTGGGAATTTGATGATACTCGTGTGATTAGGATGTTTTTGCTGATGGTTGCAAAGGTAGTAAGTTCATTGGAGCACATTCAGTGGAAGTACTTGCAAAACACGCACATTGATGAAACACCGCGACGATGTGTCAGAGAGTGAGGATAGCAAACCAGTGCGGGACATATTAGGTTAGAGATTCTTTTTTGCACTCTGTACAAGAAGTAGAGGCTAGTGGTTGGTACACTAGCCGATATGTGGCATATTTTTTAATACATTTCCAGGCTATCTCAATGTAAATGAATGTAATAAATCCGACTGGATTTTCCATAGTCTACATCTGTATCCATTACCCTATTCGCAAACATCTATGGAAATATTACGAAACCTAATCTATTAAAACGTTATATCATCATTCAGATGTGGTGAGAGGGAGAACCCAATAAAAGCGAATCCAAAGAAAATCTGTAAACAAGTAGATCATTGAAAACATTTTTGCATAAATTCTACAAATAATGGCAATAGCTCACTTTGTTTTTCTTGAGGTTTTCGATATTTGATTTGCTCAGAAAATAGCGGGAAACATCCAGCTGAAAAAACCGGAAATGATTAGAATTAATGGGCCATGTTCAGTGCAAATGATCATACAGAATGGAAATTATAGAAATGGTTGATGTCATTTTTGGATGACTACTCAGATCTATACGAGAGGCATCGGCCGTCGGTCATTCCTTAGGTCAGTGTGTTTTTCTGTCGCGCTTGTTTGAAATAGTATTTCCATGACTCAACGTGGATATTGAATGGACGCATGTTGAAACTATTTGTTATTATTTTGTGTGTGTAGTTCAGTGTTTTACGTTCTTCCAATAGAGCGAGAAACAAATGGGCGTTGATTGGCTGAACAGAGATCCAAACATGTCCAATAGCAAACATTGAAATCCCTGATTGTTTTCGGTTCATTGATTCGTTAGATTGTAAGACAAGCATGCAAAAGGATTAATAAGAGATTCGATAGATTTCTATATGTTTAAGAGGAGAGAGCCAAAGAATAATATATACATACGCGCACATATAAACATATATATATATATATATATATATATATATGTATATATATATATATATATATATATATGTATGTATATAGATTTATGTATATATATATATGTATATATATATATATATATATATATATATATATGTATATATATACATATGTTTAGAGAGGGAGATATATGTATATATATATATATATGTTATGAATATTTATATATACTGGCAGGGTTACCAGGCGTTGCCCGCCACGCTTAAGCCCGTTCCCCCTCTCTGCAGGCAAAGTGTAACAATCTCTCTCTTCTCTGGTCGCCCCTCTCCCTGTTACCCGGAGCGGTCGCCCCTCATCCCGTCCCCATCAACCCTCTTCTCCGCCACATTTGATCCATAGTGATTAGACACCAATCAAGCTAGATTGCCTGAATTTCAATTTTGTCTTAATGCTGTTGAAGTTTGAACATGTTATTTGATGTATTTTCAAGTATCAAAAATCATGTAATTCATTTTGATCAAAATTTGAATAAGCTTTGTAGACGTAAGGTTTAGATAGGTAAAAATCAAGACATGAATCTTATTGTTTATCTCTCTAAGAATACATAATGAGATTCTATTCGAGGAATTCATTTTACTTGTATGTAACAAATATTCCGAATGTGTTTAAAAAAACCCACCTTTATTCATACAATTATTTCTACTCATTTCAAAATAGATATTTTTCTTCTTGATAAATAATAAATTCAAGATATTGTGAGCAGTAATTGATTTTGTTATCTTGTGTATTAAGAAGACAGTGTTATTTCTGAAACGGTGGATTTAGAAATACATCTTAAAGGTGGTCTGATTTGAATGTCAATAAAAACTCAATAGTAAATAGCTACTGAGAGTACGCACAATGTGTTTCAATGGTGCCATTCAACTCTGGAGAGACTTCGTGTAAAGCAGACTCAGTTTTTCTTACCAGAAGTGATCATTTGTAATGACTGCATGATAACTTTTAGTGAGTATGAAATGGTAGACTTTAAAGTCGCTAATATTTGAGCCGAAGCATATATATTGAAAGTATTAAAGATCAAAATATGTTTTGGATATGGCTTCGTTTTGAACCATTAGCGAGAACCAACGATCCAGCCACATACTCCTCCCGATCCTAGCATTTCTACTAGACAGTATCCCGACCAACGGAGTATAATGGCCAGCAGTAGTCTTCAGATAACCCTATCTTAACGTCACCTTAGAATGACCAGAATACGACACACACACACACACACACACACACACACATATATATATATATATATATATATATATATATATATGGGCAATGAATAAGGAAAAACCAAAAAGGAAGTTTTAATGTGTTCATCAACGTTTCGTCTTTATTTGTAAGACTTCTTCATGATGATCTAAAGAAAAATGTCATGCAAGTACGTGGACATATAGGGTTGACATGGTGGGTTCAAGGGAGGAAATAGTAGCCACTACTGGAAAACAGTAGGGACCGACGTCCGGACCTGGTGAAGTCAGTTGCGAGGAATGAAAATAAATATATATATTATCATCCTGAAGAAGTCTTACAAATAAAGACGAAACGTTGATAAACTCATAAAAACTTCCTTTTTGGTTTTTCCTTTTACATTTCCCATTACGTCGGATCACCTTCATCCTTCTTTTCCCATATATATATATATATATATATATATATATATATATATATATATATATATATATATATATTTATGGTGTAAATGTGAGAACTAATTTACCTATACGGCTGTGAAGTCGTCATTTAGAGATTTAAAATAAAAATTTAAAAACTTACTTGTTAAAAGTAGGTTGCGCATTATACGCGAATAAGTGCGGGAATTGTGAACTTGTGGAATCGATTTGAGGGCGCCACAATTCTAGTCGTAACCTCATCTAAATACAATCTCTTTACTGATAGGATCAGAATAGAAAATTTCGCTTTATTTTAGAACCTTGCTTCTATCTACAATAAAAAAGAAAGTAAAATAGAAAATTCCATCAGTCATTTTTTATGCTCGCTCGCATGTCTGGTCGGTCTGTCACGCTTCAGTTTTTAATAGCATTTCCATTGACTAACCTGCACATTGAATAACCGCATTCTATTTTAAATTTGTTCAAGCTTCTCTAGAATCCATGTCTGTTCGTCGGATTGTCACGCTAGAGTTTCGCTGATCTCTAAGGATAAGTTAGAAATGACACTATTTTTAGTCTTTCATGGTTAAGATTCAGATAGGATTTCCATACATCAGCCACGCCTAAATATAAAATATAATTTTGGTTCGTCTCTCACGTTTCAGTTTCAAATTGTATTTTCGTTGATCTGTCACAGTTAACTTTGAATTAACATTTTTATTTATCTGTCACGCTTATGTTTGAATAAGTATTTCTTTTGATGTATCGCACTTAAATTAGAATTAGCATTTTATATTCATCTGTCACGCTTATGTTTGAGTAAGTATTTCTTTTGGTGTGTCGCACTTAAATTGGAATTAGCATTTTTATTTATCTGTCACGCTTATGTTTGAATAAGTATTTTTTTTTTGATGTGTCGCACTTAAATTGGAATTAGCATTTTTATTTATCTGTCACGCTTATGTTTGAATAAGTATTTATTTTGATGTGTCGCACTTAATTTAGAATTAGCATTTTTATTCATCTGTCACGCTTATGTTTGAGTAAGTATTTCTTTTGGTGTGTCGCACTTAAATTTGAATTAGCATTTTTATTTATCTGTCACGCTTATGTTTGAATAAGTATTTATTTTGATGTGTCGAACTTAAATTGGAATTACCATTTTTATTTATCTGTCACGCTTATGTTTGAATAAGTATTTCTTTTGATGTGTCGCACTTAAATTGGAATTAGCATTTTTATTTATCTGTCACGCTTATGTTTGAATAAGTATTTATTTTGATGTGTCGCACTTAAATTGGAATTAGCATTTTTATTTATCTGTCACGCTTATGTTTGAATAAGTATTTCTTTTGATGTGTCGCACTTAAATTGGAATTAGCATTTTTATTTATCTGTCACGCTTATGTTTGAATAAGTATTTATTTTGATGTGTCGCACTTAAATTGGAATTAGCATTTTTATTTATCTGTCACGCTTGTGTTTGAATAAGTATTTATTTTGATGTGTCGCACTTAAATTGGAATTAGCATTTTTATTTATCTGTCACGCTTATGTTTGAAAAAATATTTATTTTGATGTGTCGCACTTAAATTGGAATCAGCATTTTTATTTATCTGTCACGCTTATATTTGAATAAGTATTTCTTTTAGTGTGTCACCTTTAAATTGGAATTAGCATTTTTATTTATCTGTCACGCTTATGTTTGAATAAGTATTCCTTTTAATGTGTCACCTTTAAATTGGAATTAGCATTTTTATTTATCTGTCACGCTTATATATTACTTTATTATGTCGGTCACGCTCAACTTCTAATTTAAAGTTTAATATTAATCGCGTAGATTTAATGGATCCATTTCAAATTATATGCGCACAGGCATTTCTATAAGAGGCTTTGTTCACCGGCCAGTCTGTCACGCTTACATTTCAAATCTCATTTTTAGATGCGTCCATTTATCTCGATAGAATAACTTTTAGTATTTGTAGATGCGTATGTCCGTCTGTTTGTTTTACACTCTTGATTTTGAAATATAATTCTTTAATGTGTACACGTGCCCGTCTAAGGGGCTCCGGCCTCTCACGCTTGCGTTTAAAATACAATTTTATGATGCATGAACGTGTCTCTATGCGTGTGAAGTACCATATTACACGCGAAACGAGCAGACTTTACAGACGGATCTTGAGACTAGGCGTTGCTGTTTTATGAGTGAGGAATTAGTTAGATAATCTCTTCCCCAATAGAAAACTACGGAAGAAGATAAGAAAATTGGATGATTATGTGGAATCGTAAAGAGGAAATCGTTATACCCCGATTTGATCTTTTTGCAAAAGATGAAAGGAAACAATTCTCACGATACGCGAGACAATCAGGGAATCAGTTTTCCACCTAAAAAATGTCCTTGTTTTATTGTTGCTTTGTGTCGAAATAAAGACTGAATCTGACGCCATTAGAAAAACAAGCGTGAAAATGATGTAAATATCAATGAAAACAAAAATATATTTAGAATGAATATATATATATATATAGCGAGAGAGAGAGAGAGAGAGAGAGCACGAGAGAGGGAGAGAGAGAGTAGAGGGTAGTGCAGCATTAGTGCAGTTCCAACGAGAGAAAAATGTATATTAAAAAAGTGATGCTTGCTACTAATATTTGTAAACAAACTTTTTTCAACAATTATTAATTTTCTTACTTTATCATTTTATAATTTTACAATTTTATAACGCGTTTCGTGCCTTCGTGCTCTCTTCAGATAAATGGAAGATATATCTGAAGAGAGCACGAAGGCTCGGAACGCGTTATAAGTTTATTAAATTATAAAATGATAAAATAATAAAATAATAAACAATTGTTGAGAAAAGTTTTTTTCAAATGTTAGTAGCATCACTTCTTTAAATATATATATATATATATGTATATATATATATATATATATATATATATATATATATATATAGAGAGAGAGAGAGAGAGAGAGAGAGAAAGAAAGAGAAAGAAAGAGAGGGTAGTTCAGCATTAGTGCAGTTACACCGAGAGAAAAATGTATATTTAAAGAAGTGAGGCAACCAACATTTGTGAAAAAGCTTTTTTCAACATTGTTTATTATTTTATCATTTTATAATTTGCTAATTTCATAACGCGTTTCGAGTGTTCGTGATGCTCTCTTCAGATATATCTTCCATTCGGTTGACTACATTTACTCAACTACCGCACACGAAGATGACCGGAAAGATAAAAGTCAGAATCACACATACTTAAAAATCACATAACTTTGATCCAGAGAAGCAAACAATATGAAAACACATACACACACATATATACACACACGCGCGCACATGCGCAGAAACGTCAAACTGTTTAAAAAAAACATTTTTTCAAATGGAAAATATATCTGAAGAAGGAAGCACGAAAACTTGAAACACGTTATAAAATTATAAAATGATAAAATAATAAAATGATAAACAATTGTTAAAAAAAGCTTTTTACAGGTGTGGGTAGCTTCACTTCTTCTTATGTATATATATATATATATATATATATATATATATATATATATATATATATATATAAATATATAAATATGTTCTGAATTCATATCCATTCACAGAGCTGATTGTAAAGGGATAGAGAACTCTATGCAGTCGATAATTCGTATCCACACATAAATCCTCCTTCCTAGTTTCGGGATTAGATAGACCTTGACAAATGACTATCAGTTAACTGAATTAATTAAATCAAGTTGTCTCTATAATCCTGAAATAACGATCCAGGACACTTCGGAGATGTCATCAGCCGCATATGACAGCAGGATACCGATTTCGAAGCAACTAACATTGTAATAGTAGTAACAGAATTTACTATGGGCTAAACAGCATCATCATTTGTCTTTTGATTAATTGAACTAGGTCATCTTCAGTGGTGAACCAAGATTGTGTTTTGTGTTTTTCATTCAGCTATCGTAGACCCCGCGTTTGGAGAAAGTTATACAACCTATATATATATATATATATATATATATATATATATATATAAGAAGATTTAATGAATTATAAGATTCCAATTGTTCAAAGAATTAGAACAAGTCTATTATGGCGTACGTCGTTTCCAAAACATTCTGGAAATACTTTATTTTATTTTTTTATTTAAAATAAAATCAACAAATGCTACTCCAAAACGCGTCTTCATCAGCGCCTTTGGTACCACATCATACAGAAATTCAAGGAAAACATAACAAGCTCGTCTCAGAGGAACATCTATTGACAGGAGGGCGTACAGAGACCAATATTAGAAAAAGAATAAGTTACAGATATAAAATAAAAATATAAAGATAAACTGATAATAATAATAAACTTTATAAACATTATAAAGATGATTAAGATAAAATAAAAATAAAAATAAGAAAAAAAATAAAGAATAAAAATAAAAATAAAATATAATATAAAAAATGATAGAATATATAAAGGAAAAATAAAATCAAAGGATAAGAAATAAAAAATAAAACATAAAAAATAAAAAATAAAATAAAAAATAAATATAAAAATAAAAATAAAAATAAAAATAAAAACAAAAATAAAAATAAAAATATAAAAAATATAAAAATATAAAAAAATATAAGGAAATAAAAAATAAAAAAATAAAAAAAATATAAAAAAATATATAAAACAAAGAATGAAGTATACTAGAGTAAAATAAAATAAAAATAAATAAAATATAAAATATTAAAAATAAAATAAAGTAAAAAATAAAAATGAAAGTATGATAATAGAAATATAAAGGAATACGAATATATGCACAATATAAATAACATACATATACACACATACATATATACATAATATATATTCATATACAAACACACATATATACACATACATAAAAATATAAAAAATAATAAAATTAATTAAATTATAAATAAGTAAATATATATATATATATATATATATATATATATATATATATATATATATATATTTCTATCTCTATTTATCACTCTTTTTTCCTTCTATCTCTCTCTCTCTCTCTCTCTCTCCCTTTCCCTCTCTCTCTCTCTATATATATATATAACAAAAGGCGTGAGATAAATGTAGAATTTCATCAATCTATAATATTTTGAGGTTAAGTCTCTACCACTGGCGTGGGGAAGAACTACTTTAAAATGTCAATTAATGGTTCAGTCAAAATATCCTGGATCATTTTTTTAATCTCATCTATTAAGGACACATTTTGGAACAATAAATTCCTTTTTTAGCCTTACTTTGCTCACACCCAGGCAAGAAGATTATACATATTTTTGATCGGATTTAAATTCAATAGAAAATTCATGAGGAATCCCCAAGAAAATATTACGAAAATACTATCCATCAAATCTTGAAAAATGTATACATGTCAATACCGAAATGTGGACATCGCTGGTACTGACAACTTGTCGGATGTAATCAGTTTGTTGCCAGAATGTTTAAAAGAAATTCAAAATGTGAAACACCAAAGTATTAAATGTATTAATACAGTTTAAAAATGCCTTCATTAACATATGCTTTATTTTGATAAAACAAAGCGCCTTTGCCTTTTTGAAACTATATGTAACAATCTTGGAATATTGAAAACTTGTATTTCAAAAACAACTTTGTGTATACGTCAAATACTACCAGCTTATCATTATCTATCGAACATATATACGGTGACGCACGAGAAGTGTAAATGTTAGACGTAAATAAGGTTTATTCTATTTGACTGAATTTTGTAATCTATCTATCCATCTATCTATCTATCTATCTATTTACGAACACAAACAGGACCTCAAACACAATAATTCCACCGACGCACTAGTCATACACAGAAACACTTTTACCCACAATTTTTATTTAAAAAGGTGCACCCCCCTCGACACCGAATACTTTATCCCACGTCGCAAATGCATCGAAAACGCTATACTATTTCTCTCATCACCATCTAACATAACCTTCAGACTCGGATCTTATTCCTTAAGCAAATACCCTGAAAAACCGCATTAAAACAATGCAGTATATTGCGCCACTGCGATCATGGTTAAAGTAAATTTTCTTTTTTACTACACTACATCCATATTTTCCCACTTTTTTCCTTCTTTTTTCCCCTCTCCTTTTCCTCCTTCCTATTTTACCGTCTCTCCGCACGCGTTTTATTATTCTTTCTTTTTTAAAAAGTTAAACGCGTGCCATTGACGTCTCTTTGTGCGTCTTTTTTTCCTATGTTTTTATCGTTATCAAATAAATGTAATTTTTTAAATTTTTCTGATAACGTTCTTTGATTGGAACAAAAGCGGTAAAATCTCTCATTTCTTGATGATTTTGTCCTGTATTTACATTAGTTATTTCCGTTTGTATTTTTCACACATATATTAATATGAAAATATATGTAGAGTTGTCGTCAGTCCACCTAGTAAGTCTCTAAGATCTAAACAGCACACTTTATATGTAACCTTTTCATACTAATGAGTCACTACTTACCAAGGCCGATAGGCCACTGGAGTATAAGTGTTTATAAGATTGTCAATTGGATGATCGATAGCATAATGACAGGATTGGAGACGATGAAGGAAAAACAGCATTACATTAATAAAAAGGTTAGCTCGAAAAGTATTTGTTGGCATTAGACTTGGAGACGAAAATGTTGTATTCAGCGGAAAAGCAGTTCCGTAGTATTGTGTTCCATAGATGAGTTGGAAAGAAGTTCCGTTTGTTTTTTTGTACACAGAGGAAGAATTGTAACTTATTTTGCTATGGCGGGAGCCAGATTGGTACTTGCTTTGAAGTTATTACCAGGTAACAAGTGATTGTAGCTCCATCGAGCACTTACAATGGAAATAACGATAGAGTAGAGAAGGATTAGAAACGAGTCTTCTGTGAGAAAAGGGTCTGAAAGGAAGAGAAGAAATCATCAATCCCTCGGTTGCGAAGTCGGTTTTGTATTCTGTCTAGACAGGAAAGAGTGCTCGGAGCTGCCTCGCTCCAGATGGTACAGCAATATCCCATCTTAAGAGGTATGCGACTCTTATACGAGTAAAAGATTACGTCAGGATGCAGGTACTTTCTGGGGCGTTAGAATGATTCAACCACTTTTCCAACGAACTTAGCAACATATTTGATGTAAGAATTAAATTTCAGGTCCGAAGTAAAAGTCAGTCCTAGGAGCTTATCAGGACAATTGGCTTTCTCAAAGAGAGACCCTTCATGTAAAACAAAACGAGGATACGAGAGTTGGTGGCGAAAGAAGAGAAAGTTAGTTTTAGAGGTGTTTGAAGTGATAAGTCACGGTTCCTCTTTGCACTACGTGCGGAACGTCTCAACTCTAGAGAGAGAATCAGCACGATCTTCATCGTGTTCTTTGAAGTGTCGCCATAGATAGTTGTCTCGTCTGCATAAAGGTCGACTGGCTTTTTATACGTATATTTTCATACTACTACTACTACGATGTCTACTCATGTATCAAGCACTATTGTAGTAAATTGAAACACACACACATATATATACTACATAGAATACATCATTTATGACATAATTAATATCTTTTCATAATCATGCTCTGAAAAAATCAACACCAAGAATTTTTTCGGATAATGATTATTAAAAAATATTCATTATGTCATACATTTTGTATTCTACTGAATTATAATATATGCGCTCTGTTAATAATTAAGTGGAACCAATTGAGCTCAATTTTACCTGCAGTGGAAAGTTGTATCTTAAAGTTTCATAGAAATATAAGTGCATACAAAATAGGTTTTATACAATCTCCTGGAAATATAACTACAGTTAAAGCTATTAAACTAAACTTTTCTTTAAATATATATATATATATATATATATATATATATATATATATACATGCGATATTATAGCTATATAATATATAGCAGTATTATGTATATATATATATACTTCTGTTTCATTTTTTTCTTAATAGGAAAAAAAACGGAATACCCAGATTTTATGCCAGAAAAACAATAAAAAATGCAATATTTTCAACAGGAAATTAACAAACTTGCGAGTCTTACTCCTCTGCCGCGTAACTCGCAGTTGTCTGTGTTATATTTAAAGAAACATAACTTTTCCACGAGCCTGGAGAAACAGATGAAGGAAAAAAGGTATTACATCGTTGAGCTCAACAGCCAAGCAGTCTCACTTTTGTCCTTAAATATTTATTAGCAATCTATTATTAAGCGCTTACTCAACTTTTTATCGTTGGAATTGGAGTTGAGAATGAAGATATTTTTATTTCGTGAGTTAAGAATCGATGAATAACAAATAAGCCCTAGAGGCAATAGATGGAGAAAAAAAATTATACAACTGATAATTTATTAATGTTAAAGATTAATAGATAGATTGTTAGAGATATGTTAAATCTTCTCACGGGAACGTCTAGAAATCTCGATCTAGCCACCACGTGTGCACCGTTAGCAATTTTGAAATTAATTTCTTGGTGTTGGAAGATATCCGTGAAAATGGAGAATAAATACAATTAAAACATACCATATAATGTATTCATCTTTTTACAAATTTCCCCGGTCGTGTTACTTATTACAAAATAGATTCATATGTCCTTTCTTTTAACTTTTTATTTCCAGGGGTTTCATGAAGACAGATACCTAGATGATCTCTGTAGAACGCCAATTCCTGAAACCAACATGAACGTAAGTCTAATTATTTTATATCTGTATATGTAACAGCAAGCACACTGGAGCGTCTAAATTACTTCTCGGATTGGAGAAGAGCGCGAAGGGCCGTCGACCTTTGCTTGAAATATAAAGACAAATTAAAGGAGCGTGTGTCCGCTAAGCGGAAAGGTACCATGAAGGACCAACTGGCAGTAACCGATCTACAAAAGGCTGAAGCGGAAGTCTTAAAACAAATACAGTTGGATGCTTTTTGTCAGGTGCTCCAAGATCTAAAAAGTCCACTGGCAGAACCACACACAGCAACAACAGGAGTCCTAGAAGTTTAAAACGCACATTCTCACTGTATCGTCTCGACCCTTTTCTCGATAGGAATGGTCTGCTTCGCGTTGGAGGTCGCTTAAACATGGGAAGCTTCTGTGAAGACCAAA
>OY744520.1:29169572-29174572 GCA_963556195.1 Sepiola atlantica | reverse complement strand
GTTCATATTTTTAAATATCTTTAATCTGAAACTTCTTGTGCATGTAAAAATATTGCAAACATGTTATTTTAATATAAGCTTTTATAAGTATAAAGTAAATTGAATGTGAATAAAAACATTTCTCTAAATTTTTTACTAATAAGTCACAACTTACAAAGGCAAAAAGCCACTCGGAGATATGTGATAATGAGTTTTATGGATTTTCAGTTGAATAATGAAGAACATTATGAGAGGAGTGAGAATAATGAATGGAATGCCAAAAATTGAATTCTTATGAGGACGGGTTATGGCTAGTATTTCTCCAAGTACAGACATGTACTGTTTGAAAAAGATTTGAAAACTTTTTATTTAGTATTTATTTGAAATATGCCGAGATCTTTTGAAGGCATCGGCGATCATGTTTGTACTAACTATATATAGAGATATGTATTTCGGAATTTCGTTATTAATTTCAATGTATAAATGTCCCTCAAAGGGTTTTTCTCAAGGCATTAGTATTTTCCGTTGACTGTACACCTGCAATGCAAGGAATAAAAGAAGGAAGTGATGCAAGTGGAAACAATGAATTGTGTTGTTCAGCATCACAGAATCACATTATGGAACTATAGTGCAATTATACGGAATAGTTTTGAATCTATAAATATTTTTTAATTCGTTTTCTTCTTTATCTTATTTTTCTCCTTCGTCTTCTACGTTGTCTCATTCTTCATTTCTTCTTTTTTATCTTTTTCGTTTTATTTCCTTGTCCGTTAGTCTTTCTTCTTCTTCTCGGATTTCTTCCTCTTCCTTATTTCTCCGTGGTCATCTTCCTTTAAGATTGTTCTCCTCTTTCTTCTTCCTTACTTCTTCATCTTCTTCCTTGTTATTATTTTTCTTCTTGTTGATGTTCTTGTTTTTCTTGTTCTTTTTTTATTTTTTCGTCTTCTTCGTTTTATTATTACTAGTATTATAATAATAATTATTATTAGTAGTAGTATTGTTAGTAGTACTTGCAGTAGTCTTGGTTGTTGGTATCCGTCTATTTACGGAGATAATGAAGTTGTACGCATCAAATTAGTCTGTTTTCGAATTGCAACGTATGCTCTTACTGTACAAGCCTATTCGTGATTGTCAGTCTCTGTTGCTGTTGCCACAGATGTAGATAGTGTTTTAGGCCTCAGTAGTATTTGTTCTCTCCTCTCTCCCACTATTGGTCTCTCATCTCCTAACTCATCTTGGAGCATGCCAGCACACCTTTATGTCGTATTTGTAGTTATCCCTGTAGTGTAAGACAAGCCTTTCTACTCGTCTGGAGTCGGTTGCGATCTCGCCGTATAGAATGTCGTTTGGGATCCTCCTATCGTTTATTCGCCTGGCATGGCAAAGCCACCGGATTCGTCTTTGGGTGAGGAAACCGAACCTGCTGGGGATGTCCACCTTATCAAGCACGCTCTTGTTTGAGAAGTCGTCCTGCCAGGTAATTTTTATGATTCTCCTGAGATTGCGCAGGTGAGAAGCGTTCTCTTGGCGGGAGTAGATGACTTATGATTCACTGCTATCGAGCAGCGTGATAAGCACGCAGGTCCGATCCTCCTTCATATTGGTATTGATTGTCAGCATCTGTTTGTTTCAGACTCCCTTCGTCAAGCAATCTATGGTTGTTACATCCTAGCCTATACGTTTGTGAAGTTCTGCGCCCAGAGAGATAGTGGAGCTGAGATATGTAAAGTCTTTGAAAACCTCGTAAGTGTCGTTGCCAATTGTGATGCTTGTGATACTGTTTACATCTTGGCCGAGGATGTTAGTATTTTTAAGATGATGTTCATGTCAAACGCGAGGCAGATTATGAATCGATGTTCTTCTTCTTCAAACTGTTCGTCAGTGCTGCATCATCAGCGAAGAGCATCTCACGTATACATACTTTCCGCGTTTTGGTCTTAGTTCGAAGGCGGCCATGGTTGAAAAAGCTAACTGCTTCTGGTATGGAGGTACACTCCATCCTCCGACTTGTTGAATGCGTAGGACAGCAGCAGAAAGAATAACATGCAAAAGAGTGTTTACCCCTATTTCAACTCGCTCTTGATTGGGAAAGTGTCCGGGGAAGAGTCACCGTACTGTTCGGTTCTCTGCATGTCCTCGTGACAAAATGTGATAATTTTGAGGAGCCTGCAGGGACATCGGATCTTCTGCTGACATGGTCAAATGTTTTGCTTACATTTTTCTGGAGAAGATCATGTCGACGGTTATTCTTTCTGCTCTAAACTCATACTGTGCTTCGGGGTGTAGATGCTCTAGAGCAACTGCAGCATGTCTAGGCCAACACGAGATAAAACCTTTCCACTGAAAGAAGATATTCAACGGCAGTTGTTTCACTCGCCGCGGGCACCCTTATTTTTGTACAGAGGGATAGTATTTGCGTCAAGGGTCTCCTGAGGCAGTAATTATTTTTCCCAGCATTGATGCAGTAGCCGTTCTCATTCACACCTTTATGATTATCAGGTGGGATGCTATATTTTCCTGCAGCTCTGGAGGACGAACTTTACTGCTTACCATGGAGTTGTCGGTGTCAAAGTAAACACAGTGAAAGTCTGTGTGTGATGACGAGGCCCAGCGAGTGAGAGCGATCGGATCTTGAGTGTAACTAGGATATTTTATGATACAGCTTGGTGGCGAATAATGTGTTGGTCATGCAGAGGTTGTGGTAGGAGCACAACTAAAGACGCCGCTATCCGTTCTCATTCAGCTTACCGACGCCAAAATGACCGATGCAGTTGGGCCAGGAGTCATGGTTGGAACCCACTTGTGCATTAAAGTCACCGAACAAATACAATTGCTCGTGTCAGGGCTGTCTTTGATAGTGATATCAAGATCCTCATACAACTTGTCTTTGGTCTCGGCTGGAGAGCATAGCGTACGAGGATAAACGCTCAGAATGTTCACTGAACCCAAAGCGGCTGACAAAGGGAGAGACAAGATTCGGGCCATGCTTAGATAATTCTCCACTGCGAATTAAACGCAATGCAGTCTTGTTATTTTAAGGTTCCATGGCTATGCCATAACAAACGTATAATTGTGTTCTCTGAGGCTTCGCTTTATGCGAGTCATATTTAATGTATTCTATTTATGTCAATGTTGAACCCTGTGGGCTCTTGGTCGATGATAGTTGTTTTTTTTCTTGTAGAGTCATTGATTTGTTGTAGATCATTAGAGAAATCAGGGCATATTGTCTTGCCATTCAAGCTTACTTTTAGCAAATTTCGTGGTTTTATTTTCATTGTTTGTTTGGTGCAGAGTTTTCTATCTGCTTGTTGGTCTTTTTACTTGCCCCAAAGACCCATTAAAGCAGTTAGACTGTGGCGAGTACGCACCTTTTTGGCTGGGGACTGCCCGGTTTGAGACAGGCGTTAGCTGCCCAATGAGACCGCGAAGGTCCTCCCTACCGTAAAAAACAACCCGTAGCGCCTGGGATTAGCCCAATCGTTTCTAGCTTATTGATAGTTACCGTTGTCTGCCGTTTTGTTTCTGACGCTGTACTGAAGCCTCACCAGGGAGCAAGCTTGAGCAATTTGTATGAAGATTCTTAACTGCCCATATATATGAATACTGCCATTGGTCTCACTGATGTGGTCCAAAGGAGAGCTGAGCAATACATTTGGCACATGTTGGCCGCAGGAACTGCCGAAAGAAGTAATTGTTCAATCCCAACCCTTTAGGGGCTCCACACTGAATTTAGTTTGTGGGTTTACTCCCATAGCCCTTTCTCTCCCAGGCGATATCCACAAGGCAGTAATGCCATGATCCAATAGCTGGCTTGCATGTTGTCATTGAATACCTTCTTGGAACTCTTCTGCCATGGCTGGTGACTTTCGTCTAGGATATTCATACACCAACTGGTGTCGGGTTAACACATCATACCCTCACATAGTTTAACCCGCAAGCTGAATTGGTTTCCCGGGTCATAGAGCTTGGAGAAAACATGTGAGAGATTTAGAATATTAGTGAGAACCAGTGATGCCGTCCACCCTACCTGGTAGGATGAAGCTCACCGAACTTAAAAGGTACTACCTTTCTCCCGAGCCCGCAATATGCGCCATAGTATTAGTTGCAGTATAGTAGTGGTAGTAGTAGTTGTTGTAACAATAGTAATAGCAGTAAGAGCAGAAACAGTGGAGTTATAATCGTAACGCTTCTACGAAAATCATATACCAAGAGTGCGTGATGCCCATATCGGTGGTATTTTAACGTACACTTCTAAACAAGTGTTTAGTTTAGCAGTAGTAGTATAATAGTAGTAATTTTACAATGTTTACTCTCTATAACACTTCTAGCATGCCAAGGTTGCTTAATGCCTAACTTGGTTCAATCCAATCAATAACTTTGTAGCCTCTAAATTGTACTATTGTTTCTATTATTATTATCATTTACTCACTAGGAGTTATCACACTTGGCATCGTCAGTGATCGCCCACTGCCAACAACCTGCGGTATTCCCTGGAGTCTGAGTGACAACAAGTCTCCTCAGACTTCCAGTATGCTCCACTTCTTTTCGTTCATCACCGCTGATGATCTTGCGGTATCGCAACAGCCACCTACCACCGATTTCCCGCTGATAAGGGCCATTGGTCCCCTCTGGGGCCCGAGTGGCAACAAGCCATTATTATTATTATTATTATTATTATTATTATTATTATTATTATTATTATTATTATTATTATTATTATTATTATTATTATTATTATTATTATTATTATTATTATTATTATTATTATTATTATTATTATTATTATTATTATTATTATTATTATTATTATTATTATTATTATTATTATTATTATTATTATTATTATTATTATTATTATTATTATTATTATTATTATTATTATTATTATTATTATTATTATTATTATTATTATTATTATTATTATTATTATTATTATTATTATTATTATTATTATTATTATTATTATTATTATTATTATTATTATTATTATTATTATTATTATTATTATTATTATTATTATT
>OY744520.1:29029572-29167072 GCA_963556195.1 Sepiola atlantica | reverse complement strand
CTTATAGTGTTTCTTGTAATTTCTGTTTCTTGGTTCATTTTTGTGTAGTGATAGCTGAGGCCGGTGTAATTTATTGGGGGGGGGAATGAAGTGCTGTTTCTTGCAGTTTCTGTTCCTTGGCTCTTGTTGTGGTGTTCTTCGTGTGGTCTTGTTTTCTCCGTTGTAAATTCCTTGTGACTGGTTAGCCTTTGTAGCTTATATGTGTTAGTTTCCGCATTCGAGGATTTTCCTTAAGATTGCAGCTGTTTTGATCATTGCCGTCCTTTGTATAGTTTCGATAGTCTCTTTGATTCCAATTTCTCCAAATCTTTTCTCCAGGTTTTTTGGCATTGTTCCTAGTGCTCATACGATTATTGGTATTATACGAACTTTCTTCATGCTCCATATTCCTTTCAGTTCTCTGGCTAGTTCTGTGTATTTACTTCGTTTTTCCGTGTCTTTGATCTTCACTCTGTGGGCTGCTGGAACGACGAAGTCTACGATTTTACAAGTTTTTTTCTTTTTTGTCTATTATAATAACATCAGGTCTCCATCCTCGTATAAGTTTATCTGTTTGTATATCCATATCCCAGAGGATTTTGTGTTTTTCGTTTTCCAGTACTGTTTCTGGTTTATGTTTGTACCATTCGTCTGCATATTCGAAATTCAATTGTTTACACAGTTCCCTGTGTATTACTTTCCCAACACAATCATGTCTGTTCTTGTATTCTTTTTGAGCAAGTTTGCTACATTCACTTATTATATGATTTACTGTTTCGTCTCTTTGTCCACACAGTCTGCATTTATTGTTTTCCTGGGTTTTATCTATTTTAGCATTAATGTAGTTTGTCCTAATCGAATTGTTCTGTGCAGCCATCAGTAAAGATTCCGTTTCTCTGTTCAAGTTTCCTTTTCTTTGCCATTTCCAGCTATTTGCGTTGGTTTCTTCTCTTGTGAGTCTTATGAAGCGTCCATGTAGTTGTTTTTCTTCCCATTTTCCTTTTCTTGTCTGTTTGTGTCCAGTTTCGATGCTTCCTGCGTTGTTCGTTGGGACGGTGTTTCTTGTTGCGGTGATCAGCTTTTCTGTGTTCTGGTTTATGTATTTCTCGAGCTCTTTTTTTAGTGTCGTCAACACAGTCTTCTATACTTACCAGTCCTCTTCCGCCTTCGTTTCTCGTCACGAAGAGTCTGTCTGTATCGTCTTTTGGATGTAGTGCATTGTGCATAGTCATTAATTTTCTTGTCCTCTGATCAAGGTGCCTGAGTTCTTGTTTAGTCCAGTTTATGAATGGTCCAGAATATCTTATTAGTGATACTGCCCAGGTATTTATTCCTTTGATTAGGTTTCTGCTATATAATTTTGTTTCTAAGAGCTTTCTTGTTCTTCTCAGGTATTCTTTTCCAATCTTCTGTTTCATTTCTGTTGATTTGATTGTGTCTGCTTCCAAAACTCCCAAATATTTATAGCTCTCTTGTTCATCTAGCGCCCTCATCTGCTCTTGGTTGGGTAGTTCCATGCCCTCAGTCGTCTCCAACTTTCCTTTTTTAATCTCTAGCAATGCACACTTTTCTATTCCGAATTCCATTTGAATGTTCTGACGGAATATTCTGGTCGTATTTATCAGCTTTTCCAGTTCCTTTTTGCTTTTTGCAAATAGCTTCAGGTCGTCCATGTACATGAGATGGTTTATTCGTTGTTCTCTGCCTGTGAACTTGTATCCGGCATCACATTTCCTGAGTATGTAGTTGAGTGGCATCATGGCTATGATAAACAGTAGTGGTGATAGGGAGTCTCCTTGGAAATGCCTCTCTGTATTTTTATCTCCGTCAAGTATTGTCCTCCAGCTGTCAGGTCTAATCTCCATGTTTCCATTGCTTTCTTGATGAAATTAATAATCATGTTGGGTATCTTGTACATTTTTAAACATTCAATTATCCATGCTTGAGGGATTCTGTCGTACGCTTTCTTGTAGTCAATCCATGCCATAGATATGTTCTTTTTCTTGCTTTTAACTTCTTTCAGGATCTTTTGATCTATGTATAACAGATCATGCGTCCCTCTTTTCCCATTCTGGCATCCTTTTTGTTCGCCCGGAAGTAGTCCACGACTGTTCAGGGAATGGTAAATTTGCTCTCTAAGTTGTGCCGTTAGGATTTTCCACATTGTCGGTAAACAGGTTATTGGTCTCTAATTGCTTGGGGTCGTTCCCTTCTCGGCGTCTTTTTGTATGAGCGTTGTCCTTCCTTTTGTCATCCACTCTGGTACATCTGTTTTATGGATACATACTCTCAGTTTCTGTGCTAGCCTTTCATGTAGGGTCGTGAATTTTGTATAACCAGTACGTATGTATTCCATCGTGACCTGGTGCTTTCCAGTTTGCCATTTTCTTTAGTGTTGTCTTAATAGTTTTTTTATTAATTTCTGTTTCCGTTCCTTCTTAAATTTCTAGAAGTTTATCTTTCATGTCTTTCAGCCATTTAGCATTTTTGTTATGATCTTCAGTATTTTCCCATATCTTGCTCCAGAAATGTTTTGTTTGTGTCGGGTCCGGTTGTTCTGTTGTTGTTCTTTCTCAATTTACGTTTTTTGTAAATCTGTCTTTCATTGTTTACAAAGTCCTAATCTGTTTGTACTGTTCCGATTTGTATCTGTATCGTCTCAATCTTCCTTCTTTTGCTGCTATCTTTTGTTTTAGTTCTTCGTGTTTCTGATTTAGTCTTTCCTTGCGATTCAGATTTTTGCTCTTCCATCGTTTACTGTTCTCCTTCATCCTATTCACAGTTTTAGCTTCCTATTGAAGTTTGGTGATCTGGGTTTCCAGTCTGATCTCCCATCCAGATTTCGTATGTCCATTCTTTTGGTCAGTCTTCTTTTCCCTTTTTATTTTCATACTTATTGATTTTGACCCCACATATATCAAGTTGTTTAGATCTGTGATGGTGTCTGTTGGGATGTACGTGAGTACTCTGTTTACTTTCTCTGTTTCAACTTTTAATTTCTTCCAGTCTTCGTTCCTTAGGGATAGAAGTTTTGTTTGTTCTCGGACATTAATCGTTTGATGTTTTCCACTTCTCTTGTTTCTTCCTCAGATAGTTCTATAGTTTCGTCGTTTTCGCCTTCTTCAGTTTCTGTGTTTATGTTTTTCCCGTCTTCTTCCTTAGGTTTTTCGTCAAGTGATGTGTCTTGATCTGTCACGCCATTTATCTTTTGTTTAATTTCCGTAAATTCCATCTCCGAGAACCATTCTCGCTTGAGTATCTGTCTTGCTTGATCTGCTATCCTTTGTGCTGTTGTATGGTAGTCAGTAGAAATGTCCCATATATCTTTCATTCGTTTCCGATATCCTCTTTCTGTGGGGTAGCAGCTTTTGTAGGAGCATTCCATTGACAGTCTGTTCTCTTTTGTGGTTCATTTCTTTCTATGGCTTTTTGGTCTGTTATTTTCATTCTTGAATTCTTGTGTTTGGTCAGTGCCATTATCATATTTGGAATTTGATGGGTTACCTACCTGTTATTTGTCCGTTGTCTTGTTCCTGAAATTAATGGAGCCAATCATCATCATCATCATCATCATCATCATCATCATCATCATCATCATCATCATCATCATCATCATCATCATCATCATCATCATCATCATCATCATCATCATCATCTATTCACTAGTTTTTCTCACACAGATTAGCATCATCAATGTTTGCTCACTGACACTAACCGCTGGTCTTCATTGGAGTCTGAGTGACAAAGAAATCTCTCCAGATTTTTACTTATCTCATCCTCTTTTGATTATAATTGCAAATGAGTTTGCATTATTGCAACAGTCACTTACCATCGATTTCTCGCTGACAACCACTATTGGTCTTCTTTGGGATTTATGTGGCTATTACTATTAGTAGTAAAAGTATCAGAAGTATTAGTAGTAGTAGTAGTAGTAGTAGTAGTAGTAGTAGTAATAACAGTAATAATATTGATATTATAACCGCTATTACACACGTCAGTTTAAGGATTCTTCGTACACAATCTCGTGCAATTCTATTAGTATGAAAGAAAAAACATCCTGCCTACTTTTTATCTTAATAATAATTTAATCCTGTTATCATAAGTAAAAATAAAATATTAGTTGCAAGCAAAATAGGCGAGACGATTGATTTATATGCGTTTCATAATTCAATCCAGATTTCTCTGTATTTAAAAGTATTTCCCGCACGGCAATAGTAATATTTTATGTATGGGAGCCCGTACGCGAACGCATTGAAATACGGATGTAAAGGCAGTAATAAACAGAAGCAGATGTTCTAAAGGGAGAACAGATTGTTCCAGTCTGATTTGTTGTTTTAGTTTTATCTTTTTTATGCATTGTGTTGTTTCATATTGTATTTGTGTTAAATGCAATATTTGTTGGACTAAAGAATTTTGCTCTTTAATTAAGAAAATCATGTTTTGAATAGAATAAAAGTGGACAAAAACAGGCGGGAAAAAATTCAACTGCGTTTGTTTTATTTATTCTGTTTTGTTGTTGTTTCATATGTTTATTAAAAGAGAAGGGCGTTTTTTTCGATGATTGTATTTTTATACGTTGTTTTGAAATCGTCACAATGGAAATGCGCAATGCATTCAAATTCCACCACGAGAATATTGTAATTAATTGAGAATAAATTTATTCGGCAAGAAAGTAAAGAAAAAAGTGTTAACAGTACCGGAGAAATGGATGGAGGAAGGAATTAATTGTTGAAGGAAACGTAGAAAAGAAAGAGGAGACACAAAAATATATATATGGCGAATAAACCACAATCAATCAAAGAATAAAGGTAGGATGCATATGAAAAAGAAGCAGAAAAAGCAAGAAGAAAGAAGAAAAAGAAGAGGAAAAAAGTAAGAAAGACAGAAGAGGAAAATGAATGAGAAATAGTAAAGAAGAAGAAGAAGAAAAAGAAGAAGAGTTAGTAGAAAAAGATGAGGGGGTAATAGAAGATTAAAAAGTAGAAAATAAAGAAGACGAAACAGAAATAAATAAAAAAAGATATAAAAAAAGGAAAAGCACCAATAAAAAGTAACAACAGTAGAAGCAGAATACGATGTGATAAAAGAATAAGAAGTTGAAAATAAGTAGTAGGAGTAGGAAGAGAGGAAGAAGAAGAAGAAGAAGAAGAAAAGGGAGTAGAAGACGTCGAAAAAGAGGACGAAAAAAAGATGAGAAGAAGAAAACTGACAATATGAAAAATTAAAGGAAGAAAAGAAAGAAGCCGAAGAAGAAACCGCAGAAAATAGAAGAAAAAAAAAGAAGAACGAAGACGAAGAAGAAGACGAAGAAAGCATCAGGAATGAATAATCAAAAATGAATGCTCTGAGGGAGAACAAAAAACCTGAGTATTTCGTGAATGCTCTGAGTTGCTTTGAGGCATTTGTCGTTGTCCGAATGGATGCATTCAAATTTGTTCACAATTATTACCACGCCCCACCCACCTGTCGGTGGCTGCCACTTCACACTTGAAATTGTTTCTCACATTTAATCATTGCCTTCTGTAATGTTCTGCTCACGGGTCAATCTTTGCTCGCTAAATTAAATCATTAAAATTTAAAAAAATATTTCTCAAACTATACTCAGTTTTATGAATTGCAATTTTTCCCAAATGGTTTCCCCTTGTTCTTCCCTTTCTCACTGTGTGCGATTTTAAAAGAAATGGAAGGAAATGTTTTTAATCAAAACTTTTACAAACACTGCAATTTCTATTGCAAAAGTTTTCATAAAATATAAGTTTCCCCCCTTGAAATAGAGATTTTACAAGTAGTTAAAGTACATATAGTCCTTTGATGAGCTCTGCAGATGATAGACATAATTCACCATTACCGAAACTGTTGTATTTCCTTACTTATTATGTTTGTCCAGTCTTTTTGATACGATACGTTTGTCCGTTTGTACTTCCATGTCTGACAAGATTTTATGATTTTCATTTTCCACTAACGGCTCTTGTTCATGTATGCACTATGTGTCTGCGTGTTTAAAGTGCAGCCACATGCATAGACCTCAGTGGACTGCCTCTCCCACGCAGTTGTGTATTCTTCTGTACACCTTTACGCTAGTTTGCTTCATTCACGTATTATATTATTTATACTTCTTCTCTTTGTTAACATAGCCTGCATCTATCTATGTTGACTTATATAGCACGGTCTGGCCCCACTGTTACATGTGGCTGTCAGTAGCGATTCCGTTTCCCTGTTCAAAAGTCTTTTTCGTAATCATGTGCATGTCCTTTCGTGTGTCTCTTCTTTGATCAGTCTTATATGTCTTTCATGTAGCCGTTTTTCTTTCATTTTGTTTTTCTAGTTTTTTGGTTTCCAGTTTCACTGCTTTTTGTTTTGTTTATTTTATTGGTGCTTTTTGCAGTGTCATCAACCTCTCCGAACTTTGAGTTAAGTATATTTTTCTAGTGTTTTATCGTAGCATTCATGCATTCTTCTATACTTAACAGTCCTCTTTTCACATCTCTTTTTTTTACCTAGAGTCGTTCAGTGTCATCGCTTGGGTGTTGTGCAGAGTATAAGGTTATTAGTTTCCAAGTTCTTTTATCTAAGTGTCTGATTCTTTTTGTCAAGTCTACGAAGAGTCCAGAATATATTTCTAGAGATACTGACCAGATAAGTATTCTTTTTATTATGGTTCTACTATATATTTCGGTTTGAAATATTTTACTTGTTATTCTCAGGTATTTTTTCACATTCTCTGTCACTTCTGTTAATTTGTTTCCAGAACTTATATATAATTATTCGTCGCCGTTTCGTTGACTAGTTCTCTAGCATCTGATCTTTTGATGTTTCACTTGTTGATTTTTTGATGAATACCTTTAAATTCCGAATTTTATTTAAATGTTATAGCTGAAGAAATTAATTGTATTTATTAAATCTTCCTGTTCCCTGTTTTCTGGTCGTTTGGTTTATTTTTCTCTTTTGTGTCTGCGTATTATCATTATTATACTCACTAATAATAATCACACTAGTCATCATCAGTGATTGCTCAGTGATTCCCAGAGTCTGAGTAGAAACAAGTCTCCCCAGATTTCCCGCGTCTTCTGATAACTGTTATCGTTTTGTATTATTGCTGTGTACCATTGACTGTTGATCTTTGTAATGGCAATAAGTCCCCTAAGGTTCCAGTATTCTCTGCACCCTTCCGGAGGGGGGCCTGATTAATTCTATCCCTCCTTGGTCTTTCCATCCTCCGTAACTCTTAACGATCATTATGTGTAGTATCAGCGTAGGGTAAAGCCACCAGATGAATGTGTGTATAACATTTTGTTGTTTTCACTTTTATCTCTTTGTCCACATCGTCTACATTTACTGTTAGCCTAGGTTTTGCCCATCTCAGTTTTGATATAGTTTGTTCTGATTGTGCTGTTCTGTACGGCTGTCAAAAGCAATTCTTTTTCTCGGTTTAGCTGTTCTGTTTGTAGACATCCTATATGTAAAAATAGCTTTTCACTCTCCTAACTACTGTAGTGTTCATTTTAAAATAAAGACTGTTTATCAATATTTGTTTAATAGTCCATAACTCGGAAACCAGGCGTTTACGGACGTATATTTAAGGAAACTGTCTTTATTATTTACATATGAAGAAACTAATGTCAATGTTATGACATCAATTTTTCAAACAATCTGTGTATGTAACCCCGGAAAATATATGCGATAAATAGAGCAGTAGTTTTAAACTTTAATGTTTTCTTAATTTGAGGGGGTGAGATACGGTTTCGGTTGCACTCCCTGAATAGTAAAGTTTACAAAAAAAATAATGTGGCCACGTTCCTTGCTCTTTTGCCCAGAAAACATATTCCGGAATTAATAATGATAAGTTAAATAGTTTAGGATCTTCACAAACGCCGATCCTTTGATAAATGTATTATTAATATAACTTAAAATTTTCTGTAGAGTTCTATTTTTATCTCTTAATCTTTTGTATTTTACTTTGACAGTTATTTTGGGAAGGATGTTTGTTTGAAAGTGAACACCCTCTAGAAGGTAAAGTTTACAAAACATAATATGCTAAGGTTACTCACCGTGTTGCCAAGAATATAGATTCTAAAATTCATAATGATCGCTACATTAGTTTAGGAGTTTCACTTGTACAACAACTATATATAAACATATACACATACATAAATGTATATTTATGCACTCCCTTAATGCTAAAATTGACAAGCATATTATGCGTCGATTTTTCTCACCGTTTTACCTAGCATATATATTCCAAAATTCACAATGATACGTTCATTAGCCAAGGAGATTATATAGAATAAACAGGAGGAGTTAGCAGAGTCAATACGCATACATTAGAGTGAGAGTTGGCCGTCAAAATTCGAGATAGAAGTGTAGTGGAGGGAGACGGTGTGTGTTTCAATATGGAATTGTTGGTTAGTAAAACACTTATGTAGCGATTGTATAGTAATGATGACAGAGAGTAGTTAATAGAGCAGGTGGAAACTTACTTCAGTACCGATGGAATCGGTAGGTGGTACTTCTACATACCGCTGGACTCAAGCAATATCGATTCATGATAAGTGTGGTGGTGAAAGGTTTCGTAGCCTGAAATTATATCTTCAAATGTATATATAAAGAGAAAAGAAGAAAGAGTTATGTCTTCTAATCTGACAAACATTTATTATTTTAAAAAGAATATCACCTTTAACAGTAAATTATAAAGATTGTTGTAGAAAAAACGTGGAATTTCCACGGGGTCTTGCTAGTCATTACCATTCACTTGAAGTTCTCACAGCATTGCGTTCAAGCGACAGGTTGATTTTCCTAAAATTTTACCAAAAACAAAAAAAGTCAATGACGATTGCGCCAAATCTAACTATAATTAAGGAAAAAACGAAACCAAAGGAACTATAACTACTTGGGTAAATAGGGTATGCAATGAAAAACTATAACACGAACCTCGTTCTAAAAACGCAGTATTACCAACATCAGTTGGTTTCATGGAAAGTATCCATAAATGGTGAAAGGATGAAAAGACCGAGTGGAATAGCACCATCCAGACCTCATGTGGAAGGAAAGGAAGAGTATTGACAATTTTGGTACTCCTTCTAAACCTGGTTTCATACATGCAAAAAACCTAGCTGCCTTCATTATTACACATCAAATTAACGTTCACAAATTGTATTCATACCTTTGTAGCTGCTTGTTAATGTAAGCCCCCTCAGTGATCTTTCCAGACTGAGGGCTTGCTGCCTGAAATTAAAGCTCTGCATTAACATTTTCAAAACGACTAAGTCGACTCAAAACTGAAGGAAAACAGACGGATTTTATTCAATTTGATCTTCGTTCCAAATAACTGACCATTAGGATGATGAGAGACTGAAACAGATCGATCATCATTGTTTAATCGTATTTTGTCAGCGTCGCGTGCTTCCAAACCAACTTTCGCTTTCTCTCGCCCTTCTTCTTAAGCCATGTGACGTCATATTCGTTTCATATTATTCCCATAGTCTAGTAGTCCTAACCTCGGGTTCAGCAACTTGACTCCGTTTGACCTTTCATTTGTTGTAATTCTTAACTAACCATTTTATATACTAAAATCTAACATCAGAAGCCTTATTGGAGCAAACCAAAGGCTATTGTTAGCGATGCATTTCTAGTGACGGCTGGTGCAAGAAAACAAATTTAGTTCTAAAAAGAAAGGAGCGGAGAAAATTGGAAATCTGGAAGTACATGCTGACTCCTAAAGCCCATGCAATTTCACACGTTTTTATCATCGATAAATCACCGGTAACGACTGATATGAGCAGTAAAAGTGATTAATAATTGAAATAAAAACCGTTTACTCAGAATCTCGTATCATTAAAAAGATTCTTATATGCAAATCTCAAAGAAAATATCATGCAATTTTATTAAATGATGTTAAAAACTATAAGAAAATTAAAATTTATTTATTAAGTATGACAATAAAAAGAAGAAGCCATGAATAGTATGTAGCGCTTTTATAAAACGACAGACAACTACGTTTAAGAGAAACCATCCATAATATATAAAAATACCCTTTTAAAGGCCTTTTTAGCGAAATTAATACGTGTATGTAAAAAGATTTATCCTCCAATATATAATAAATACCCATGTGTATTTACGTATATATATTAATAATAATAGAATTAACGATACGTGAAGTATCGTTAAAGTGATCTATCGTGATAAAGTAAAGCTCAATACGTTGAGTAAAGCAATCAATTTAGAGAAGGAAGGATGAAGATAGAAAATTGCATAAATATTACCTGTTCCATTTTACTTTGGAAATTGAAGAAGAAATAACAGGAAAGGTTGGGGATAAAGAAATGAATGGCCGAGAGGGAGAATAGTAGCAGTATTAAGTAGCCATTGTCGAACACAAAAGGGGGCGCTATGGTGCAGATAGCAAAATAGCATAAGTTTGTAGATTTGGAGAAAAGTTAGTAGATTTGGAGAAAGTTTAAAAAAAAGTTTTACAGAGTTACAAATAAAAGGCAGAGGGTTCAAAAATATCTCACTTGGCTCGTAGGGATCAGTGTCACCGTTTTGTGTATGGAACAGGTAATATTTATTTATTATCAATATCACATTACCGAATTTTATCCTCTGACGAGAAGAGTTTTATCTTTGAAAAACCATGGTTTAAAGATGAGCGTAACTCCTTGCATCTGAACTTTCTATGTAATAACATTTGTATCAATTTTATGTAATTTTATTCAATTTTTTATCTTCATCTTTCCTTCTCTAAATTTTCTTATATATATATATATATATATATATATATATATATATATATATATATATATATATATATATATATATATATGTGTATTCCATCCTGTAGCGAAAACATTAACGAGTAAAGTACGTGTCATTTGTAGACGCAGCTAGACAGAAAATAGCAAGTCAGACAACCACCTCATATTTACCCCGCGGCCTGAATTAGTTCGTAAAATAATTATTCTCGTGATAATAAAAAGTCAACATATTTTTTTTTTAAGATCATCAGAAATTATAATAATTTGTATATAGAAAATTAAATTACTGACGTAATTCTAAGATTTTATATGAATATTTGTCTTGAAGACGTTAGGTCTCAAAGGTACGACCATTTTTTATGACGAGCGAACACATATCTGAAAGAGAAACTGATGAAGTAAACATTTTAAAGAGTCTAATGCGCCCCCTACTATTCCCTACATCGTCAGAGTTGAAATGATATAAGAAATAAATATATTATACAACGATCCCCACTCTATAATAATAACCAATGTGTATATATTTGTATATACTTAATTATAAATACATCCCCTCACACAACGGTTAGCGAGTACATATGTGTTTTTCGAGCATACAGATACTCATTTCAGTGGTAGATGGGAAGTGTGAAAACATATAGCAACTCAGACAACACACGCCGCCTGAAATTAATTTGGAAATAAATCCCCCAATCTAAATTAAAAGTCGACGGTGGCTGTTTTTTCTTTATGTCATCAAAAATGATTTATAATAATTTATATAGGAAAATTTCTATCATTTTGTATGGATATTAGTGCGACCTCTGCCCAAATAATTGTTAGTTGTTTCTCGTACCACGTTGGGAGAAATGAACGATGGAAATTTATTATACCTCGAACCATCCTCAGCTTTTTTATGTTATCCGGTATCGTGGATTGTGAAATATCATCGTTTTTAGAAGGGTCAGATGAAATTACAGCAGGACAGAGATAGTGACACAGAAGGATCCATTCTCGTTCTTTCTCGGTAACATACCAGTCGAGAATCCGATCTCGACAATCAGTCTAACAGAGACTGGCCCATTCTGGTGGCCGTTTATTTGTCGGGCTGAGTATTAGTCCTGGGTAGTCATAAGAATTCTACTCTCCAGGCCTTGTATTCCTTCTTTGTGAGGAGTTAGTTTATTGCTAACTGCGTGAGGCTCCCCGACTGGTGAATGCCGACGGGACTGTCCAGACAATTTATCAGAGACCTGAGTGTCCCTTTTTAAGGGGCGCTGTCTAGCTCTTCCTACGTTCCGTCTTTGTTCCGCATATTCCTTTGATGGGAAGGAAATTCATACGAGATGGTGACATAGGACAATGACACTCAAATCTGCTAATTCACGAGTTTCTTCAAGTCGATTCCAATCGCAAAGTTTTCCAAAAGTTCAGACCAAAGCTTTGCGTGTTGCGCGTGTTTTTCTCTAGAGGAAAAAAATAATTATATTATAAACTAATTATATTACATTACGTAGGTACAATCGAGATTATGAAATACGTGATTGATAACTCTCTAGACACCATGTCCAGCGTTCCTTAATCCAAAAGCCACACGCAAGAATTCGTATAAAACACATGAAGTTTTGAGAATGTTTGTGGACTCTACCGGAATTTGCTAAGAAAACTTTGATAAAATTTAATTTTCTGAATATAGACTTATATTACATTATGGCAAGTATATCATAGATGTGTGTAATAGAGTAACGATCTGGTTTATTTATATATTTGTGTCCTCTATAATCCCCAAATGCCTGCCATGTGCCATCTGATTTTTATACTAAATGTCGTGAGGGAAGATCAATTACTTTTTGATGAACGAATAATACTCACTTTCATCATTTGGTTTAACTAGGTATTTGCTAAGCTTAATTCTTCCGCTAGTATCAATATGATGGGCGGCCGAGTGCGATAGTTTTCCCTTGTGAAATAACGGTTTAATTATGCTTGCACATCTCTGAAATTGTAAATATTGCTATGCTTGCAAACCTCAGCCATTGTGAGAAGTTTTATTTCACACACGATAGAAAAAAACCCAAAAGTCACGCAAAGCAAAGTTCGCTGATTGTCGCCAACCAATAGAAAGAAAGAAAGTGGTAAACAAATAAGCAACCAAAGTTGGAAAAAGATGATTAATCTTTTGGCAGACTTAAAAGACAAAAGAAATACCATGAAATTAAAAAGTTTACTAGGGAAGTAGCGAGAAAGAAAATAAACAAAGATAAAATATAAAAATATGTCTAGCGTAATTCTAAAAAAAAAACGCACGTATCTTTGTCAAAATACGCATGTGGGAAGAAATGCTAGTGAACCGACTATGCCGTGCCGATTCGTCGCCGGACAAAAAAGAAATATTTCTAAACTCATATTTAGTGTTAAGATTTCAATTAGTAGCAAAATTGGCTACCTTATATGGTTGCCAATTTTGATAGTAATTCCTAAACTATTTATTTTGTGATTCCTGACAAGGAGCTATCACTGAGGAATAAGCATATTTAATATACTATTAAATCAAGTTTAAAAACACATAGTAGAGAAACTCAATCTATTTTCGAAGGACGTCGGTTATCAATATCCGTTGTGTATTATCGTTAGAAATACAGACGTGTATCGTTATCATTTCACCGATAAATACTTGCGTGTTGAAATGAAGCAGACGATTATAACATTTCATTTATTAATACCTTGTGTACGACGAACTATAAACATAGTAATGACACATGTTAAAACACATATTACGTATACAAAATACATTTAAACTATACAATAAAATAATACATGCATTGAATTGACAGTATGATAGATTTTTGAATGAGGTTTTAAAAAAATTAAGAACTTACTGGGAGTTATATCGATGTGATGAAGAAAAGTACGTAAAAGCAAAAACATAAAAGTTATAATGAAACGAAATTTTTATTTTCTTAAAAATATTAATTAATATTAAAATTGTATTGTACAATTTTTCTCTGTGTCTTTCGCGCATTGCTTCACTGAGATTTCACATTAAGGTATAAACAAATAAATAAAAATGGCGTATGCTCCATGAAGTCATATTGTTTGGCTATAAATTCAACTAGCGAGATCCTGTAAGAATTGTACGGTTACTTGTTTGATTAAAAGTAAGTTTTTGAAAGTTTAAAATTCCAGAAAATGCTAAAATTGTAGATACAAGTTGAATTCTTTTGTAAAAGTACAAGCAGATTTTAAATATAATTATTCATAAACGTGCTTTTATTAAAATATAACATTCAATAAAACAAAATTTGTTGAAATTATAAATTTGCTAATTTTATATATGTTCCTCTAAAAAAATTTGGTTAATTCCTCTCTTAATTTTTTCTTAAAATAAAACGGAAAAACACCCAACGTTTTGGACTTTTTTCTTTTACATATAATAAGGGAGGTGGATTTATATATGTACTAGTAGAGTACACGTTTAAAAACGGGTATAATCAATAAATATAGCAGTAGATTAACACTTTTATGTTTTTTTCTATCTTTGGATTGTATGGTACTGTTTCAGTTGCACTTCCTTAAATTGTAGAGTGTACAAAAAATAAATAATGTGTCCGCTTAACTCACCCTGTTGAATAACATACATAATTCATAATGGCACGTTCTATTAACCAAGCACATGCATATTATTGACGCGCATGCGCGTGAACCAATTCTTTTATAAATGTATTACATAATAGAATTCAATGTTTAAAGTAGAGCAATTTCTTTCTCAATTGAATATTTTCTATAAAACTTTAAAAAAAAGATTTAGAGTTGTAAATTTTGGTTGATGCACCTTTAAAATGGTATGGTTTACAAAACATAATGTGCCCATTGGTGTCACCGTGTTGCTAATAATATATATTCCAAAATTCTAATTTTATTAAATTATTAGTTTATCTTCTACAACGATATATATATATATATATATATATATATATATATATATATATATATATATATATATATATATATATGGTAATCGCCCGGAAATAGCATGAAGCCACTTGATGTAAACAGCTAAAAATGATACTTCAAGGTAAAAACTAGCCAACAATAAGTGTTAGATCGATAGATTTCGACCCAGAAAACAGCAATGCTCCTCCCTGGAATGTGAGGACTAAAGGACTAAATAAGGGAGGCAGGCGTTATGTGGTTGCCGAAAAAATATATTTATATATAAATATATGTATATATATAAATAAATGAATATATATATATGTGTATGTATATATATAAGTATATGTATATATATATATAAATAAATGTATATATATATATATATATATATATGTATATATATATATATATATATATATATATATATATATATATATATATATGCCCTCCTGGGAATAATGCCAACAAAATGAGGAAAAGGAAAAAAAAAGTTTTGCTGCGATGAGGATACTTTTAAGTATCGAATATCTCAGGTTATATAAAATAATAATAATAAAATGATTTTATTCATTTTAACTTGCATCGTTGTTCGGTTCTACTTTTCTATTATAAATATATACATATATATATATATATATATATATATATATATATATATATATATATATATATATTATAATATAAAATCAAGTAATAAAATAAGGTGTCAATCAAATTTTATTAGAATTTAAAGTTCAAGCAAAGTATCCTTAAGTCCTTAGCTCATGAGTTTTCAAAGATAATTCTTCTCTTCAGAGGACCATTACCGCAGTTATACTACTACAGGTAATAAAATTACGGTTTGAAAATAAATAAAATTATATACACAAATACATAAAAATACATAACATCAAACATATCAACCCAAAAACATACTTTTTGTTGAATCCATACAGTCCATCCAGGTTATACAAATTGAGAAACATAATCAGGAAAGACATTACTCCAAGTTACAAACAGCAGTCCATATACGTGAAATTGAAGCGGCTGACAAAGTTATCCAGTCGCGAAATGTGTCAATATTCAATGTTAATGATAAATAAATCAAATAATATAGAAAGTTCAATCAAAATTCCAAGAATATATATATATACATATATATATATAATATAGACATATATATTTATATATATGCACCTAACTTAGTGTTTATGCACCCCCTTAAATGGTATTGTTTACAAAGAATATAATGTGCCTGTGTTACTTACTGTGTTGGCTAGAATATATATATTCCAAAATTCATTATGATCCATTTATTAGTTCATGAGATTATCCTATAGACATAAATATAGAAATTTGTAAACGTACCTAACTTTATATAAAAAGATATTCGTACACGGAATTAACATGACACACCGGTACTGGTTAAATCACCGAAGTTAAACGAAGTTGAGCCTACTCATGGACGACCATCTGGGAATAGCAGACGCTATATATGGGAACGCGACAACACCCCCCTGCAAGATCAAAAACTGAAAATAATATATATATATATATATATATATATATATATATATATATATATATATATATATATCGTCATCTCTCCTACCAGGATATACATGTGACTGGGGACCACTTTTTAATTTAACTCTCTATGTACTTTTTTTCGGTTAAAAGCCGACTATACCTGCCCAAAGTGAATAACGCACAAGGTACTAGGTATTTATGCGACTACTTTATCGAATTTAGATGAATTACATCCCTTTGATTTGGCACATGCGTGTTACCAGCGTAACGGTCGTGCTAACATCTTAATAGAGGGGCCAGAAGAATTATTATATAAATAGTTTCTTATCGCAGATTCATGCTTAATTTATTTTTCACGTATTAGCAATATCATTTAGGTTTCAGCTGCACATCACGTCTTTTCTTACGTGTTTTTACCCGTCTGTACTCTCGCCTTTACTCGCCCCTTTTATCGCGATTCCTTGCACAATCGCAGACAATCGTTTACAAGCTTAACGAGGGAATCCTAACAACGCAATCTGCCAAGTTATTGTCCGAAACATTTGTCCGATTAGCCAAACTAATCCAATCTTCGTGTTTAGTGATAATTAAAGAGACCTCATTTCGGCACTGGACGAGACGTATTCACCATTGTCAGACATGATGATCGAACGACGAATAAAGATAAAAACAAGACGCCAGACCATCTATTTCCGTCTTCCATCATCTGACACTGATTCTTATTTCTTTAGAAATGTATTGCTTCCCATTGGTGAAGCTGGAAAGTCAGTGGCGAATAAAAAGAGACTAAAAGTACCATAACGAGTTATTTGCTTTTAAATTTTATTTTGGTTTGATTTCAGAGATCAAGGAAATAAGAAATCGAATAATAGCCTTAGTAAGGGCTTACTGAGGCTTGAAGTAACATTCAATATCTGAAGGCAGCATTTACAACTTAATTTGTTCCTTCTAGTATCGCTATCTCGACTCTGCATTTATATGCTTATTAGGTGTGTCCTCGCATCACTATGGGAAACTTTATCTGTATGTCTGTCAATCGTAAGGGAAATCCTAGCTTAATAATAAATTATATTGAACGATGAATATATAGTAAACAGTGTATTTCCGAATGGATGTGCATGAAGTATTAAGACAACTTTTGTAGTTACAGGATAATAAACTCAACACATATCAGATAATAAATGTATTTTGGACCTCTTTGTCTTTCTTAAATCTACACCTGTTAGTATTACACTTTTCTGTCTTTCTTTTTCACATTTACCGGAACTCGTTATCCGGGCAACAACGGAAGTTACTGTTCTTTTAATTTTTCGTCACGGAAGGAAACATTACAGAAAAATATGATAAAATAAATAACTAAATAAAAATATAAAGAAATATGTAAAAATAAATAAAGCTACCACAAGAATATAACAACTTCTTAAGAACGGTTTAAAATTACGAAGCTAGGGTTGTCAGAGCATATGCGAAAGCTTTGGGTAAAAATATTGTGAAGTAGTTAACCAGTTGTTAAGACAGTTGAAGAGACTAGAAACAAGGACACAAGAAGCCTTGTATGACACTTTACTAATTGTTTCCTAGAAAGACAAATGATAATTACATGTCTTAGGGACGTATACAGTAACAAACCATCCAACCGGTGTTTGTTCTCAAATTATATTGATACATTTAATGTGAAAACAGCCTATGTTATTGGCATCATATTCCAGCTGCGAAGAAGTCAATATGGCAGGTACGACACATAATACACACTTAGGGTCAAAATAAAGTAACATGATCGATCATGAAGAAAACACGCAACAAAATCTAAAGGTCATGAAAGGTAAGACAATTAGGTCAGAAAAGCCATTTAAAATAGAATGGGACTTCTAATTAAAAATGTCATACAACTAAGAGAAAATGCAATTATCTAAAAAATAAGAGATGGATTAATATTTTGTTATATTATTTCTGTATGAATCTTTACTTCTAAGTTTCTTTTTTCCATTCAATCCGTAATGAACATTGTATAGCACATGCATATTTCAACTACAATATAACTCGTCTAGCTACAACTACTGTAAATAATTTCCCTTCTTCCTCTGTGTAGCTAAATCTAATTAGAATTTTCATAGACAAAGTTTATTTCCGAGAACCATCCGTATGTGGAGCAAAATACCATGGAGCTGTTTTCCAGCTAGCTTTTTAAGTCCAATGTTAATAAATTCTCGTCGAGCTGTCTTCTTACATAACGCAATTTTCCCCAGTTTCACCCATCGTTCTGAATCTTCTAAAAGTGTTGTCTTATCGTCCACTTTACAAAATCATTAAGCCTTATCCTCGAGTGGCCTTAATACCTTGATAAGCGGTGAAAAATATCAATAAACAGATTAAATCCTGCTCAATATTTCATCCGATATTTCTCCTTAATATCCTCTTAATTCCTATTTTTACAATTATATTTATGAATTCATTTAATTGAGACTTTACATGTTTATTCTATTGGTGTGTTTACTCTGATCTAGAAAATTGCTCGAATAATAGATGATCCTATTATAAGAAAAATCAATTTATTAACAGATCTAGATTTTGAAATCGGCTTTCACGTTACAGATTTGACACGAAGTCTTACAAAAATGTCAACCAAAGTTAAAATGGCATTAATTATTTTCAAAAATTGAATGACATGATCTCGCATTCTTCTCACTAGTACGGTAAATGTAACTGTATGTGTCTGTAACTTTAACGGTCTTGGGTGTGGATCGGGGGTGATCTAGCTCCAAATGAGCTGACTGCGTTCACCGTCAATGAGGCCCACCCTCGCAAATCGGCAGCTGAGTTCCTGGCATACTTCAGCCATTCCCGATTCCAGCGGCGAGCACCAAAAAACGCGGGGGCGAGTCATCAGTTTTATGTATGTCTTCATTGGTCCAATCCAAGTCTTCAGTTGGCAGCCTCTGCGCTTCCTACAGTCAGCGGGTGCGATAAGGGCTACCATCTTGCAGATGAATACCTTCCCAAGGCACCGAAGAACGTGACTAAACAAGCGAACTCTCCTTTTCAGAAGAGTCTCCGTGATATCGGCGGCGTTGTCGGTAGCACGGATGGTGCGGTTTGAGATTTAGTCGTAAAGACAGATGCGTACGATGCGTCGAAAGAAGTATATGTTAAAAAACTCAAGTGTATGAAGATCCTTGCGCAGGGGCCAGGTGTCGTAACTGTACAACAGCATTGAGCATATCGGCGCTCAGTATATCCTTGTCGAAACCACAGCTACTAATAAAGTAGTTATTATACATTTTCTAGTTACTCCATGTATTTGTAATGTTTTACTCTTTTTATTAGTTTTTCCACTCAGTGATCACGATCGTATCTGTCTCATGATCAAAACGTAGAATATGATTGCCTTTCAAACACTGTCACCCAACAGACGATGATTCAAAGGCGCCCTCTCTATATAAATCCGAGTAGAATTGTTTCTATATACAGGTTTGCAATAAGTAGATTATGATTTACTTGTTTCTTTGTTAATATCATGAACTTCAAAATAAGCGTGGAGTTAGCACAGCGCTATTATGTTTGATGAATGAATCTAATTCAATTAATTTTTATTACAATAAAAGGCAATCTTGTCGATAATTCTTGAATTTTAAAAGAGGTTACATATTCACTACACACATTTGACGGTGACTATACTTTACAAAATATACCAAGATCTACAAGAAGGTGTCGTCGTCATTGAAACTGCAGAGAAAACATCTTGCAATGAATATGAATCAACAACCGTAGAAATTCCTAAATTAACTCTCCGTAATTTAATGCTTCACGATAGGAAGCTATAGCCCTCTAAATTACAAGTAAATCAATAAATTAATAAAGGTGACATCAAGAGTCGATTAAACTGCGCCAAATGGATCTGAGATAATGCGAAACGTGCGCCTCAGATTCTGTGGACAGATGAGTTTGCCGTCATTTAAATACCGGTATAGGCACCATACGTTATTGTCGCACGTGGAACACTTAGAGCTAGGCTGTAAGTTATTTGACAAAGCAATTGACCTTTGCCAACCTATGTGATTCGTTTGACCCCACCACCACCTTTTATTTCAAACTATTCATCTGTGAGGAATGTTTCAATGTTGATAATAACTTGAACATGCTGATAATCCATGTTCTACCGCAGCTGGAACAACGTCGTAAAACCATATTTATGCAACGTTTGACCCAGCGCTATTTGGCAAATTAGCTGAGGGATTACTTCCTTCATATATATACAGGAAATCAGATGATTTTATGCGGTTGCTCAATTTTATATCATCCCTCGTTAAATAGATTTCTATCGTTTGGAGTATAGGTCTGGGCGACCATTGGAAGCAATGATTGTTAATAATAATTCACCAAAAACATTGGGTGTACTAAAGCAAACTGTACTGAACGGTCAAAATGTAAGTAAATGGATTCTGCTATAACAAGCTTCTTCTTCTTTCGTGTGAATCAGATGATTCTGGTGTTGGCATTAGTTTCCTCGATGTTTTTCCAGTTAGAAATCTTTCTGGAAAGACATCGGAGTCCTTACGGGAAGGACCACGAGAAGGTTGCCAACATCCCTTAGTGAAAGTAATACTGCTGAATCGACTGGATTCGAACTTGGAACACTCAGGTCTTCAGTCCGTGTCGATATCAACTTAACCACCGTCATCCTCCAAGTGTATGCTGGAGAAGTGAGATTCTAGATAAAATGAATTGCCGCCAGTTTTTATAATGTGTATGACATTAAATATTTTAAGTTAATTAAAGATCTGAATAGGTCGAATGACAGGGGTTCAATCCTCGGTCGAGTTATACCGAAGACTTAAATATGGCTTGCTTAATAAACACTCAGCATTATAAGTTGAGGATCAATAGTATGAACAGTAATCTTGTGAAAGCGGTAGTGTCCTACCGTACACTTTGATGTACTAACTACAGAAAAGGTAGGCTTCGGGCAGCTCCCGACTATAGTCGACTAATTTATTTTTTTTATAGTAAAATTCCGAATTAATTCTGAAATTTCAGAAATCATTTCTATTCACACCATAGCTTATGTACGTCAAGGTTAAGTTTATATAAAAATTATACTTAGAAATGAAAATATATGTTATTGTTTGCATCAACGAAGAAATGTTTCGGATAAACATTTAATATGATGCGTTTTAGAATATTTGAAAGTTGGAACCGTCCTATAAAAACATATAAAGGAAGAATAAATCCCAGTTCAAAATTCAAAGCAACATCCGGAAATACGGAATCGTTTTTCTGAATTGAAACATCTTTTACAAAATGAAGAGTTCAAACGCCATGAACGCTATGAACGCCATGTTCAAAATTGTAAAATTACTGTTACGAAAAACGTTTCATTTCATCACTCACACACACTCAAAATCATGTTGCACAAGTAATGTGATGTTTGCCTAATATTCTTGCTTTTATTAAAAATTAGTTTTTACGTGCAAATTGTGGAGTTGAAATATTTTGTAAAATCTTATTTCTCAATGTTAAAAAATATAATTCATAACGTTTTGCAGCGAACTATTCAAATATTAATATACTAACTATTACTATTTTGAAGTATAGTCTTTCAGAATCGTAAGAAAACGGATTTCGCTTGGTTGCATTACGATGGCTTATTTTGTAATGTATTTATTCTTTAAATTTAATTTGAAGTTACTGTCATTCTGGCAACTCCTTTTGTCATAACAAATATGTACGTCATTTATATATGAATTCCAGAATTCTATAACTTATTAATTGGAGCATGAGTCGCTTAACCTCTATTGAAAAATTAACAAAAAATACATGATGCTAAAATTTATAGAATGAATCCGTCCATTGAATATATACGACGACAAAAGCTGTCTGTTGATATATATATATATATATATATATATATATATATATATATATATATATATATATATATATATAGTATATTTCGCGTATAACAAAATGGTAAGATACATTTAAGAGGAAACATTATTTTAATCAATGAAACGGGCGGGTGGAAAAAAAGAAAGAAATTTGCTAAAAATTTTTTTAAGGCCTTATCGTCTGACCCTCTAGGAAAATCGAATAAGATATGAAGAGAAAATTGTTTTAGTTGGAGAAAACGATTGAGAGAGAAATAAAAAAACTAAAAATGATTAAATCTCTCAACTTTATGGTAAATTTGAATCATTAAAGATCTCCAACGGATGCTTCAAAATATTTTGTCTACACAGGCTAGGCCGAGAATTGTTAATAACTAATGCCTCAATAATATTGAGATAGTAGTTCGACTAAGCACTGTGTAAAACAGCAAACCACCCATCGGAATGGATGCCAGAACAACTATTTCTACCAACCAGGTGATTATCGATGACACATCCATGTGCTTGAATATTCCCGCATGATCTAGAACCCTTGTGTAAACGAATATCACGTGGTATGTGTTGAGATATTCTCATTTCTTATCTTTGGGATGTCTTGCCAACGTAGTCAGCTACACATTGAGAATATATATATATATATATATATATATATATATATATATATATATATATATATATATATATATATATGTTTTCTGTACCTTACACTTGTTAGTATGGATAGCGAAACCGTACCACCGGTCGGACATTTGAACCTCGGATCCAAGTATTATTAACACACGCGTCTTACCGTTAGGCCGCCTTGGTGACCACGCTTTGATATGCGACAGAAATAAGTTTTGTATTTTAAATGTGAACAAAAGCAATGACATTGAGACAATGTTCTAATCTCCTAAAGAGAGAAAACCTCACAACATGACTAAATTTGACCTTCTAATTTCTTATATTTCAAAGGGCTCAACTAATCGGAACTTAATAATAATTGTGTCAATAAAAAATATTTTAATATCCATATATATTTCACAGTTTTCCCTTTATACGTTTAAGTTTATATCCCAAGTAAAAACGTAATAATACAAATTAAAAAAAAATCCAACAGGTTGTTATATTTGATACAAAATATAATATCATTTTATAGGGATTAAACAAGGAATGTATACTCTGTTAAGAGAATTATCAAAGACAAACAATCATAATTATATATCGATAAATATTTACTAACTTAATCTAAATAATATATTCACAATTGTTAGAAGTACTAATTTCAACCAGGAATTTTAGATACTTAAGCACAAAACAGTGTTACCTCCCTTGGACTAAAAATGTCTTCTTGAAAATTCTCTTGAGATTTAATAATTAGTTAGCTGTAATTATCGCCTATGATATAACTCCACCAAACGTGGAATAAATAAAAACGGTTAAATCAAGCAATTCCTCCAACTACAATCAACAAATCAAGTGTATTTCTAACTCACCACTAACATGAAAATATTCATATAATTATAATTCTTCTAATATAATGATTACACATAATTACTATGTTTCTCCTTTAAAAATATATTCAACACACGGAAGGATAGTTAACAAATAGTCTAGTCACTCTCAACCAATATTTAAACTGGTTTTAAATAATTGTTGACTGTTGATTAATGAAACCCTTTTTATCATATTTGACGCCGTTATTACCACATAAGATTGAATGATCTATCGATTTGATTGCCGATCTCGTTTTTAAGAAAGATAGATTCTGAACTAAATTTTTCTTCTAAGGACTCTATAGAATGCTTAAAAAAATGTTTAATAGTGATTTCTGAGCGAAGATGTTTTCTTAAGATTATTTACTCAAGAACTATGATAAATCTGAAACATGCTCATAATTATATTTCTTTATGTTAAATAAATTTTACAAAAATATAATCTGACACTAAATTTATTTGCTTTTTGCAAAGGAAAAGACTTCTTGTGTTATTTATTTTCGGAAGGAATATTTGGAAATCTATTGAGGATGTTTTTAATATATCAAATAGTAAACTGTTTACATATATATATATATATATATATATATATATATATATATATATATATATATATATCATATACGTGTCATATACGTGTGTGTATGAGATAAATATGATATATATGTATACATTTGTATATGAGATAAATTGTGAGTTATACCTAGGTAATAAAGTAGGTATATATTCGATTAAATAGTGCTGGATATTTTATACTTCTGAGTAGAGTTTTTGTATTTATAATTATGAATTCTAATCCAGTTATGCCTATTTGTTTATTCGTTTGAAGTCAGTTTCTTGCATTAACATGATATAGCCTACAACTTCTACTAAAAATTAATAGAATATACATGTTTATGATCTTGGCCTTCATGTAGTATGCCCTAATCGCGTTATTTTGTATGACTGTCAGTAGCAATTCGGTTTATTATTTAAAAGACTCTATGTATTTTCTATTCTTCCTATTTGTTATTTTCTCTTTTATTATTCCCGATTTCCGCATTGCTCACTCAAGTGCTGTCTATGGTAGCGATAATCAGCTTTTCTTTATTTGATGTATTATTCTATACCTTTACTTGCATAGTCTACAAAGTATTCAATACTTATGAGTCTTCTTTTTCTGTCTTTCCATTTAACATAAAGTCGGTCAGCATTATTCTTCGGGTGTAATGTCTTGCTCATAATCATTAGGTTTCCGATACTTTTCTATTTGTCGTTGAGAATCCTATCACGAGTACTACCGATGTTTTAATTTCATTTGTTAGATTTATACTATTTAATTTTGTTTAAAGATGTTTTATAATTTTTCTGAGTAATACTTTTTTTATTATCTCTCTCAAATTTTTGGATGTTGTACGCTTAGAGGATGTCCAAGTATTTGTAGCCCTTAAAATGATCTTATTAACTGACGATTAGGATAGGTTTATATTGTCCGTTACGCCGAGTTGTTCTTTCTTCATCTTTAATGATGCACATATTCGATCCAACATTTATTTCCTATTTGCTCAATATTAATTCTAGCCGTGCTTTTCAGTGTTTATTGCTCCTTGTTCTCTTTTGATAGTAATTCTGTGTAATCCATGTACATGAGATTATTTCCCTTGATGGCCATTTTCTATGGTAGAAAACGCGGTACCATACACTTTGCTCCTAGCCAAAAGGTCAGGAACAGACTGACCAACAAAATGAGACTCTTATAGAGATGCTAGGACGTATTTAAACTAAGATGCGTCAATTCAATTAGCACGTTCGGCGATGCCAATGCTTCTTCTATATAAAAAGTAAGGAAATACGGACAAAGCTTATCATGGTGATACATTGACGCATCTTACAAGGGTTGTAGGTGCTTCTACTCGAGCAAGATTTTCAATCAACGAAATGTGCGCTTACTTCTGCACTGTTGTTTTTCTCTTTTGTTTTGATGCCTTTAAATTTTTGACGTTACTTTTAAAAACCGACGCTTTTACGGCTGACCTCACAAATGAGTGTCGAAGCGATTTCCAAGAGATGATTCCATTATATAGCCAATTACAGCATTTGTCGCTTAAGTGGATCGCTTTAAGAAATCTCTTCAATTACGCGTCTCTGGCAAAAGCCACGCTTCATTATTCACAAACACAACAGAAAACAGAGTCAAGACATAAAACAAAAGCCCAAAGTGATAGTTTCCTCAATTAAATAGATAAGTTTATTAATTATATCTATTCCGAAATAGAAAATAAGCAATCAAGAAGTGATCATTTTCTTCTCATTTTACCATTGATATATCAGAACAGATTATTTCAAGCCGTTAATAAAACACAGTGAAACGCCAACCCAAACACACCCACCCACACACACGCACACACACACACACACGTATATATATATATATATATATATATATATATATATATATATATATATATATATATATATATATATATACATATTAATTTTCCTCGGTGAGACTAATCCCTATATACTTTTTCTAAAAAGATATATATATTATTTCATATTAAGCTGATGTTTAAATACTGCAGTTAAACATAAGTTAAATAACGTGAACAATCACACTCGAGACCGCCATGTCGCCTCCCTTTTCATTAGCTACTACACAGCGATGTAGGGGAGGACGCAACTCTTTTCGAAGGATTACTCCACCTACCCTTGATCTTCAACTTATAATGCTGAGTTCTTAGTAAGTACCATTTTTATAGTCTTCGGCATGAGTCACCCAAGGATTGAACTCTGGTTTTCCGGAGCATTAGCGAGCATTCTTAGCATTATTCCAAATGGGCAGCTAAACATAAGATCAATAATCAATAGGTTACATTAATTAAAACTTTCATATATCAATAAGATATCATTGCAAATATTCAGCCCATACTAATTACAATTTAAAATATTCAAATTGAGTTCCGGAAAGGAATATTCAACACGTCATCTGTGTATACGCACCTTTCTAAGATTCATCCATATCCTTTATCAAATTTACATTTTAGTAAAATTCCCGCCATCAGTATGTTAAAATATATCTTAAGAATCATATAAATGTTCCAGTAATTATTATAAAATATTCCTTTATTCAGGAGTCACAGTAGATCTGTTCCAAATCATTCTTTTTTAATAAAATATTTGAACTAATCTAATATTAATCAGCATTATTTCTTGAAAAATAATAGTACCAAATATAATTTACATTAAACAGAATAGCAAGAAGAAAAGGAAAAAAGAAATCCAATTCAAATATTTTGGTAGGACAGAAATCAGAAAAAATGTCAATAGCCACCATTAATTAAAAAAAAAATTGCAAAAGCGAAACCATAATTTGTAGGAGTCCTTATGTTAAAAATCAAAAACACTCATCTGGGTGTGCTAGAGGGGTTATATACAAAGATTTGATGACTTGTCTTTAGTTATGTTACATGATTAAATCACTTAGTCATGGAAAAGTTGTCAAGCGCTGTAAGTAAATTTGACTAAAGTATTTGAGTTCAATGAAATTCTGACAAGAATGTAACAGTCAAATATAGACTATCCAATAGTTTAGGATTGTTGTATAATAATACCTTCTTCCAACATAAAGAATACTCAAAATAATGGAATTTTAATAGAGTTCTGAAATTAGTGATGCAGATTTTCTGTGTAGTATTCAATAGGGGTTATAAAAATGGTTTTGTGAGGACCAGGGTTAGAAATTGTTTTAGGTGATTTTGAATGTAAGGTATTTGAAGTGAGTTGTTATAGTACTGGTCTTCTTTTAGCTAAGATGACTTGGTTATTGGATGAGTGAGGTGTGTCAGTTCTGGCTATAAAGTTGATATATCTAAATTTTCATTTATGTCTTCATGTCGAGATAAATTAGTTTATCGAATTTATAATATTTTTACTCTTTGCAGCAGTAGTTATCATAACGGCTTCTAATGTACATAGCAGAACGTAGATCCTGGAATATAGGACCTATAATATTTCAAGATCAACCAGTGCAAAGAATAACCAATATTTTTCGTTTAAATTCTTGATTAAATTAGTTCCTGCTATTAAGTCGTTATTTTTAAAAGAGGAAATATGGTTGGATATGCGATTTTTATTGGGAAAGCGCTAACTAATATTTAAGTATAATTTTATGGAGAATGATTATTGCATTAGGTATGTTATTTATAGTAGTAAATTCGTCTTGGCTCTGTATGCTTAAGTTTTGATTAGAGGTTAAGTTAACATTGTTTGATGGTTAAGTAGTGTAAGGAAGTTACAGCTAGATTGTTATAAACTGGTAAAGAAAGGTAATTGACTCTAGGAGTAATATTTTGAGATTGTGATGCGTGTAGGGTTGAGAATGTTTAGGGTTATCGGGTAGGGAAAGGTCACGTGTATTTGTGATACTTTGTTGATTAGTGCAGGTGTATATAACGTATTTATGCATACAATTATGTAAGTGTAACATAAACAATTATTAATAGGAGTTATTGGGAGTATAGATATCTGTGCAAGTTTCATTTTCTTATTTTTAGAACGTATTATAGGTTAGACATTATAGAATATTAGACTTTCATAGAATTTTTGTTCAGTATAGTGCTATAGCTATGCGGACGCTTAAAATATTTTCTATAATTTTCAATATTTCTCGAGGGATATTAGTTTGAACATTGCTATTAAAAGGTTGGTTAAACCAAACGTTGTTCTTTCTCCTTAGTCGTTTATGTTGTTTAAGTCTTTGAAGGTCTGATTGCTTGACATTGTTAGTAGGGTTCCCAGGTCCGTTTTTATAAGCGTTGCCATTTTATATTATTCTGTTTTCTATCTTTTACTTTCATGTTATCTGTAATTAGGCTCGAAGTTCTTTTTCCAGGTAATGGAGTTATTTTTATATCTAATTTTATCATTGTAACCCGAGTTAAGTAGGGAGGTATGGCAGAAATTCTAATTTTGGTCGAACATAAATTTATTGGCAGATAGTTTAGATATTCTGTTAGACACTGAAAGGACTATCCATTTAATTCTATATTTTGGGTGGATGGAGAGCTTTTCAACGTAAAATACATTTAGGTTTGGTTTATGGTAGGGACTAAAGTAGTAAAATGTATGTTTTACGTCAAGTCAAACAAAATTAGATATTCTCTTCTCGGGTTCTATAGTTATAGATAGTCCAAAGTTTAAAACATGTATATAATTTCTTAATGGCTTTATTGTATCGTTTCTTGAAAAAAGTGCGGCATCTCTACATTTATCCCTGTAAATGCTCCAACTCAACTTTAAGTTTTGTAGTAAATCAGTGACGCAAGAAGGGTCTGATGTTCCCGTAGTAATATCATAGGTATTAACTGTGTCTTTTCTCGTTCCTAGTTTATTATCGAATTGTAAAAGGAATCCCCTGGCTATTCTATTAATCAAATAACCATATCGGAAAGATCAGAGTTGTGTTTGGCAAAAATAAGTGTTTTATTGAGGAGAATTGGGGAGATAGATTGGTAATAGTTATCTATATCGAAAGTTTTAAAATTTAAAGTGGATTTGTCCTAATAATTTAGAAACCAATGAGTCACCTCATCGGACGATTGACATAGAAAAAAGAGATTTTTTTATCATGCTGGGGATGATTCTATCAAAGATGTTTTTACTAATAATGCCTAAATCTGATTAAAATGGAGTTAAATAGATTGATTATCCTACAATTTCTTTTATCGTCTTTCAAAGTAAATCTCGGGGTTGCCGGAGTTGAAATCTCAGTGTAGTAAAGGATATTCATAAAAGTTAATAGGGATTTGACTTCATTGTTTATACTGTGAACTGTATGATTTGTAGTAATTTTGTATAATTTGTTAGTTTTTTTAATATATATTAGGTTCTTATAAACAACATAGTTCAATTTTTATAGTTTTTATTTTTGTCGGCTGGACTTATTATATCAGAGCGTGTTTTTAACTTATTAGTAAAGTTATTGCTTTTCTTGACACTTAGGTTGGACTGTTTTCTCTGTTATTTTTTCAATTTAATACTTTTGGTGAGGTCGGAAAAAGCATTTTCAAAATCATTGCGGTTTACATTTTGAGTGTAGAAAGTGGATGTTTTTAAACCTATCACAACGTTTATATGACTGATTACCTTCCACTCTTCCGTAAAGACTATGGCAAACATATGCACGGGCTAGGAGTTTATGTTCTGAACACCCTCCCCATGACTAAATAACATAGGTTAGAATCAGTTGACCAGGCCTTCCTCACATAGGTACTTATATTTCCTATACTGCTCTCCGTCGACCCAGGACTGTACCCTGCTTTACTATGTCTCTAAAAGCTTTGATAGAGCACTCTCATTCGATTCGAATGCCCAATTATATGTATTTAGAGATTTTAATGCACACCACCGTGACTGGTTGGGATTTTTCAGCGTTACTGATTCAGCTGGGAACTCTACGTTTAATTTACTCTCAGCTCACGACCTGTCACAGACTGTCACTTTTCTGACCCGCCTTCCTGATCGTGCGGACCTACAAGCCTCACCTCACGACCTGTTCCTGACCTCACTACCCGATGCTTGTGTGGCGAATGCCCATAGCCCGCTCGGAAACTCTGAAAACGTTGTGGTAATGATACTTATCACCTTAAAAACTCGTCCAAAAGTTGAAAAGCCGTTGCTCAAAACGACGAGAAAATATAAGCAGGCTGATTTTGAATCTCTCACGGATAACATCAGCGATGCCTCATGGGGTGTAACCTTCCCACTCCCAGTGTGCAAATGAGGTAACCGAATTGGTCAAAGCTAGCATTGATGTTATCTCCCCACGCGAAAATTCTTCAGCAATCCCCACCTCAGAATGTGTAGCTGCTATTGCTGAGAGCCAGAAGGCATTCTGAAAATTCAGCCGCCATAGGTCAACTGTGAATAGACAAAAAATTGTAGAGGCAAGAAATGATTGTAAAGTAGTGATAGATGAAGCAAACAGCAGGTATACAGTGATAACCAAAAAACGAATTCCTTCACAGAAACAAGGTACTCGTGATTTCGAGAAAATCTTCAATAGTGTGATGAACAATGGACAATCGACAATTCCCCCACTATCAAATCACAACGATGTTGTTTGCACGGCAACTGATAAGGCTGAACTACGTGCCCAGCGATTCGTCTTAAACTCCGCTTTGGACTTTGGCAACCCACCCCCTCCCCAAATTCCCATTGAGGACCGAAGCCACTCTTGATAACCTGATCATCACCCCATCTCAGGTCAGAGACATCATAATAAAACCTTGATCCCTCCAATGCGTGTGGGCCTGGTCTTATACCAGTAATAATACTAAAGAAATGCTCTGCCGAGCCAGCCCCTGTCTTCTCCAAACTATACAATAAATGCCTTATTGAATCTTGTTTCCATGATAGTTGTAAAATTGCTTCTGTGGTACCAGTCTTCAAGAATTTTGGAGATAAAACTGATCCTCTAAACTACCGCCCAATAAGTCTACTCTCGATCCTTGCTAAAATCTTTGAATCATTAATCAATCTAACGATAGTCTGGCACCTAGTTAACGCTAAACTTCTTTCTGATCATCAATATGGATCTAGACAATCACGATCTACCGCAGATATCCTAACGGTCATCTCTGAACGCATATATCATACACTGCACAAGGCAGCTGAAGCTAGGGCGGTAGCGCTTGATATATCCAAAGACTTTCACAAGGTCTGGCATGAAGGGCTTCTCATAAAACTGTGCTCATATGGTATTACTTGACAAATATCTAAGATAATTAGATCTTTCCGAACAAAAAGAAAGATCCAGGTTGTCCTCGATGGCCGTTAATCTAAGCAACACGACATGAATGCTGGTGTACCCCAGGGATCCATTCTTGGACCTCTACTGTTGCTGATGTTTACAAATGTCCCCCCTGATGTCATAGGGACAAAGATAGGAATATTTGCTGACGACACCACGCTCGACTCTCGTCATGTGGGCAAAATCGACGCGCACATATCTGAGGCAATAGCTGAATCCTTAGAAAATGATCTCCGGTCTGTAGTGGATTCGGGTAATAAATTGATTGTAACATTTAATGCTGCTAAGACAAAGCTCCTTTACTTCAATAACTACAAGAAACCTCTTCAGCCACCGATTGTGATGGCAAATAACATCCTACCTGAGAGTTCAACATTAAAACACCTCGACCTAACTTTCACAGATAACATGAATTGGAATAAATACATTGAAGACATTGCCAGAGCTGCTGCAAAGACGGTTGGCTCCCTCTACCGTGCTAGTAAATTTCTCACACCTGATATTATTCTATATCTCTACAAAGCCACCATCCGCCCATGCGTGGAGTATTGTTGCCCAATTTGGGCTGGGGCATCATCCACTAGTCTCTCTCTCCTAGACACGGTCCAAAAAGAGTCGCCAACTTTATAGGTCCCTCACTATCCAGCAAGCTCCAGCCCTTGTCCCATCGCCGCGATGTCGCTTTGTGCCTGCTTTAGAAGTACTTCAATGGATTGTGCTTTGATGAACTTGCTGCTCTGGTCCCCCCACGACGTAAATTCACTAGAGTAACCCGTCAATCTGCCAAATCCAATCCATTTACTGTTGAGGTTCCCGGGTGCCGAAGAGCTTTCTACTCCAAAAGCTTCTTTCCTCGTACTGCTGACCTCCGGAAATCCCTCCCTGCTCCCTGTTTGCTTGACGGTACTGACATGCAGAAATTTATTAATAATGTAAACAAACATCTCGTTGCACAGCTCCTAATTAAGTTTGACCCAAAAAAAACTTTCACCTTTTTTTTAGTAGCCCCTTACGTCTACAGTAGTAGCCTGCCTTGTTTGGGGTTAACTATGTTATAAAAACAAAAACAGTAACGGGATGTTGGTATGTTTCTAATTTATTATGTTATCTTCGTGAGTTCATCGGAAGTGTTGATTCCAGATGGTTTCTAATAGGGAGTATTAGTAGTAATTTAGTAGTTGGGTGATTTAGAGTTCAAATAATAGTGGAAAGCTTTCCATCTCACATTTAAGAGAAATTTATTAACGGATTATATGAATTTGTAGAGTAAGGCTTCATTTGAACGGATGGGGATATTTTTAGCAGATACTGGGAGGAATCCATTGTTGAACATATCAAAGATAGGTAAAAAGATCAACTAAATAGGAGATTACGATAAGGAACAGGATAATAAAGCTATGATGGATAATTTTAAACAAAACCTGTGATTAAAAATGATGCTCGATATACGAGATAGAGCAATTATATAAACAAGTAAACAATGAGAATAAAAATTGTGCAAAACACAATATCTATTATACAATCAGTTGTTTAAAACCAGGGGTTTAAAATACAAAACATTTATTTATTCCTTCCTTAAGCCATGGGTTTTAAAGAATGATATTTTATCGCCAAAGAGCAAGCAGATAAGTTGGTAAAGGCGAAATGACCAAAAGTAAAAATCTTAAAAGATACAAAAATAAAAATAATATAAAATTTAAAAGAAATATTGGCAAATGATCTCTGTTTAAAGTACAATAAGAGTTTGTAGAACCAAATTTGAAGTAAGGTAATATCATGTTGTATTTTAGGAAAAAATAGCATCTGCAGGTGTAACGATCTGTTCTGTAAGGAATAGTTCTGTGTGTTGAAGTTTAGGATGTCAGCGGCATGTTAAAAGTCATTTGGGTGAACTTCTATGGGCTTTGTAAATAGAGTTGTTTTGAAGTTATTCAATGCAAAATGAACTGATAAGTGGTATTTTCAATGTAAAAAGCTAGCCGTAAGAAAAGCCAACAGAGATAAAAATAGAATAGAAAAAACAGGTAGCAGTGAACAAATACGGTGGGGTGGCAATATATATATATATATATACAGGGTGTTTCAAAAGTCTTGGGAACATAACGATTTTTAATAACTCACAAACTATTAGGAGTTGAAAAATGAAATTGGTACCGTTGGAAAGGTTAAAGTTTCAAGTTTTGTGGGGAATCTTCAAAGTTGCTCAATATGAGCAGCATTCGTTACACGGCAGACATCTAGTCGATAGTCCATTTCCTGCCAAACGCGTTCCAGCATCTTGACGTCAATGGTTCCCACAACTGCAGTTACTCGAGCTGTTAGTTCGTCAATATCTCTTGGAAGGGGCGGCACATAGACTTGTTGCTTGACAAAGCCCCAAAGGAAAAAGTCACACGGGGTAAGATCTGGAGACCTAGGAGGCCAGGGCATGAGAACGTCATCACCTCGCCCAGATCTCCCAATCCATCTACCAGGCAGCCTTGTGTTAAGAAACTGCCTTACTCTAAGACTCCAGTGTGGTGGTGCACCATCTTGTTGAAAAATGAAGTCATCAGATTCTGCTTGTTCCAACTGAGCCATTAACCAGTCTTCCAGCATGTTGAGATAGGATTCACCAGTGATAGTTGCCTCTTCAAAGAAGAACGGTCCATAGACACCTTTCTTGGAAATTGCACAAAACACGTTCACTTTTGGTGAATCTCGCTCGTGCTCAAGAAGTTCATGAGGATTCTCAGTACCCCATATGCGAGTGTTATGCTTGTTAACTTTGCCATTCAGATGGAAGGTCGCCTCATCGCTAAAAACAAGCCGGTCATCAAAGCCGTTATCTTCCAACTTCTCTTGCATTGCAATGCAAAAGTCACGGCGAAGTGGCTTATCAGTGTCCTTCAACTTTTGGACCAACTTGAGCTTGTAAGGTACCATTTGCAGTCGTTTCCTTAAGACACGCCAGACAGTTGCTGGAGCAAGCTGAAGTTCCCTGCTGGCTCTTCTCACTGATTTACGGGGGTTCCGCTGAAAGGCTGTTCGAACTTGCTCAAGACTTTTGAAACACCCTGTATATATATATATATATATATATATATATATATATATATATATATATATATAAATTAGGATTTTTTAATGAACACTATACCTTATTATAATCATCAGAACATTCGGTTTCACAGAAGGACTGGAAACCCAATTCGCAGGTAGGTAATAATAGTATCTACCATTATCATTACATAACTAATTACACTATTACGATATCGGCTAACGAACTGGTCACGAACGTACCGATGAATGAGCATACTTATGTCTAGTGTCCATTTAAAATATAATTATATATATGCTCGTGCAGAAGTAATTGAGCATTTTTCTTATTTTGTCTATAACACTGAGTACACTATATATACATATTTCCTTTTTTTCGTTAATCTTACTTCAGTGTTAGTTCTCAGAAATCAAGATACATAGATATGCGGGTGTTCCATTAAAGTTCTCCTTAACCCTATTAACGTTGAGTTAATAAAGAAGTGAAGAACATTACTATATCGTATAAGCCTGTGTGTATCCATACCGAGGAGATCTTATTTGGGCTTCGAATACTATGTTAGTTTAAATATTAAGTCAGGATTGTCCTGTAGGGGGAAGTATCGCCATGTCATTGTGTCTAAAAAACCGCTGCACAAAAGACCTTACACAGTGTCTAATAGGCATTTAAATTCTCTCCCAAGTAGGCATCCAAATACTCTCTCTCTCTCTCTCTCTTTCTCTCTATGTGTGTGTGTGTGTGTGTTATCAGACGACCACTCAGTGACAAATTTGATTATGATCATTGTGAATAACATGGCACGTAATGTAAAGTGATGTCTGGAAACGTGGCCCACCATACATTGCCAAATATTTTCTCATAAGATGCTAAAACAAGTAATGAATATGTGATAAAACAGAAAATGTCTCAAGTTAAACACTGATATTTATCTAGTCATATATAAAACTGAACCCTAAAAACAACTCCCATAAACAAAATACTATTACCGTAAAGATATTTTAGTCCGGCTATGACTACATTTGATGGAAGAGGCTGAAAACATTTTTTATCTTAGATGCAACCAAGCATCTTTTTAAGAGAGTCTGCTCGTCCGTCGTTCGGTATGTCAAGCCTAAGTTTGAAATGAGATTTTCATCAGTTAGCGCACACGCTTAATGAACAGACGCACCCTAAAACATGTTTCTTGTCCCTATTTACCCGCTTCCCCACGAGGGGAGGTTTAGACACAAACTCGATTTTTAATGCGTAGAAAATCCAGCTCCCACAAAGGGATCCTTTAGATTGTGACAACAATAAAAAATAACCTCAGTCTACAAGTATTCCTCTTTCATTGAACGAGAACAGAGCAGATCTAGTGTAGTATCAGTACACATACTGTAATAAAAAAACACGTGTTACTTGGAAGCCAAGCTTTATTCAACTAAAAAAGGAATACAAAATGATGGCAGATATGGCCAGTTTTAATACGCGTCAACTAACGACTTCCGGCTCCGGGAGCACGTATAGAAGTCCATACGAATGTAATATAACATTTTTCCTTGCTAGAAGGAAAAAAAACAGTGTCTTCAATAATTTAAGGTTTAGCTTTTTTTTTTACTTTTGTCTTTTCCTTTTACTTTTTTTACCTATACGAAAGTAATATTACATTCCTTCAAAATATATATATATTTGTACTTGCTACTCCATATCGATTGGGATGTTTTGGTACCCGACTGGATCGCCTTAGTTCAGGCTGGGCCAATGTATCATCATAGGCCCCGTTATGACATAGCTTTGGTACCTGACTGGATCGCCTTAGTTCAAGCTGGACCAACGTGTTATCATAGGCTCCGTTATGGCATTGTATATTATCCTGTACAAAGTGGCTCCGTCTCTCCTGTTCCTCAATAGGAGACATTAAAATTGTCTGGGCTTTGGGACAAGGTGCTAAGTCACGAACAGACACAGTAGAGTTTCGTCCATCTGGGTACCTACCTCTTCTGTAGAAAAGGGGAGATTCCTTGCTCTTACAAAATGAAGCAGTCGAATTATCCCCGGATGACACAGTCCATTGTGGAAGTTAGCGAGTGTAGATGTATTTAAGGTTGAACAAGTGTATGCTCGGGAAAACGTGTCAGGGACCACATTATCTTTACCAGGACGATACTTAATAGTGTAGCTGAATGCGACAAGTTCCAGTCTCCATTCCTGGATTTTTGCATTCTTAATTTTCGTACGTCTTTTAGTATCGAACATAAAGGCTACTGACCGCTGATCGGTAATCAAAGTAAAGTGGCTTCGTGCCAGATAGTGGCTCTATTTACGCAATGCCTCAATAATGGCAGTCGCTTCTTTTTCTACGATGTGGTATTTTAGTACACTGCCCTCTAGTGTTCTAGACATAAAAGCCACACGTCGTCCTCCTTGATTAAGAACGGCAGAAATCGCAACATCGGACGCATCACACTCTACCTCAAAGGGCAAGTTTTCATCCACCGTCTGCAAAGTAGACTTTTCCAATTCTATTGTCAGCAAGTTGAATGATTTCAAGGACTTCTCTTCTAATTGGAATTTTCCCGCGTTTCTTAGCGGTTCAATTTTATTAGAAAATTCAGGTATCCATTTTGCATAGTACGCAAACATTCCAATTATCCTTTTAAGTGATTTTAAGTTCTCGGGTGGATGAAGCTCCTTTTATGGGCGAAGTCACTCTGTATCAGGCTTGATGACACCATTCCAAACACAGTACCCCAGCAAGTTAATAGAGGACACGGACTTTACAGTATTAAGAGTAAGGTTTCTCCGACCGACAGTGTCTAGGAACTGCTTTACATTTTCATCATGTTTCGCCTAAGTATGTCCTGCAATTGTTACATTGTCAAGGTACGGGAAAGTACCACGCAGGTTCCCCTCTTTTACTATACTGTCCATAGCCAGCTGGAAGGCAACTACCCGATTTTTAACTCCAAACGGAATTCTACAAAACTGATACAAACAACCATTTGCCTCAAACGCGGTATACTTTTTATCAGCCTCATTCAGCGGCACTTGGTGGTAGGCACTTTTAAGATCAAAAGTGGAGAATACCTTGTATTTTTCAAGATCATTCACCATGTCGTCTACCATTGGCAATGGGTAGGCATCTAACTCAGTGTATTGGTTAATTGTTTGGGAATAATCCACACACACCCGCTTTTTATGTCGGTGGGTGGGGTCCTTCACTACCACTACTTGGGCTCACCATGGTGATATGCTGGTTTCGATTATGCCCTCAGAGAGTAAATGATTAACTCTCTCTGCAATGAATATCTGATCGTCCTTGCTAAAACATCTGGATTTGGCAGCTATTGGTTTGCAGTTTGAAGATACATTTTGAAAAAGGGACGGCTCTTCTATTTTTGCTGCGGCCAATGCACAAAGGAGGGGGGAGCTCTATCTATAGTTAACTCGGGACGGGGCCCGCCGTATTTAAAAGTTACACTTTGATGTTGACGCAAGAAATCCTGGCCAAGTATTAAGTCTGAACACAGATTTTTCAGAATACCAAGCCGTGTAGCAACGTAGAACTGGTTATTAAGACCGAGAGCTAGGTTAACAACAACATAGCCCTTGGAACGAGTATTCAAGGATTTCTGAGCCATAGAAATGTCTTTATTAGACGGATAAACTTTTAGTTTTAGTTCCTGCACAATTCCTTCGTAAAGAATCCATGAGAGCACTTAATCTTGTCCCGTTAATAGTCACATGCGTTGTAGCTGGTGCGAGTCCTTGTGGTATGTTGGTAAATGTGGTCAGTAAGTGAGAATCGATCAATGTTGCCACTGAACTTGAAGACTTAGATTTGTACACGCTGGCATAATGTCCTTTCTTGGAGCATTTATTGCAAGTAGCCTCGCGGGCGGGACAGCTATATCTTGAATGATAGGAGAAACCACAAAAGAAACATTTACGATTCTTATATGTTGCAGCTGTAGCCGATTCACTGGGAGGAACTTGAGGACTAGAACAACTGCATTCACATACCCGTAGTGATCCTGGGTCCACGACCGTAGCCAGGTAGGTATCCGGAGTTGCATACGCATCACTATTACGCTGGGCTTTATCTAACGCAGAGGCTTGACTGTACGCCGTCAGAAGGTCCAGCGTTTTATTTTCTAGGAGCCGCTGTCGTATTGAAGGCGAGGATATTCCAGAAATGAATGCGTCACGCCTTGCCTCGTCGCTACACTCCTCTGCACTGTGGTCGCGGAAGTTGCAATTCCTTTTTAGTTTTTTCAATTCTCGGAAGAATTCGTCCATCGTTTCTCCCGGCTTCTGCCGTCTGGTCGCTAGTATATGTCTTGCAAAGACTTCATTCGGTTCTTTAATAAACAAGCTGTCCAACTTTGCTATAGCAACATCAAAGTTCGTACATGTCTCTATAAATTCATAAACATTAGAGCTCACACAGCTTAACAAGGTTCTGTATTTGTTAGGTATCCTATCTTCATAATCTTCAAGGTAATTACTTAATATTGCACGCCAGTGTCGGTATTCTTTGACAGCTGTCGGTAGACTTGGATCAATGTCTAGGCTTTTTGGTTTCCATGTCACATCCATCTTAGTATCGTGGTAGACATCCAAATAAAAAGAAGTTTCAAAAAAAAAAATTTTTTAGTTGAATAAATTGTAATAAAAAAACACGTGTTACTTAGAAGTCAAGCTTTATTCAACTAAAACAGGAATACAAAATGATGGCAGATATGGCCAGTTTTAATACGCGTCAGCTAACGACTTCCGGCTCAGGGAGAAGGTATGGAAGCCCATACGAATGTAATATAACACATACTATGCTTTGATCATAGCTAAACGGTTATCAAATATAATCATTTGCTCGACGTGTCTGTGTACAACTTCCTTCTCTAAAAGTTGGAACGTAGTTACTTTTTTACGGATTTGTTTCTCTAGATTTTCCAATGTTATTTTCTCTTACACAGTGAAACTAATGCAGCGTTCAATATTCATTTATGCCGAACATCAGAATTCCGTAAAAAATTCATACTTACACGAGTTACCTGACCAAACGCAAATTACACGAACCTGGCTATCATTTTATTCGGTGTCTGCGCGTTTGGAGAGTGTTTTCGGCTATCGCTATAATTGTGTTTACATACGAATTTTCTCTTTTTAACCTGACACTTTAAAGTATGTTGTTCGACGCAGCCTCAAATCCCTGTAAGGCACACTCTCCGTTCAATGGTCTGTCAGGCTGCAGATTAAAAATATATTTACATAAATAAATGCTTTTCGTATTAGAAATTTATTTCCGACAGTGTAGAGCATGTTATGTATTAATTTGCCATTTTGTTTATGCTATTGTTTGCGCGGATACTATTACAAAAGATATTTATTTACTTGGAGAAGCTAAACAAACAATACCACATAGTGAAATCCAGTACAAGACTGTTATTTCACTTTGCGATATTCCTTGTTTATCTCAAGCCCCGAGAACTAAATAACTAGCTTGTTTAGTAATAGCAAACAATGGGATACACACAAAAGAAGCTTAATACATCACATACTGTATAACTAAATGCACAAAATGACATATATTATTTCATATGCGTCAATTCATTTCTATTAGACGCTCCATCTGTCGGACTATCGGTGACTCTATAGTTTGAAATAGCACTTTCGTCGATCTCTCACGCTTGAATTGGAAGTAATATTTTCGTTGATCTGTCTTGCTGAAAATTGAGATGATACGTTCATTTGTTTGTCATGCTTAAGCTTGAAAAAACATTTTCTTCGCTGAGTCACGCTTAAATATAAACAGCGCTTTCTTTGGGCCGTTACGCTCAAGTTTTAACTAGCATTTTAGTATGTCTAACATGCTAAAGTTGGAAATATTATTTCCTGGCCTCCGTCACGCTTAAGGTTAAAACCACATTTTCTCCAGTGTGTATCACGTAAGTAAAACTAGCGCTTTATTTGGTTCGTCACGCTCACAGTTTAACTAGCATTTCGGTTTGTCTAAACGGCTTAATTTTAGAATCGTATGTTCTGTCCGCTGTCACCTTTCAATTTAAATAGTATTTTTATTGCAAAAAACACAGTTTGAACAGGCGTATCTTAAGAATATCTGTTATCGTATTGCTTAGACTCAGTTCTTATAGGATCAAATACCATTTGCAAAGAATCCAAGCCTAATGGATGTCGCAAACTTCTGTCGCTTTCATTGATAAATCCTTGCTTTTCTAAGTGAGCAAAAGCGCTACTTCATCTCTAAATCCGCATTGGAATTGTCTCATATTGTTTGTCTCTTAATCTAATATACTCTGCTTCTTTTAATGTCCCAACATCTCAATTGTTGTTATTCCTCAGATATGGTCTGCTAAGACAATAGTTTTACGTAACTTTCGAACTTTTATATCTCGAGGTGAAACTCCAATAAGTTACTTAAAAAATATAGTGAAAATATTTAAATAAGTTTCATACTTGGCAATAGTATAATTTAATTTCATTGAGACAACTTATTTCATTCATCAAAGTAGTGAAGTGAATAATTAATATTTGTCTGTCGCTAATTTTGTTAACATCAGCTTCTACTCGTCTTTTAAGTCGAAGGTAAAGGGTCAGCTGAAGTAGGAGGTTACCAGGTATAGATATGTAATTATCGGCTCGTGACCAATATTATAAAGTCATAAAAGGATCAGAATTATGTTCCCATTATTAGAATCGATACACTTTTGTGTAATATAAGTTTAGGTTAAATCACATTTAAATAACCGTAACAGAAACCCAGTGAGGTTTTATGCTCCCTCGCGACTTCTGTAATATGTGTAAAGATGAATATACCCACTTAAAACAATTAGAGCATTTATTATATCATTCCTTTCCTAATTATATTCACTTGTTAATAAACAAAAAGCGAGAGCCTAGAGTAATCCTTTAAACTATGAACGGATAATTATAAATTTTAGAATATATATTCTAGGCAACACGGTGTGTAACATGAGCATACTATTCTTTGGTAAATGTTAACATTAGGGGTTGCACATATAAAAAAGTTATTTCTCATATAGTTTATACCATTTTTAGTTGAACATTTTTTTTATAAACCGATCATCATAAATTTTTGAATATATATCATCAGCAATCTCGTGAGTAACATGTAGACATTAGTTTTTTGTAAACTCCGCCAGCTAGGAGGTACGCCTACCCCAAATTTCACCTGCCCCTAACTTTGAAAATAGTTTAGACACAAAAAATTAAATAAAGAAAAGAATTGCTCTACATAAAATGTTGAGTTATATTAAGTAATACATTTTTAAAAGTATCGGTGCACACATAAGCGTCAATATTATGTATGTGCTTTTTTAAATCTTAAACTATTGAATCTATAATTATGAATTATGGAATATGTATTCTAGGCAACATGATGCATTTCGTTTGTACATCATTTACATTTTTGTAAACTTATACATACATATATATATATATATATATATATATATATATATATATATATATATATATATATCCACCCCGTGTGTTCTCAACGACCCAGTATGTACGGGCTACCTAAGATTCATAAGGAGAGAGTTCCATTGAGACCCATTCTGTCTATGATTAGTTCTCCTCAGCATGAGCTGGCCAAATGGCTTGCAGATATCCTTGATCCTGTCTTACATAGATTTTCAGTTAATTGTATTGCGGATTCTTACTGTTTCGCTTCATTTTTTTAGCGATTTGGAATGTGATTAGCAAACAAACTTTTTATGTACATTTGACGTTACCAGCCTATTCACTAGTGTACTTTTCAATGAAACCATTGAAATATGTGCTGGCGAGCTTTATCATAGCACATTAACCTCTCCCGCCTTTCCGGAAAGCACTGGAACTCATGGAACTGGCCACTACGTCGGCCAGTTTCAGTTTTAACAATACAATGTATCGGCAGGTTGATGGGGTGGCGATGGAGAGTCGTTTTGGTGCTATCTTAGCGAATATCTTCTCAGGTTTTTAGTAATCCTTGCTGTTTACTCGGGTTTTCTAGATCCTTTTGTTATTGGCGTTACGTGGACGATACTTTTGTCATTTTTGAGTCCCGTAACGAGGAAAGGGATTTTTTCCTAAAATTGAATTCGCTCCACCCAACACTACAGTTCACAATGTCGGAAGAGCAGAATTACTCTTTACCATTTCTGGACGTTTTAGTGGAAAGGACGGGAAACAAATTCACTACAACTATATATAGGAAACCGACGTTTACGGGCCTGTATATCAGTTGGAATTATTTTGTTCCCCATGAGTAAAAATATCAGTTTAGTCAAAATACTTGTTCACCGCGCGCTTATGATTGGCACTGCGAGCAAACTTGCGGATAAACTAAGAAGGATAACTGATATTCTGACTAACAATGGTTTCCCCGAAGGTCTAATTTCTAAATGTATTCATCGAAAACTTGCGAAATTTAATGCCAACATTTTCGTCGGTCCACCCAAATGTTCCGTCTATTTGAAACTTCCTTTTATTGGTTCTATCAGTAAATAATTTTTAGATTAAATTTCATCGGTTGTACCTCGTTGTTTTTATACAGTACAGCCCCGAGTTGTGTTTGACACTAGAACTGCCTTCCAAGCCTTTCAGAAAGATGTACTTCCTACACTACAGAAAAGTTTGATAATATACATGTCAGTGTGAAGCTTACTATGTTGGTCGTACTCTTCAACGCTTGGAAGTCAGAGTGGACCAGCATATCCCTGCATGTTTTCGCAGATCACGTGTCGTAAAAAATAATATATCGACGGGCGTATCCGCGTCTCTACAAAGAACATCCGGGCGTTTACAGAGCACATCCGGGCGCTCAGAAGTCAACGAGTCATCCATTGGACAGCACTTGTATGATAATAAAAAGTGCGGTGAGGCGTATTCCGATGGTTGTTTTCGCGTTTTCACACTGTACACTAGGCCCGTTCCAAACACTATCTTAAGATTTTGGAGGACATGAGTGTTACCATGCGAAAGCCATCGCTCTGTAGGCAAAAAGGGTTGTCTCACAACTTGGATTTATTTTGAGGCCTCTAAAAAAAATACTTTGCCTTTATCACATCCATATATTACCTATTCTTTATATCTTTACGGAATCCGGTTTTCCCTGATTTTTGCACATTATGGCGATATTCAATCTCCCCCATTTTGTGTTTTACTCTCCACGTTGCTGTTTTTAAACGATATTCGCCGACGTTTCTTTTGAAAATGTATCGGTCGAAAGGTACCTTTGAAATTTAGTTCGCTAGTTTTAGTCGAACTTTTGAAATTCTTTTTAAAGGTTTTTAGTCGAATGTCTTCTGAATAATAGTAATATATATATATATATATATATATATATATATATATATATATATATATATATTAGTATTATTTACTTACTAAAAGATTTCACACAAGTCGCTGTCAGTAATTCTTTATTGAAAACAATCATTTGTCTTCTCTTGGGTCTGAGTGATAACAGGTCTCTTCAAATCTCCAGCATGCCCCGCCTCTTTCGTTAACAGTTGCAAGTCATTTTGCCTTATCGCAAGAGCTGTTTACAATTTATATCTTGTTACCTCGGCCATTGGTCCTCTTTAGAATGTAAGTGGCGATAAGCTTTCCTTAGTCATTTTCAGTGCACTGCATACCCTTCCAGTGGTTGTCTGGTTAGTGCTCTCACTACTCGCTCTTTTTATTGTTCTGAACCTTTCATGACCGTTGTGTGTGATACACGCTGTGACTTGTACCGCCACATGTGTTTAAGTGTGTGTGTCTTTTTTGAACTGGATGCCAGTATATGGGATTTTTGGCAGTTTCAGTTACCTTGAGTTCGTGTGATCTTTCAATGTGTTTGTTTTATTTTCGACTTACCTGGTTTCATTCATAGATTATGTAGGTTTGTTTCAGAATTCGAGGATGTTTCTTCAAATTTTAACTCTTTGAACCATTGAAGCGCGCTGTATAGTTCCAGTGTTCCCTTTGATTCCAATTTTACCTAGTCTTTTTTCAGTTTTTCTGGGACTGTTCGTACTCCTCTTACAGTTTTTAACATTATAGTGATGTTCTATATTCATTTTAATTCTCTGACAAATTTCGTTTATTGGCTTGGTTTGTCTACCTTCACCTTGTAATATACTAGCACAGCAACATCTACGGCATTGTTTCTTTCTTTTTTACAATTATCAAGTCTCTTTGCGTTGATGAGCGTGTCTGTTTGTAAAATGCGATTTTGTGATGTTAAGTTTCCAATACCGTTTCCGGCATTTGTCTGTAGTGATTTTCACTAAGGTCTATATTCCCTTCAGTTCTCTTGCAAGTTCAATGCATTTTTTTTGTGTTTCTGCCTCCTTAGTCTCCCCCCCCCTTGTTTTGTTGGGACGGCGAAATCTACGATTTGGCAGTGTATTTCCTTATTATTGACTATTTTAACGTTCACTTTCATTAATTAGGTGGATTTGTTTGTTTGTACCTCAATATGCCAGGGAATTTTATGATTTTTATTTTCCAATGCTGACTCTACCTGAGTCCGTACTATTGTCTATATGTTCAAAGTGCAAACGTTTTTATAGTTCCCAGTGCACTGTCTTTCATATGCAGTCATATCTGTTTTTGTATTCAATTGAGGTTTGCTGCCTTTAATTATTATGAAATTTACTGTTCAGTCTCTTTGTCCACGGAATCTACATTTACTGTTTTCTTGGGTTTTGTCTATTTTGGCTTTGATAACGCGCTGTTCTGTGCTACAGTCAGTAGTAACACCGTTTCTCAGTGTTTTTGCTAGTCATGCCCAGGTGTTTTCCTGTTTCCTGTGATCTGAATTCCAGTGTTTTCGATTAAATAGTTTTCTAGTTTTGCTTTGTGTTATCCTCACAGTGTTCTATGTTTACCAGTCGTCTTCCACCTTCTCTGCTTTCTACCTGGAGTCGGTGAGTATATTCTTTCTGGTGTAGTGAATTATCCATGATCATTAGTTTCTACGTCTTCTTGTCCAGGTGTTCGAGTACTTCTTTCTTCCAGCTTATGAAAAATTCAGAATATCTTACGAGGTATTCTGCTAAGGTGTGTATTCTTATTATCAAGTGTCCCCTATATAATTTAGTTTCTAAGAATGTTCTTGTTATTTTTTCCAATTTTTTCTTTTGATTTGTTGGATTTTATAGTTTTTGATTCCAGAACCTCCTGATAGTAATAGATATCTAGCTGCTAAACTCATTCCTAATATATGAGACGTATTTAACCATAAACTATGATCTTCGAATCTGATCTCACGAACTCTTCATGCATCGTACACGGAAGATGGTTGCCTACATTCTCTTATAATCTTTTATACTTGTATACCTTTTCGAATGTTGACATTATGGTAAATTTTATTTTATAAACATATGAGTTGAATCCCGTCGTTCGATAATATTACCATGTTTTAAGTAAAGAATTATAAAATAATTTTCTCATATGAATCCCTTTGTTTTGAACAATTGACGATTTAATAGATATTGTATTCTACACAATGTTTATTCACATAACTGCAATGAAATGAAAGAGTCATTCTTTGTTTAAATGCTCACAGAAACATTAAGGAATATTAGAGATCGATTGAATAAACATACAATAAGATGAGGCGATATGAATAAATACTTATGGTTAGTGAAAGATGGGTGAGTTGAGTAGTTAATTAGAAATTACGGCTAGTTAGAAAGAATCAAATATAATTTTTTCTAAACAACAACTCTATGACAGAACAAAATAATATTTGGGGCGTATTTTCGGCCATTAAACTATATAACAAAATGCCTAAGCGATAAGAAAGCTTGATAAACTCAGCCTTAGTATGATATATATATATATATATATATATATATATATATATATATATATATATATATATATATATATATTAATATGTGTATACATATGAACTTTAACGTTGTGCCTGTTTGCTTGTTTATTTTTACACGAACACCTCTAATAGTTATAAGGATACGCCCCATACTTATAGAACTAAATTATTCAAAGTACTTAGATAATATATATTCATTTAGTTACGCCAAAATCGTGTGATCTGCATCAGTTATATATATATATATATATATATATATATATATATATATATATATATATATATATATATATTCAATATATATATATATATATATATATATATATATATATATATATATATATATATATATTCAGTATATATAAATATATATATTCAGTATATATATATTAAATTTATATATATATATATATATATATATATATATATATATATAATATATATATATATATATTCAATATATATATATATTTTATATATATATATATATATATATATATATATATATGTTCACTATATATATATATTAAATGTATTTATATATATTAAGTATATATATATTCAATATATATATATATATTCACTATATATAGAGAGATATATTCAATATGTATATATAGTCAATATACATATATATTCAATATATATATATATTCAATATATATATACATACATATATATATATATATATATATATATATATATACATATATACATATACATATATATATACGGACGAACATTTATGTTGCTTTTCCTTGTGATGAATTAGATTTAGAATTCCCATACTATCATTGGATTGGAATGGTAACTTGTGACCGGTCTTGAATGGTTTAGTTTTTGTTTTGTTTTGTTTGGGGAGGATTTCTACATCAATGTGCCGCCAGACGTGAAAGTGTATTATCGCACATTGTTCCTGTTTTTTAATTTTTGTTTTAATGCATTTGGGACCGATTATTTGCTTGTTGGCTTGGTGGCAGAAATAATGCACGAGCTACTTTTCTAAGACATTTTCTAGGACTTGCTTTTTTATCGTTCTGATTTCTTGATTTTTAATTTCAACTTTTATTTTTATTTTTGTCCTCATCTCTTCTAAAGTGACCTCAACTATTGCAACGCCACATTGTGTATTGTCGGCAGTTGAAACCCTTATTCCGGACATTTGATTTCCTTGATGATCTGCCAAGCAAGTACCTGCTTGGTAATGAAACACGTGTAGGAAAAAACATTTAATTTAAATAAATAATATTTGTAAGAAAAAATATATTTAATGGTGATCATTGGTGTCCTGAAAGGAATGCTTTGGTAAGCCTTTATAAAATCACATATAAATGCTCTGTACTCTGTAATCGAGTATCATCGAGCTTGTTTTTATTGGAGGAACCCTGGTATTCACTAAATGATCTCTTTTATAAGTGAAAAATCCAAATCTGTATATATATATATATATATATATTGAATATATATATATATATATATATATATATATATATATATATATATATATATATATATATATATATATATATATATATGTTGTGAAGTTGTTCCACAGTAAATAATAAATAAAGGAAGTCAAGTCGAGGGTTGGTTTAACAAGTGTATTAACAAAGTAAGAAAGTGACTAGCTCTTGGCTAGACAGTTACAAGACTGTGCTTTGTCTTCAGTGTCTCTAGTGACTCGCACTATTTATAGTGACAACCGGTGTAGTTTCTCCTGTGTAAGAACGGCCGGTGTAACACCCCCTTTGAAAATATCCCCTCTGGGGATTAATAACGTTTTTGTTGATTTTTTCTTTCGTGCTTATGATAAATTCGTCCACCTCTGCCTTACTCTTAATTTCATCAAGCGTTACTGGAAGTTCTCTTATTGTGTCACATAACATATTTTTTACTTCAGCTTCCGCTTGAATGGCTGCTATCACCATATCTTCCAATGGTTCTGTTTGCTTAGGTATCAACCTTGATAACCCGTCTGCATGACCAAATTTCTTAGATGGTACATACTCCATTTTAAAATTGTAGTTAAGAAGAATGGTACCCCCTCTTTGGATTCTATTCGCAGTGTGTTGTGGTAGTCCCTTTTTCGATCCGAAAATCGTTAATAACGTTATGTGGTCTGTTTGTAACAGAAATTGTCTACCGTGCAGGAAAAAATGAAATTTATTTACCGCGAATATAATGCTTAGAGCATCTTTCTCAATTTGAGAGTAGTTTTTTTCGGCTGGTAGAAGTGTTCGGGATGCATGGGCTATGGGTTTTAATTTTCCATCATCCATTTTGTGCAATATGCATGTTCCTATACCATAGTTGCTGGCATCGCTTGCAAGTACAATATCGCGCTTGGGATTATAATGTGCCAGAAAGAAGTCAGACGTTAAGATATCATTAATTTTCTGAAACGCTTCTTCGCACTCTTGCGTCCAGACCCATTTTCGGTCCTTCTTTAACAGTTAATTTAAGGGTGATCTTAGTTTATGCATGTTTAGTACGAACACATTGTAGTAATTCGCCAACCCTAAGAAGCTTTGTAGGGACGCAATATTTTCTGGAGCAGGCATGTTCCGTATCGCCATTGCCCTATCTGGGTCTGGTCTTCTTCCTTGCTCATCGATGATTTGTCCTAAGTATTTTATTTTTTCCATGAAAAAGTACATTTCTCATCTTTGATTTTAAACCCATAATCCTGGATTTTTTTGAATACTTGGTTTACATGAGTTTTGTGTTGTTCTTTGCTAATGCTGTTTATTAACACATCGTCCAGGTACCCTTCTGCGAAATCCATCCCATTTAACATCATGTCCATAATTTGTGGAAAAATCGCAGGGGCGACCTTTACTCCAAAAGGAAGTCGGTTAAATTTGTATAATCCCTTATGGGTATTGATACATAGCAGTTTTGAACACTCTTCATCGACAGGGATTTGAAGATAAGCGTCGCTGAGATCGATTTTAGAAAAATATTTTCCTCCACTCAGTTTCGCAAATATTTCTTCAGGGCTTGGAAGAGGGTAATGGTGATCTTTTAATGCCTTGTTCAAGCCTGTGGAAAAATCGGCACAAACCCGAATCTCCTTGTTCTTTTTCTTAACATAAACTGTAGGTGAAGCCCACTCACTGTGATCAATTTTTGAAATGACAGCAGTGTTCTCGAGTCTTTCTAATTCACCGTCTATTTGCTCTATAGCGGCGTATGGAACATTTCGTTTCTTTTTGAACACAGGTAGTTCATTTGTTTTAACTTCAAACTTTGCCACCGCTTTTGTACACCTTCCAAGACCGCCTGAAAATACGTCTGGAAAATTTTCTTTTAATTCCCTCTTGAGTTTTTCTGCCTCCACATTCGAATCCTGAACCTTTTGGCAAAAGGAGCTTAAAGGCAGATCCCATAGGCTAAACTTTTCAATCAGATCAGTCCCAAAAAGGTTATTCGTTTTTCGCATAACAAAAATTTTGGCTTTTACGGTCTTATTCTGGAAAGAAATATTCGTCAATAATTCCCCTTCGAAGGTTATTTTTTCACCACTGACGCTTCTCGCCGTATTTTGTGATTTGATCATAGTGGGTCTCCCAAGCTTCTTCCATGTCTGTACATTAATGATGGAAATGTCAAACCCACTATCAAGCTGTAGTCTTACTTTTTTTTAAGCATTTGGACCTGTACATATTTCCGGATATTTTGTTCTTCAGGTTCAATTTTTGTCAGTTTAATGGCTGTCTTTCTACCAGATTTTTTTCTACAACGTGATGCTTTATGTCCTTTCTAGTGGCAGTTGTCACATTGTTTGAATATGTAGGGACACTCATTGTACCAATGGTTATCTCCACACCTCCAACACGGTCCAGGTGGATCTTTTCCATGTTTTTTTCTCTGGTTATTCATTAAAGTCAATTTTTTCTTCTGATGGATTTTTTTAATGTGCGACACTCCGTTTTCCTCTATGTCATGACTGTCCTGTTTCAACGCAACAAAAAGTTCACAGTCTTCCGCTAAGTTTTGTATTGTTAGACATGGCTCATTTTCGAGTTTATTTAAAACACGACGTCTGATTTCAGAGTCTCTATTTAAGACCAGACCTTGCAAGAATATTAAACATTTAAAATTATCCGATGATAATTCCTCTAATTTAAAATCCTCGCAAAGTGTATTTACTATACTTGCATACGTAATGTAGTCGTGTTCCTCTCTTCTAGTGACATTCATACACCTATATCTCCTGTGGAAAAGAGAAGTTTTTTGTAGAAAACAGTTCTGTTAGTAAAGTAACTGCCTCCTGGAAGTTCAACTCACTGGTCTTTTTTGGAAGGATAAAATTCACGAACTTTGTATGCTCGGCAGCTCCTAATTTTCTTAGCAAAAATCTAACTTTTTTAGAGTCTGTCCATGTACTGCAGTCCGATACAAAAATATCCTCATATCTTCTATAGAAGTGAGCAAAAGTGACATCGTCTTCTGGATTATAATTGAAAATTTCGATAGCGCTCCACACAGCCGTCTGGGAGAATGCATTATGATTCTCGTTTGCTTTCGTTAACTGTGTTGCCTCCAGAAATTTTCTCTGTTCCTCCTGTGTTTTTATCAAGAGTTCTTCGAAGTGTTTCTGCTGTTGTAGCAGTTTTTCTTGGAAACTTTCTTCTCGTGTTGTCGCCAGCTCTTTTTGTTCAGCATGCATTTTTCTTTGGGCTTTTCCAACAACTCTCTTTTAAATTTCTCCTCAATTTCAACTTGTTTTCTTTGAAGTTCCATTTGTTGTTCAACTTGCTGTCTTTGTAACGCAACATTTTGTTCCGTTTGGAATTTAAGTAATTGAAAAAGAGAATCTTTGAATTCAGTGTCCATCATTCACGAATTCAAGTTATGCACCACACAATTTACACTTGTAGAAATAAATCAGTTTTCCCCACAACGTGCTTAATATAATTAGTTTGCTCAACTAATACACAAAACAAGAAATATATTATTCCTTAATAAAAAAAAATTCAATCCCAGTTCTTTTGTTTGAAAAACAAAACTAAGAAAATTTTTTTATTTTTTATTTTTTATATATATGTGTACGTAGTTTTACAAAACCAAGTCCGTCGCTATAAGCCTAATAAGACTAGTTTTATGGGAAATCTTTTTAACCCCTTTTCATTTGTCAAAAATGCGACTTGCTTATTTAACAGTTCTTTGTTAGAAGCACACATGACTTACGCGAATATATTTTTTACTGTCCGTCCTTTGCTCTCGACAATTCTGTGGTAGACCGTTTTAATAAATAGTCAATCCGGATTTTGCTCAAATATCAGATGTTGTCCTAATAATAACGACAAACTTACACAATATCTGTAATAGTTGACGCGGATAACATTTATCTTAACGAGTCAGTGAAACTTGAAGAGAAAAAAAATAAAGGTATCAGTGTATTCAATTATTTCAATAATTGAAAATGTCTTACGCGTTTTTTAGTTTTCGATTTTTGGTAGCAAGTTTTGAATTTGTGTTTTTTGTTTTTCGCTTAACTACTCAGTAGTTAATTTGCTGTTAATCCTTGCGAATCGAAATATCTGACTAAGATGGGTTTTTTTCCGTGAAGATCTTGCAAATAACTTTGGGTGATTTTTTTGCAGTGAAATCGTTTCGATTCCTCGTCGCCAATCTGTTGTGAAGTTGTTCCACAGTAAATAATAAATAAAGGAAGTCAAGTCGAGGGTTGGTTTAACAAGTGTATTAACAAAGTAAGAAAGTGACTAGCTCTTGGCTAGACAGTTACAAGACTGTGCTTTGTCTTCAGTGTCTCTGGTGACTCGCACTATTTATAGTGACAACCGGTGTAGTTTCTCCTGTGTAAGAACGGCCGGTGTAACAATATATATATATATTGAATATATACATACACACACACACACACACATATATATATATATATATATATATATATATATATATATATATATATATAATGGTAATTCTTTTTTTTATTTGCGGGAAACGAAACTGTGCTTCCACGTAGTTTAATACAATAATATTACTGAGACTAATTTGTATAAATCTTACTGTAGTTACATGACGTCTCACCTAATTAATTCTGAAGTCTAAATATTATAAAATGTAAAACATGAAAACAAAGAAAATATAAAGCTATTGTTTAAACTTTGGTTGGAGATTGCAAGACTGTGACAGGGACAAAAGCCGACAATTTTAAGATGCGTTTATCCAATCTACGCATTTAACCAGGAGAATTATATTTTAAACGAAAGTGTGACAAACTAACGAACATGTTATTTAAAAGTAAAGGGTCACGGACTGAGAAAAATGCAATTTCAAAATTGATCATGACAGAAAAAAGAATATAATATTTTAAAATTTAGCCTGCAAGAAAAACGAAAATGTTGTTTTTAATTTTATCTTGTTATAGCAAAATAATTCATTTCAAATTGAGCTTGGAAGAACAAACTAAATGCTATTTAAATCCTAACCGTTGGAGTCCAAAAAAAATGAGCGTTAAATGGCATTTACAAAAATAACAGTTACAAACTGATAAGCATGCTATTTTAAAAACTTTTTTTAGGCTAACGGAAATGTTTTTTTTAAATTTAGTATCATAAATAATTTACAGGATGTTCCAGAAATTTAATATATTGTGATTAAATTGCATTTTGTTTTGAAAGCAAAACTTCACAATTTTGTTGTAATAAGTTTTGATTATAAGTAGTTCTTCCCTGTGTACCAGTATTCTGCGATCACAACTCTATAGTATATAATGCCCTCGATTTATGCACTTTGGCGCTAATTCACTGTGGCTACTCGTATTCTTGGCATTTTGGCTAAGATAAAAGTGTAGTATCTGTTCCGATAGATACTGCACCCCATAGACTGGTATTGTCTTGGCCTTAGGGGCTTGATTTACGCCGGTCTATGGGTCTGTCCTGTGCAGTTCTAGGAGGTCCACCCTCCCAGGCTTCGCCTCCCTTCTTTGGGGAGGAGTAAGTTTATTGCTTACTGCCTGAGGCACCGCCACCAGGGCTGCCAGGCAATTTTTTAAACCCCACTTTCCCGACCCGACGTTGGGTCACATCTTACTTGTGGGAGTAAGATAAACACTGGCCTTGTGCCTAACTCCTGGAGAGGAGTAAATCAATACTCGTATTCTTGGCATTTTGGCTAAGATCAGAGTGTAGTATCTGTTCCGATAGATACTGCACCTCATAGACTGGTATTGTCTTGGCCTTCGGGGCTTGATTTACGCCGGTCTATGGGTCTGTCCTGTGCAGTTCTTGGAGGTCCACAATCCCAGGCTTCGCCTCCCTTCTTTGGGGAGGAGTAAGTTTATTGCTTACTGTCTGAGGCTCCCCTACCAGGGAATGCCGACGGGGCTGCCCAGGCAATTTTTAAACCCCACTTTCCCGACCCGACTTTGGGTCACATGTTACTTGTGGGAGTAAGATAAAAACTGGCCTTGTGCCTAACTCCTGGAGAGGAGTAAATCAATACTCGTACATTGAACTTTGTGAACTTTGTTATGAGCCTCAAAATGTTTTCTCACAATAACGATGTTTTTTATTTCCTGATTGAGTGTGGCTGACGACTGCGGCATTTAATGTTATGTTATGCACTTAGAGGAGCCTGATTTAAGTGTTTTTCCCTGGAAAGTCCCTCTGAAATTGTCATGGACAACTGATTTTGTCATAAAGTAGAATTCTACAATCTTAGTTCACTCCTTCACGGGATATTATATTGCCTGTTCCATTAAAACAGCAAAAAAAGTAACGAGCCTGGAATAATTTGCATATAAATTAGAGAGATATTATTATATCTTATGAAAATACTGGATTCATTGTTGGGCATTATAGTTACAGTCCATCAAATATTGGTCAGGACAAGTCAGTCCATCACTGCAGTCAGTGAGGTGTGTTTCATTGTCTGTCTAGGATTGCCACAATGGCAGTTGCTTGTTGTTGCTGGTCTCTACCTGTGGAAGTTGCTGGTTGTCTTCTAACCTTCGCTTTTGCTCGATTTCAGGCACACCAGTCTTCCCTTGGGAGATATGTTCTATGTAGGAGATGTTTTCTGGGTTTCCGGATTGCTTCGTTCAAGTAGTCATTCCATCTCTGAATGCGTTTGTTTTGTGACTATCTAGGCTCAAGGCTCTAATTGGTCATGAAACAGATTTTTGATTCAAAACAGATTCTTGGTTGTCCATAACCAAATAGAAGGTAACTTCTATCGGTTTCCAGTTTGTGATTTTGGATTCTCACATGGACACCCCTTTGGGTATGGCAGATGCCTTACCAACCAATATGTACACATGGTAGTGGGGTTGGTCTTATTGTCTTAGTAATTCTCCGTCATTAACTATTTAATTTTGGGTCGATTGAGTTAGCATGGCACAATTCAGCCTAAACTACAGCGGAGTATTCAGTGGCGAAGTAACAAAATGCTAATAGTGTTGTACGCAGGGTTTTAGGGTTAGCTCTCCAGTTTGAATTTGCTAGTTCAGTCAGCAAGATGTTTCTTGTAGTAACCCTCTCATTTACTTTCATGCAGTGCTCCGTGAATGATGGACATAATAAAATGGATACATTTTGGGAGGCGCCTTTAATATACCGAAACGTATAAAATTGAGCTGTAAAATAGTTTCAAAACGCTTTAAACAAGCCGAAATGCTAGTAGCATATTGGGAGGTATTGTCATGATATGTCAGTTGTTTTGTAAATATTTAATGAACACGTATTTACGTGTAGACTAAACTTAAGCGTGGGCGACGGAAACAAAACTTTAAAAAATGCAAGGACGCATTTAAAATCTTGAATAGATGAAAATTCTATAAACGATAGAAAAAAAGGCATTCACTCTGTTCCTGTTTTGTTTTAGATAATGGCTATTTTGCTTAACTTCGATTTCTAAGGAATTCCTGAGAAAACATAATATAAAATTTGAACGAGATTTAGTAATGTCTATCTGAGTCCAAAATCGTTCAAGTGTTCGTTGAATACGGTGGAGAGAAACCAAGCTAACTTCGAAACCAATTAGCGAAAAACTTTACACTGGACAGAAATGAAGTTGGCGGGGATTCTAACACGTTCTACTATAGTCTATGAATCTATTACATCCGTGCAAGCTGAGTATAGATGAACAATTAAATAGCAAATACAGGGTAATCAATAATGTTAGAAGAATGCTCATTGTTCACTAGGCTTATAACTGTAGTTAATCAAAGGTAAGTAACACTCTCTCTTATTCGTATATTTATGTGATATAGAGTGTAATGATGTGAATACGATTACATAAACAAGGACAATGAAAATGAACAAAGGATAAATCAAGGCAAATATAAGAAAAATGTCCATGTAGGAATGTTATGATATTGCTACATAGGTTATAGGTTAGCTGAGGTTACGAAAAGTGCACTGAACAGAATCTAGGTCAAGTTTGGAATTTAGTAAAGAATGCGCGATTGAAATTTGTATATGTTTTGACATGTCATTTGAGATTAAGTTGAAGAACGCACGAAAACAAACAATTTGGATAGATGGTATCGGTAGAATGAAAAAGGTTATAGAGTGGGGATTGTCTTCGGTTCCTGAACATTCCCTGAACGCGTCCTCGGGGCACACATATTACAGAAAATAGACAAGTGCGTGACAAATATAATGTCGACATATAATATCAATAAATGTAAGTCATGAAATTCTTTTTTGCGTTTTCGAGTCTTCAGTTCTAAACAAGCGTAAACTATTAGGAGAATTTCCAAGGGAAGATGGACAAGTAAGTGTTTACATTTTAGTCTTATGTAACGTAACATTCTCGACGAAGATTTTGACTTCGTGACGCATCATTATACGTTGTGGAATTTAAAAATATTTTGTTTGTTCCGCCCCCTTCTCCTTTAACCAAATATTGAGGGGGCGAACCCTACAGGAAACATTAGTATTTCGCCTCTAGTTTATTTGAAGTTTATTCATTACAATAGCGATGACCCGAAACAGAATGCATTCATGCATAAAACACGTTAGAATAGAAAACTGAAGGCGGTGAAATTCGCCGGGAAGTTCTTGGTCAGTACAAGTGCGGCATGAAGGGAGAAAGAATGGGCGTTTCCGATAGAATGTTCATAGGTCAACTTTCATGCGGTCAGTACATCTGAGGGAAGAAAAAGAATTAGAGTCAATAAGTTGATAGGAATATAGGCCATTTTTAATAGCTTAGTGCGTGACGGGAGTGAAATGTACTGGGTAGGAATGAAGAAAAGTAAAACACAGATTGGTGTAAGAAAGGGGGGAAAGAAGGCTGCACGAGAAATCGGTAGTAAAAGTGGAATAACTTTTGACATGTCAGACATTATCGAGGAGAATTCAATTTACTCAAAGAATTCGTTTTGCAAGTATAGACATAATTTGAAAGATCGAGTTTCTGTTTTATATTTTGTCAGAATATGCGATGAGAGCTGTTTCATTGAAGCGTCTATATTGAGAGATCTACAATTTTTTTTATTCGTGCCGCTAAATGAAAAAATCTATTTTATTGTTTTAATCAAGCATATATAAAAAGTGCATTAATACTTTCTTTATATTTTAAAGCTTAATTCAAATTTTAACAAAGTTGGAGGAATAGAAAATTTCAATTTGAATCCAAATTAAGACGATCATATCTACCATGAAACTTCAACAAAAGGTTATGATAATCCATTTTAATTGTCTATGGTTGTTATATGTATATATATATACATATATATATATATATATATATATATATATATATATATATATATATATATATATATATATACATATAATATGAGACAAAAATACACTTCTAGAGAAATGAACCTGTAGTGAAATTGTTTAAGCTAAATATACGAGATATACAAATTATAAAGATAAATGAAGGAAGAGAGATAAAGATGTGCGGATGACGAATCTATTTAATCTTCGATTGTCTAATGCAAGGTGTATCCGATAAAGACATGTTTATTTTTTACTCGCAACACATAAATATATGTTTTCGTGGATGTTATTTATTGTATTTACCTGTTATGCACAATGTGTCATGCAATCTTATGAAGTAGCGTTTATCATTTAAATAATTTGTCACAATTGATTTTATTCTGTTAATGGCCATGTATATAACACTTTCAAAATCTATACTATATTTGTCGTCTATCCGTCCCTCTGACTGTCTTTATATATATACAGGCTGATTCATAAGTCACTTAGCTATTTATTTTTGAAATTCTAAAGTTAAAAAATATGGTAATACAAAACAGAAAATTTATTCAACAAATTCTAAAGTTAAAAAATATGGTAATACAAAACAGAAAATTTATTCAACAAATTCATTTATGGGAGTTTAAAATTACAGCAAATTTTCAAAATTTCCACCTTCGTTCTGCATGCATACCTCCATTTTTTTTGCAAGGAATTTACGACTATTTGTAGCATATTTGATTACTTAATTTTAACAAACTCGACAGTGATTTTTGATTTGAGGTCGTCATTGCCTGTCAACAAGTGTGGGAGATTCATCAAATTTGGCCATATGAATAACAATAAAAATTCGCTCTTCAATTGTAAATGACATACTGCCTGAAAAAAAAAGCACATATGATGATTTACACAAATTAAATAAATAAAAATAAATATATATAGAAACAAATATATAAACGAACAAATTTGACATAAAAAATAGCAGTAATTAGAGAGTAAGATAACAATTATCAAAAGGTCATAGTATGTTTGTGCTTCATATGGTAATCATTTTAAATAGCTAAGCGACTTATGAATCACTCTCTCACATCTCTCAACCAAAGAGGCAAATCAAAACAAAGACATCTGAATATATCAAATACAGGTTTTATCAAGAAATATATTATTGGTGATCTTTGTTTTTGTTTAGTTTTTAATAACTGTTGGTACCTTGAAAAGCCGAAAATAATTAAAACAACATGGTGGTATTTTTACAAGAGTGTATATATAGAAGTACAGAAATAGTATGTTACAGACGGTCTGCGTCCGATACTGTGGCTGTGACTGCCACAAATGACTACCACGACACTTAGTTGTAACTCTGTTTATAATCTCTGGAAGAGTCAATCTACACCCGAAATAGAGTAGATTTACACATCACACTATAACAATAACATTGCGGGGTTCGCGTTTGCGGCGGACACTCGATAAACATCAACAACGATGCCGTACTTTAGTTTAGTGTATTTATAACAAACTTTTGCAATAAGATTGGGCTAAACCTTTCTATATATTCACGACCAATCAATTAATCTTAATTATTATTTGATTTGAACGCTTGATGTTATGTAATCTTCGAGAAAATATACCATATAAATAATGACACACTTGAGTATTAAGAATAATGGAATACAAACTATATATTAGTAAGTATATGCCCCAGGAAGGAACATAATTTTGCTAATTATAGGAAGCTACATTGTAAGAAACATATTAGTAAATCTAGTTTATTAGCGTTTGTTTATGTTCATAGTCTTCGGGCTTGATTAGGTCATAAGGTAATATTTTGACTTTTTTTAGAACGTAAATATATATTTATAGATAGATATATGTATTTTCATATATATATACATATATGTATACATATATATATATAAAGAGAGAGAAAAGAGAGAGATAAAGTTAGAATTGAAAGAACTCAAAACACAATTTCCGACTGACTTTATAATTTATTTCGCAGAAAACGGGCTTATCAGGAGAAAACCAATTAACAAAGAAAATCAGATTCATCCTTTTTTTGAAAGTTGTCATCTCGTTCGGAGCAAAATAAATTATGAAGTCAGTCGGAAATTGTGTTTTTAGTTATTTCAATTCTAACTTTACATTTGCTCAGTACCTCTATTGAGCTCTCTTACACAATGTATTTCTGTCACATATATATATATATATATATATATATATATATATATATATATATATATACTTGCCCAGCGTTTCGCCGCAAACTCCAATTTGGACTCAACTAACAACGACCTCCCTAAATTTTACCCCATCCCGGGACAGGGACATCATAAAAAACATTGACACCCCCAAAGCGTGCGGGCCTGATCTTATAACAGTAATAGTAATAAAAAACATGCTCTACTAAACTGACCCTGTCATCTCTAAACTTTACAACAAATGCTTAGCTGAATCTTGCTTACTTGATAGCTGGAAAATTGCGTCTGTGGTCTTCAAGAATTCCGGAAATAGAAGTTATCTTCAGAATTATCGCCCCATCAGTCTACTCCCGATCTTTGCTAAAATCTTTGGATCCTTAATCAATCTAGCGATAGTCCGGTACCTCGTTTATGCTAAATTTCTTTCTGACCGTCAGTATGAATTAAGACAAGCACTATCACTGCGGATATCCAAACAGTAATCTCTGAACGCATATATCATACACTGGACAAGGCAAGTGAAGCTAAGGCGGTAGCGCTTGATATATTAAAATCCTTTGACAAGGTCTGGCATAAAAGGATACTCATAAAAATTCACTCATATGGTATTACTGGACGAATATTTTATATAATTAGATCCTTCCTAACCTAAAAAAATGATCCAGATTATCCTCGATAGATGTTCATCCAAGAAACATGACATAAATGCTGGTGTACGCTAGGGATCAACACTTGGACTTCTAATGTTCATGATTTTCATAAACGACTTCCCTGATGACATTGAGTCAGAGATATGTATCTTTGCTAACGACACCACGCTCTACTTTCGTCATGTGGGCAAACGGACGCGTACATATCCGAGTCAATGGCTGAATCCTTAGAAAATGGCCTCCAGTCTATAGTGGATTGGAGTCATAAATGGATAGTAATATTTAATGTCGCAAAAAGGAAGCTCCTTTCCTTCAATAGCTACAGGAAACGTCTTCAACCACCGATTGCCATCGCAAATTCCACCCTACATTCACAGGTAACATGAATTGGAACAAATACATTGAAGACATTGACAGGGTTGCTGCAAAGAAAGTGAGCTTATTCTACAGTGCTAGTAAACTCATCACACCTGACATTATCCTATATATCTACAAAGCCACAATCCGCCCATGCATGGAGTATTGTTGTAACATCTGTGCCGGTGCAACAGCCACTAGTCTCCCCTTCTTAGAAAAGGTCCAAAAAAGAGTCGCCGACTTTATAAGTTCCTCACTATCCACCAATGTTGCATCCTTGTGCTTGTTTTACAAGTACTTCAATGGATTGTGCTCCGATAAACTTGCTACTCTAGTGCCTACTCAAGGTTAATACACTAGACCAGTCCGACAATTAGCTAAACCCCATACATTCACTGTGGAAGTCCCCAGATGCCAGAAAGCCTTCTACTCCGACTTCTTCTTTTTTTGTACTGCCGGCCGCTGGAGCTCCCTCCCTGTCCCTTGTTTCTCCCGACTGTACAGAGATTCAGAAAGTTAAAACTAATGTAAATGTAAACTTTCATCTCGTTGCACAGCTCATAACTTAGGATGATCCCCCAAACTTACACCCTAATTCCTAATAGCCACTTACGTCTACAGTGGCGGCCGTCCTTGTTTAGTGTGAGCTATAATAATAACAAATTTAAAAACAATATATATATATATATATATATATATATATATATATATATATATAATGTATTTTTATGTAATTATTTTTATTGGTGATTGCAGCGTACATAAAAGTAATAAATTGACACGTGCTTCTGTCTATAGTCCAGCGTCTTTACCACTGGACGAAGACGCTTTTCTAGACATATATACGATCTTTTTAACCTAAATATTTAATATATTTTTATGTAATTAATTAATATATATATATATATATATATATATATATATATATATATATATCCCGAAGATTAACCTTACATCTCTCTGACTGTTGCTCTATTTGCCAACACCTAATAAACATGACGTCCCCCTTCACAATATAGCTACATACTAGTTAAAAATAATAAAATACACCACGATACTTACACCAAAAGATTAAACATTCTTGAAGCCCTCTACATAAAAACTACACATCCCACAATCAATAATGTGAATTATAAAACTAGTCATGATATTTTAAAGTGTCTAGCATAGTAATAAACGTTACCAAATTATTAGCCATTAAGCAATTATACGTTTGAATCTTGAACGCGCTCAGAACGTAATCAAATTCTTAACGGTAAAACAATCACACTTTTGTAATCTTGCACACTCTTAGGACGTACTCACGCTCTCTTGTAACATCTCAATATTATAGACGCTCATTTTAAGTTGTAAATTACTGGCTCAGCAGTAAATACATATTTTTAGAAACCAAAGTTAACACCGCCTGAAGATGATTTGACAAATCCAATCCCAAGTACTCGCAAAAAGGAAATAAAATTGAACAAGAAAAAAATGGAACTTACATACATAAATTTGATCGAAACACTAAATGGGCCATTCGGTAAATTGAAAAAGTAAAATAAAAAAATGTTTACCTATTGATATATAGTTATTTTACTCCACATACAAATCTCTACGTTTCTACCTCATGATATCAAATCGATCAGTTCGATGACACAAATAACAGAAAAAAATATTCGCTCTAATTATTTTCTTCGGGAAATTCTTTTTCTGTCTGTAAATTTTAATTCATGATAAGATTCCGGATTTTGTATGCTTCATCCGTTTCAGGCATCTTTTGTTCCTAGATGCATCTACGCATCTTTATAAGACGCTATCTCAATATATCTTTCTGTCACGCTTAAATTATGAATAGTATTGCGATATGAGTCAAATGGATGCCCCCTTTTATTTTAGATGTGTCCAAACATCTCTACTTATTCTCAAATGTATAATGGTTTGTCTGTTACCTAAGTTAGAAGTAGCATTTTCCCAGGCTATATTTTATCCCTAAACTCGGAAATGTAATAAACTAATCTTATTTGAGAAACATGAAAGTATCTCTTTAAGAGACAGTGCCACAATTTGCCTGCCTCCCCACGAAGGTAGAGTAAGACATAAGGTCGGTGTTTTAATGTGAGGAGCACTATGAATTGGAGAAAACTAAAAGTTTCTCCTTTGCTGACCGAGGAGAGAAACGATGCAGTGTAGTATCAGAACAGATACACTTTACTCCTAACCAACCGAGAGATCTTTTTCGCGTTCTAACCGTCCCTTTCAGCTCAATGGTTCTCTTGCACTTGGTTCACCGCGTATATTCGCTAGTTTTTGAAATTCTTATTCATCAGCCCGGTTGCTCCTATGATTATTGGCATGATGGATATCTTCCTAAGCTTTCAGTTTCTTTTCATGTCGTACAGAATACCTTAGCATTTCGTTATTTTCTCCCTCTCAGCTCTGTTTGAGCCAGTATCATGTTTAAGTTTAGAAATGAACCTTGTTGATTTGTCCATTCTGAGTTGAAATTGTATTTGTATCGCTAACCACGTAAATTGGATTTTCGTATTTTATTATAGAATCGTTCAAGAGACTCTGTCAGGTGGTCGATCTTTCCTGCTTATATGTGTAAACGAATTTTGTTGGTATTTCACTCTTAAGCTTAAATAACATTTTCGTGCTTTTGTCAGGTTTATGTTTTAAATATAATTTTTAGGAACGCCACCACCTCTCGAAGATTCTTTGACCGTCTACCGTATGTCACGATTAAATTTTAAATATTATTCTCGTCAGAAAACGCGCGAACTCAATGGACGCATCTCAAGTGTATCTGTTAATTTTTTGGTACTTTTTGATTTTTCGGTAAACCGGATATCGATTGATGTTTTAATCCACCGCGCTTTTTAAATAGGTAATAAAATAAGAAATAAGTTTTAAGGCCACCGTATCTTGCATAAGAGAGAATCAAACATAATTTCAGTGCCGATTTGAAGATAAAAACCTCATCGCTTATCTTAATTTTTATTTCACATGTAAATGTATTTTATACAGAGTTTCAATGACACAATCGGGCGATATATAGTAACACTATTACACACACACACACACACACACACATATATATATATATATATATATATATATATATATATATATATGTATATATATATATATATATATATATATATATATATATACTAGGAAAATTCCTGCCTAAGGACGATTATAAGCAAAAAAATCACATTACTTTAAAATTTCAATGTTTTTACTTTCTTTGGACGGTATGGTACAGTTTCACATACGTTACTCACCATGTTCCCTAGACTACATATACTATAATTTATGATGATAAGTTTAATAGTTTGGGATTTTGCCAAGCACCTACATATTATTGACGCTAACGTGCGCGCACCGATCATTTAAAAAAGTTATTACTTAATATAACTCAAAATTTAATGTAGGGTAATTCTTTCCTCTAAATTTTCGTATGCAAATTATTTTTTAAGTTTTTTAGGGGCGGGTTCTACTTCGGGTGGCTGAAAACCTTAATTTGCATATAAAGTTGGCACGCTGGAACAGACACCAAAATGGCTGCCATTTGTTTACTATTGCGAGATTAGCTTAGGATTTTAAATATGCGCATGTGTTAGTGTTGCCAAATCACGTGCCAAGTTTAACTAATTTTTATTAAAACCTATCTGAGTTAGACAAAAAAAAATCGATTTGCATATAATTTTGGCACAAAGTGTATATATATATATATATATATATATATATATATATATATATATATATATATATATATATAAATATATCTCTCTCTATATATATACATACTTAACTTTATAAATATAGAGATACATATATAACTTATGATATACTTACGAGTATATGTGTGATAAACTGCGTTGTTTCTATTTATCTTCTTCCCACAAGGTAAGATGTGACACAAGGTCGGGAAGGTGGGAAAGAACCAGCGCTCGAGAATTTGAGCACTCTTGCTGTTTAAACATTGCCTGGGTAGCTCCGTCGGCATTCCCCGGTAGCGGCGCCTCAGACAGTAAGCAATAAAGAGGGGAGGCAAAGCCTGGGATGGTGCACCTTCTAGAACTGCACAGGACCGACAACCCCCAATAGACCGGCGTAAATCCAGACCCAAAGGCCCGAACGATACCGGTTTATTAGGCGGGGTAAAAACCCCTGTTTTTTACTCAATAATCACAGTGTGACATGTTCCGTATCAAAAACGCATTAAAAGGGAATTATCAAAATTCAAATTTTAAAGTAATACATGATACAAATATATTCTTTTGATTTTCAGCATTAAGGATGGTGTTTAAAAAGCTAATATGACTAAAGAGTTTACGTATTTGAAGATCAATTGGATCGTTTAGTCTGATTGATCGAACATTCATGGTGAAGTATCTGTTCACTTTAGTGGTTGCTTATGTCAATTGTTTCTTCGTTTAATTGAATCGTTTACCAACCAACTTTGTAACATTATATTTCTTTTCTATTGAGTCACCACTTATATAAGCCAAGCGCCATTCGCCGATAAGGGTTAATGAGGTTGAATGATTATCAACCAATAGATGAAAAACATAATGGGATACTAACATTGATCAATAGTATTAACTTCGTTTGATCACTTATACGTGTGTAAGGGCAAGACTCTCTATTGATATTGGATTTGAAGGGGGGCAAGTTGTAATTAGCAGGGAAGCAGTCCTACAGTTATATGTTCCACAGGTGGGAAACCCTTGCAAAGAAACTCTGTCTATGGAAATCTCGTTTTCCGCTAGACACATGCAGGGACAAATTAATATCATTTTCCGTTGTGGTAGCAAAATCAGTTTTTAGTTTGAATGTCTTACAAGAACGAACCAAATATTAGAGCTCAGACCAGCACTTCCAATGAAAATAACGGCAGAGTATAGAGAAACTAGCCTCGTATGCTCCGTGAAGAAGAAGAAGCTGTAGCTGGAGGACTTAACCCTATTACATTTTACAGTCTGTCAACGCCGGAAAGAGTGCCGATGTGACAAGATCTGACAGCAGTATCCCATCTTAGGACGTATCTGGTTCTTATATAGGTAGATGATTTTATCTTAAGTTTGGTATTTCCAGAGCGGTAAAATAATTCAATTACAGCCAATATATACATCTTCCATTTAAGGTATGGAGAGAAAGTTAGTATTTGGAATGCAACAAATGAGGCGTCTTCAAAGAGATCCCCATTTATTTCGTCTAGAAAAGTGCACTACATTCTCCAGGACCGAAGGGAGTTAATCAGCGATATATTTTTCACGAGTGCCCTTTCCGATGCTGGAGTGCTTCAAAGGCACATAATAAAATTATTAGTGCACTCGAAATACTTCCAGTCTTATTTTCATATATAGTCTCATGAATTGGCTTATGAATAATTAAATTCATACGAATTCATATCAATATACTTTTTGAATTTCTGGAAAATATTTACCCTTAAACCTACACATATTTTAATCTATGATAGCATTGTCTGGTTAAAAGGGTAATATATTCAACAACTATTAGAGATGGAAAGAAGGTTTTTTAACCAATGTATACAATATAGATAGAGTAATTTCGCAATCGCTCGTTTTAACTAGCAAGTTTCGTTACAAATTGTTAATTCTTGTTTTTTATTATAGTGAAATACGCTGTTGAATTCTCGTTTAAGTTATATTTATAGAATCAATCATTATTTTCTCCAGATTTGGTAACAATGGCATCAATTCTCATACGTGTGGTCTACAGTATAGTGTATTTAACAATTGTGACCAGCTGACCAGAGCGTCTATTCTGCCAGAAGTTGTTTCATTGACATATACATTAGACTCTGCTTGAATTTGTACAATTGATATTAATTTATGATCAACCTGAATAAGGTCAATTGGAAATGCCGTTTATTTAGCTGAATTACTCCCGTTGATTATAGACTATATTAGGCAGGATCTTGTCCAATAGACAATAGACACTGTTATACTTGAATGTGTTAAATTGATAATAGCGGCCTTTTTGCTATACTTTCACTAATTAACAATAGTCACTGTTTTGATAAATTATTTAAATTGACAATGTCGATTGTTCTGTTGGCTAATTAACAATATTCGTTTGAAATGTATAAAATTGACCTTAGCGTATATTCGGTAAGGATGTTAGATCTTTTGTTAAACTATAAGCCCCATTTTTAGATTCATTTGTGTTTGGTTTAGAATGGAAAATTGACAAGTTGAACCGTGTTTTCTTGAATGTAAAACACATACATTTTGAAATTGTATGACCAGAGTTTCATTTTAGCGAACTGCGCTCGAAAACTTTGAAATACTTTATTATTTTTACATCGGCATTATACTATTCTGCGATTATCTTTTAATAGAGTAAATCCTGCAAAGAGCTGTTTCCTTCTTTATTCATAAGATCATTTCACATATTAGACTCCCTGGTAAAGGACGAAATTTTGCCGGAAGTTCCCGGTAACTTACTTTATATTCAAAAGCATTGAATGAGTAGAAAATCGATTCTGGTATCTACTCGGTGTGTTCTATTTTCGTCCCTTCCACCCCTTTCACACAGAAGATATGTTGTTATCCTTTCTCAACTGAATCGGTATGTTCATTGTATGTACTCGACTGAGCTCCAATACCGAGTACATCCCCCGTAAAACACTAACAGCAGGAACTCGTCTCCCTACAACCAAAACAAAACCTTACCTTTCCCTCTCTCTTTATGAAAAATAATCAAACGAAACTACCATGAACAAAGTCGTTTTTGCTAGAATGTCCCACCTGTGAAACAAGGTAACACGAGCCTTCTTCCCAACCAACTACAGCATAGTGGTCTTCAAATCTGATGTGAACAGACACTTGTCGAGTCGTTCACTTGTATAATCAATTCCTCTTAAATAATCTTCTTCCCATTCCACCTATTGTTTCCGGTCATTTTGTGGAGTCGATTGTCGAGTGCCCCCTGGGTCTTGATAATTCGTTACTCATTAATAGAAAAAATGGATAAGATAAACGAATACGCTTTTTTTAAAAAGACAAATGTGTCATACGTGACAACTGATGAGTTACTGTAATTTATAAATTACTAATAAATAGATTAGTTATATCATTTAAATTTCAAAAATATTATTCCCCACAAAACAAAATTATTATTATTCTTTAACAGTTCGTATTTTATCGTTATTCGTCAAAGTCAGCGCTCTTATTCGCAGCTATTCAGTTCCTATAGATCATACATTAGCGAGAACTTAACATAAAACATCTTAACTTCATGCATTTCCGGGTAATTAGTTTTTTACAAATATAAATTTAATTTTTTTGCATTATTTTAAATTCATTTCGTGGTCATTATTCATCTTTGTCTAATCTGTACTTTCCTATTTTAACTTTGGAAATTTTAATAATCGCTCCCCAGGTCGCGGTTCCCACTTCTGATTTTAGAATCAATGAATAATTCTGGAAACATGTTTGCGAACATGAAACGATGAATTGAAACTGACGTCATTAATTCTGGATCATTACTCTATAAGGATACGGAAGTAAGCATTCATCACGAGATGAATACATTTTATTTGAGTTTAATCCTTGAGCTGACCTTAAGGTAACTGATATCCGTGTTTCGGAGACGATCAAACGTTCAATTATAATTCTACAGGAAGCAGAAGTGCTCGTAAATCTAAGACGTTATAAATCTACAGACATTTGACATCAGACGTGGGTCGATGAATAGAATACATGGGTTCCTTGATCCTTTGTTCAGTTAGTGGTTGGCACATGAGACAACAAGAGTTTCACCCTATTAATTTTTAGAGTAATTCAATAAGATTTGTGAAATATTTTCGGATCAATTAATCACGTTCTTAATCCTTTTGATTGGTAGAAACCAGTGTAAAATACCTGCTCTCCGTTGCCAGTTGCATTTTGGTATATCTTATTCTGTTGGTTGATTTTTCAGTCACGTTAATGTATTGATCGCATATATTGTATTCACTCATGTGTAATATGCTCTTTGCCATTCTTAACTTGAAAATACTATTTTCGTCAGTCTGCGAAGCTTAAGTTCGTTTGTCTATCATCTTTAAGTTTCAAATAGCATTTATGCCGGTATGTCAGGAATATGGTTTAAAAATAAATTTGTTTGGTCTGTTTTTATGCTAATCTATCCGGACAAAGAATGAAGCCACTTGATGTAAAAAGCTAAAAAATACTTCACGGTCAAAAACTAGCCAACAATAAGTGTTAGATTGATATATTATAACCATGAAAACAGCAATTATTCCCCCGTTTGTCATAAACATCGCTCATGGAATGTGAGGACTAAAGAGCAAAATAAGGGAAGCGAGAGTTACGAGGTTTCTGTAACTAAACGCAAGGTCCACTTTCTACTCTCCTTATATTTTCTTTTGATATCACATTTTAGCTTGAACCTATTTACTTGCCTCACATGAAGGCTAAGCTAGATAAGGTTAAGCAAAACTAGTCTTCAAAATGAGTCACTCTGGATTAGTAACAAAAAACATTTTCTAACTTTAGGAGGAATAACCTGCTCGGAGCGAGGACTAAACAGATACTGCACCTCGATCAAAGCCGGAAGACTTTTCTGTCGCGACATATTCAAATAACCTGCTTTAACCTCATCTAAGAGAGGAATAACTGTGAAATGACCCACCATTTCTTGTCATATAGTGTCGTAGTTATATTTATGTGTTTTATCTGCAGTATTGCCCATGTGAGAGCATCTGCCGCCTTTTGAGGTAAAGCGACAGAACATTCCGTTAAATTAATGAAATAATTACACTAATTTTGAAAAATCAACTGTCAACGAAAGCAAACACCGTATACTATAAAATAATAATATATGTATATTAACAAAGAAGTTATTAATATTTATCCCTTATATAATTACGACCAATGTGTATTTATTCAAATAGTTATCTGTCTCTATATATAAATAAGTCTTTCCCGTCACGCAAAAGTTAGCGATTAAAACACGTGCTAAGAAGCAAATTGCAAGTGAGACAACTATGTCAGAGTAACCTAACCGTCTGAAATGAATTCAATAAAAAAGATATTTCACTTTATTATAAAAAGCCAACGGTATGAGTTTATCAGAAATGATAATAATTTATATATGAAATATATATATTACTGATGTAATTCTATGATGTTATAGTAATATTTTTGTAGTATATCGAGTGAAAACAATGGTGAAGCATATCTATTTCGTCAGTTTTTATCAAGGGTGTACACTAGTATACAATAAAGCGTCTATGCTTCCGATTATAATCAGAAATTATGTTGGCAATCAGCTATTTTTCACTAAATCAATGTTTTATTGAGATTTGATTTTAAAAAAAATATACGTGGTAGTGTCGACTACCTATTTTACATAGAGTAGAGTGAAAGAACTCACGGAAACTTAAATTACGAAATGATATTTGTATTGCTACGTTAAAGCCTAATTTTCGTTAATTCCTAATAGTGATGCAGCAAAACTGATGGGGAACGAATATAATCGTTTGATATAATCGTTTGATATAATCGTTTGATGATAATCGTTTGTGAATAATCGTTTGATGATACTCGTTTGATGATAATCGTTTGATGATAATCGTCTGATGATAATCGTTTGATGATAATCGTTTGTGAATAATCGTTTGATGATACTCGTCTGATGATAATCGTTTGATGATAATCGTCTGATGATAATCGTTTGATGATAATCGTTTGATGCTAACCGTTTGATGCTAATCGTTTGATGATAATCGTTCGATGATAATCGTTTGATGATAATCGTTTGATGATAACCGTTTGATGATAATCGTTTGATGATACTCGTCTGATGATAATCGTTTGATGATACTCGTCTGATGATAATCGTTTGATGATACTCGTCTGATGATAATCGTTTGATGATACTCGTCTGATGATAATCATTTGATGATACTCGTTTAATGATAATCGTTTGATGATACTCGTCTGATGATAATCGTTTGATGATAATCGTCTGATGATAATCGTTTGATGATAATCGTTTGATGCTAACCGTTTGATGCTAATCGTTTGATGATAATCGTTCGATGATAATCGTTCGATGATAATCGTTTGATGCTAACCGTTTGATGCTAATCGTTTGATGATAATCGTTCGATGATAATCGTTTGATGATAATCGTTTGATGATAACCGTTTGATGATAATCGTTTGATGATACTCGTCTGATGATAATCGTTTGATGATACTCGTCTGATGATAATCGTTTGATGATACTCGTTTGATGATACTCGTCTGATGATAATCGTTTGATGATACTCGTCTGATGATAATCATTCGATGATAATCGTTTGATGATAATCGTTTGATGATAACCGTTTGATGATAATCGTTTGATGATAATCGTTCGATGATAATCGTTTGATGATAACCGTTTGATGATAATCGTTTGATGATACTCGTCTGATGATAATCGTTTGATGATACTCGTCTGATGATAATCGTTTGATGATACTCGTCTGATGATAATCGTTTGATGATACTCGTCTGATGATAATCATTTGATGATACTCGTTTAATGATAATTGTTTGATGATAATCGTTTGATGATAATCGTTCGATGATAATCGTTTGATGATAATCGTTCGATGATAATCGTTTAATGATAATCGTTTGATGATAACCGTTTGATGATAATCGTTTGATGATACTCGGCTGATGATAATCGTTTGATGATACTCGTCTGATGATAATCGTTTGATGATACTCGTCTGATGATAATCGTTTGATCATAATCGTTTGATGATAATCGTCTGATGATAATCGTTTGATCATAATCGTTTGATGATAATCGTGATCGTATAGAAAAAGGGCTATTCCCATTATGTTTCACTTCTTTTTATTCGTACGTCACGACCTTCTCTTTAAATCCGTATTTTAGATCGAGAACTCCGTGGCTTTTGAAGGTTGATGGGCGCAAAGACTTTTTTATTTGCATGAATCATATAACCCCCGCAGCGTACTGAAGGATGAACCCGAAAAACGAAACCTCTAAAGGTCAATCTCGTATGTTTTGTATTTTTGTCAGCACATTAGATGTTCAAGGACGTCGGGATAAAATCCGCAAGTGTTTTTCATCGAATATGTACTGAGCCTTTGGGTCAAAATCTTTAAGGAATAGAAAAGTGTATGTTATAAGGAAAAGATTAGCAGATTAAAACAGATGTCAGATAGAACGCGATGAATGTCGTTTTCAGAATAGCAACATAACTAAAAGCCAATATTTGTGAGGGTCTGTGTCAAGCTAGGACAAGATTTTATATACTAACAGTAGTGCAACTGGAGGTAGGAATTAAACGATGATGCATGAAAAGTAAAGTAAACATTTTGCCAGAATATATCATATCTGAAATAAAAATTCTTTAAATAACAATGAATAAGAAGTAAGTAATAAGATTAAGAACATATAAATTAACAGATGAATATATGAAATAAAATAAATGCAGCCTTTAATATTATGTCTATTTCTGATCTAAAAATATCTGATAACGAGAGAGATAAGGAATTATTAATTTGCGCGAGCTACCAATTATGGAATATCTTGGATACTTAACATTAAAATGTAAGTGTTAGACAACAAATATATATATTATATACATTATTCTGCTTGCTGTCATTTATTAAATAAGAATATATATATATATAATTAGTTACACATGTATATATATATATATATATATATATATATATATATATATATATACATATTTATATATATATCTATTAATTTTTAAAGAAAAGTCCAGTTGGGCTTTTATATATTTTTAGTTCATATTATTATTATTATTATTATTATTATTATTATTATTATTATTATTATTATTATTATTATTATTATTATTATTATTGTTATTGTTATTGTTGTTGTTGTTGTTGTTGTTGTTGTTGTTGTTGCTGCTGCTGCTGCTGCTGCTGCTGCTGCTGCTGCTGCTGCTGATGATGATGATGATTGTGATAACGGTCCCAACCACGTGCCTTTCCAAATTTTATTTTTAAATTTCTTTTCTTCTCTGTCCATTTCATTCTTTCCAAATATGATGTAAGGTTAAAATTGGATTTCAACTCTGCCTGATGAAATCTTAGTTTATAACAGCTGTTGATTGGTAACATCAACATGCCAGTGTCGAAGATATTGTACATGTCTGTGTAAATAAAAATAAGTATATATATATATATATATATATATATATATATATATATATATATATATATATATATATATATATATATATATATATAATAATAATACTAATACTAATAATAATAATAATAATAATAATAATAATAATAATAATAATAATAATAATCCACGCAAGTGAATAATCCACAGAATAGTAATCCAAAGAATTTCAACCGGGCTACACACCCACACACGCACACAAACACACACATATGCTGAATTATGTAATATACAGTATATAAATAAATTAAATTATATATATATATATATATATATATATATAGCATAATATGAAATGAAATAATAAAATAAGGTGCGAATCCAATTTTATTAGAACTTTTTCGGTTTTTCAGTTCTTTCAATTTTTTCCCTTTTGAACTGTTATTCCATACCTGGATCAATCTTCAATCAACCTCTTGGATGTCTTTCCTGAATATGTTTTAATTTGTATGACTTGGATGGATTTTATAACTTTAACAAATAAGTATGTTTTTGGCTTGATATATTTGATGTGTTATGTACTCTTGTGTATTGTTGTATATATTTTTATATATATTCAAAGTGTAATTTCATCACCTGCAGTAACGTCACTGCGGTAATGGTCCTCTGAAGAGAAAGATTATCTTTGAAAACTTATGAGTTAAGGACGTTGAGATACTATGCCTGAATTTTGAATTCTAATAAAATTTGATTCGCACCTTAGTTTATTATTTCATTTTATATTATGCTATTAATGCTCTATCCAGTATATTGAGCTTCAGTCTTTATCCGGATGTTTCACTAGTTAAAAGATATTAGCTGCCTCTTATATCTTTTGTTGGATTAACTTCATATATATATATATATATATAGTGTGTGGATTTCAATTTTGTGTAGAGAATCTGAATAACAGAGCTCAATGTAATTCAAACAGAGCAAAACAGAATTATAAAAAGAAAAACTATACACACATTAAGGTTGTACACATAATAACTTATTTCGACCCCTTTAATTAGGTCTCCTCAGATGTATGGACAACCACGTCAAAAAACAAATAATGAGAGAAATTTATCGTCTTAAAAAGATAAAGATAAATTCACTTTTGTGATTGGTCTATGTGAAAAGGAGGTAAATGTTAAAATAATAAAATAATCGAGGAGGGGTGACAGAAGTAAGATTAATTTTTTAATATATGCAGAAATATAAAAAAATATAAAAAAATATAAAGGAATTCTTTTTGCTATTTTACATCATTACTTGGACTAATAATGGAGAAATTCACACCGGCTTATTCGTTAAAGAACATTCCCTTTCCTAGTCTACATAACTTTACTTTCTCCTTAACGGAGAAAATAACGGATCTTATTACCAGGATGAGATGGAAGGCCTATTTCTTCTTAAAAGCGGAATCTACTAAGGAACAATATGAAATGTATAATTTCAGAACCCTTAACCCAGCTAAACCTATAGAAGCGCTTAAACAATTTGAAGCTGATTTATTCAATATAGTGAAAAAGATTAAATTCAAAAAACATTCTAATGACTTCCAGTCGGAACTCGCACACGACATCAAAAACATAAAAAAATCCAACAAAGTTTGGGTCAAAGCCGACAAATCTACCAATATATATAAAATATGTCCCTTAGAATATAAAAAGCTAATTATAGATAAAATCACTAATACTTATAAAAAAGACATTTTAGACACAGAGGCTACAATTAACAAGGAAACTAGAGAATTTACCTCAAAATTGAGAATTGATGACAGAGTAGGAAGATTAGATATGAAAAATGCTTACATCCTTATAAAGGACCACAAAAAGAACTTCCAAAATAATAAGCAATCCAGACTTATCAATACAACTAAAACAGAATTGGGACATGTATCCAAAAAGATACTACAGAACATAATCAACGAGACTCTAACAGCGACACAGTTCAATCTATGGAAAGATTCTGCTGACACAATTAAATGGTTTAGGGAAATAGAACATAAAAAAAGAGCCTCTTTTATCCAATTCGATATAATGGAGTTTTACCCTTCCATTTCGAAGGAATTGCTAATTAATAGCATAAACTATGCCAAAAATTTCGTTGACATTTCAGACGAACAAATCAACATTATTTTGGCCTGTCGGAGGTCCATTTTGGCAAACGATGGGGATAATTGGATTAAAAAAGATAGTACAGACTTTGATGTCCCGATGGGGGCCTTTGATTCAGCTCAAATAGCAGATTTGGTGGGAATATATATAATATATATAATCAGTCGAATTGTTACCCCCAACCAAATTGGCCTATATAGAGATGACGGACTGATCATCGTACCTATTAGCAACGGTCCTCTAATATCTAGGATGCATAAAAAACTAAATAAGGCTTTTAAATATTTAGGTTTGAGGATTGAAGTGACCCCCAATTGCAACGAGGTAAATTTTTTAGACATTACGCTAAACTTAAACGAGGGAACTTTTCAACCTTTCCATAAAGATAATCATACCCCATTATACATTAACACTAAATCCAATCACCCCAAATGTATTATAAAACAAATTCCTACAACTATTAACACCAGAATTAACAAACTCTCATCAAATAAAAATATCTTTGAGACTAGCAAACACATATACGATAACGCATTAAGTAATAGTGGGTACAACGAAAAACTAATATATACGGAAAATATAAAGAAAAATAAACCCAAAAACAGGGGACGCAAAATTATTTGGTTCAACCCACCATATTGCCAACTTTCTAGTCTTAATATCGGGAGAATATTTTTAAACCTAATAGATAAACATTTTAAAACGACTAATCCTTTAAGTAAAATCTTCAATAGGAAAACGGTGAAAATTAGTTATTCTTGCACCAAAAATATGGAGAACATTATTAATACACATAACAAAAAAATATTGAGCACACCGAGGAAGAAAACTAAAAAAGAGGAAAAAAAATGTAATTGTAAAATTAAAAATAACTGCCCCCTTAAAGGTAACTGTAACGTCGAAAGCGTTGTATATAAGGCTACGATTTATCCTAAAGAAAACACTAACAATAAAAAAGTATACATAGGAATATCCGCCGGGAGTTGGAAACAACGATTCTACGTACACAAACACTTATTTTAAAACCCGAACGTCACTAATAAGACGGAATTAGCCAAACACTGGTGGCTTTTAAAAAATAACAACTTAACCCCAACTATTTCGTGGTCCATACTATGTCATTCGAACACTCCTAAAGGATTTAGACATAGATGCAATTTGTGCCTGGAGGAAAAAATCAGAATACTAAAATATGAAGACAAGAACATTTTAAATAGACGAGACGAACTGATGGCTAAATGTAGACACAGGCACAGGTTTAAAATCAACAGCACGTTATAAAGTTCTTTGAAAATAACAATTCTTTTAAAGTATAGTTACAATAAAAGTTATAACTGTAAAGGTAAATGTTAACAAATTAGTAAATTTTTTTTTTTTTTTTTTTTTTTTTTTTTTAGTAAAACTCTAGTTTGTAAATTAATCGTGCTTAAATATCGCCAAACTTTAATTCCGTATTGACGTTATAACCAATTAAGTTTTCTTATAATTTCCTATATAAATCGAAATCTTCGTCCTGAATTTTCGTCTTTTTTATTTCTAATCATAAATAATTAATCGTGAACGCCAGAATCTTTACCAATTTTGTAAATAAACCGTTTTCAAATTGTCGCTAAACTTTAATTCCATAGTGTAAATCATCCCGAATCTTGACGCTATATAACTTAAATTTTTAATATGTTCTAATCTAAACCGAAATCTTCGTCCTACATTTTCGTCTTCTAATTTTTAATCGTAAATAATTAAACGTAGTTTTTAATCGTGAACGCTCGAATATTTCATCATATATTTTTACCCATAAGGCTCACATTCGAAATTTTAAATGAGATGATTTATTTGTTTAAATAGCAAAAAGAATTCCTTTATATTTTTTTATATTTTTTTATATTTCTGCATATATTAAAAAATTAATCTTACTTCTGTCACCCCTCCTCGATTATTTTATTATTTTAACATTTACCTCCTTTTCACATAGACCAATCACAAAAGTGAATTTATCTTTATCTTTTTAAGACGATCAATTTCTCTCATTATTTGTTTTTTGACGTGGTTGTCCATACATCTGAGGAGACCTAATTAAAGGGGTCGAAATAAGTTATTATGTGTACAACCTTAATGTGTGTATAGTTTTTCTTTTTATAATTCTCTCTCTCTCTCTCTATATATATATATATATATATATATATATATATATATATATATATATATATATATATTAATATATATATATTATTTTGCTGAATAAGACTCTTATTTTATTATTTCAATTTCCCGAATAGTCCATCTTGTATTACGGTCAAAGGGTGTATGTTGGTTCCCTGGGTTATTGTTTCATAAAAGGTAGGTAAAATTGAACAAGAACACCACGGAACTCATGTACACCGATTTAACCGAAATACAAAAATTCGGAAAATTGAAAAAAAATTCTGATCAAGCTAAAACACGCTATTATTATTTAATAATGTTTGTCTAAATTAAAATATGTTGGCTAAATACACACACACTATATATATATATATATATATATATATATATATATATATATATGAAGCAATCCAACAAAAGATATAAGCGTCAACTAATATCTTATAATTAGTGAAACATCCGGATAAAAACTGAAGCTCAATATACTGGATAGAGCATTAATATTATAATATAAAATGAAGTAATAAAATAAGGTGTCAATCAAATTTTATTAGAATTCAAAGTTCAAGCAAAGTACCATTAAGTCCTTAGCTCATGAGTTTTCAAAGATAATTCTTCTTTTCAGAGGACCATTACCGCAGTTATACTACTACAGGTAATAAAATTACGCTTTGAAAATATATAAAATTATATACACAAATACATAAAAATACATAACATCAAACATATCAACCCAAAAACACACTTTTTGTTGAATCCATACAGTCCATCTAGGTCATACACATTGAGAAGCATAATCAGGAAAGACATTACTCCAAGTTATAAACAGCAGTCCATATACGTGAAATTGAAGGGGCCGGCAAAGTTATCCAATCGCGAAATGTGTCCATATTCAATGTTAATGATAAATAAATCAATCAAATAATACAAAAAGTCCAATCAAAGTTCCGAAATCCCGACAAGTTCAACCCAAGTCAAATCAAAGTTCGTTGTTTAATTAGAAAACCCGTTAAATCCGAATTGAGCAAAATAAGACTGAATCCCCATCACATCTAGCCAGCAGAGCGAAAAAAATAAGTAATCTTTTCTCCCCAGCAATTCAACCAGACAATTCTAATAAAATTTGATTGACACCTTATTTTATTACTTCATTTTATATTATAATATATATATATATATATATATATATATATATATATATATATATATATATATATATATATGACAACAAAGGAAAATATATGAATAAGGAATTGATAAAAATCGATGTATGTAACATTTATAAATGCTTTATTAATCGATACATTTAATGACAGACGGAAAACAACTTATAAAAAACAGTTAATGTGAAAAGTGATTGGTGTAACAATAGTTGATTATTACGAATAATGACATACATTAAATACACTGTGGGGTCAGTTTATAGTTTATCTTCTCTCTTAGCTAAATGTGGTGTTCAGATATTTCCTATTTAATTACTACTCTTTATTTAACGAGTCTTCTGAAGAACGACACGTGGTTGCACACTTAGCAATAACTTATGGTATATTTACCAACCACCGACTCTTTTCAAATATATATGTTTCATGAATTGGTGGTTAAAGTAGATGCATTCTCTCTGCATTCTCTTGGTTTGTCTGTTATACGGCTTATCAACCAGTTTGCATTATTCATACAGTACAAAATATATATCTACGCCACTTTCTTTGGCATTTTGGCTAGCTGCAAAATGTTGTATCTGTTCTGATACTAGAGTTCATCTTTTTTTATCTTCGATCAGTGAATGAGAAAACCTTATAGACTCATGCAATTTTAATGTTTGTCCTAAGCCAGAGTTTACCGTTTTGTGAATCTGGATTTTTCCCACATTAATGACCGACCTTGTGTTTATCTCTGCCCTCGTAGGGAGCTAAGTAAATAGGAGCACTCCACTGCTCAATATGCGATACGACCAAACAGTAGTCTATTGATGTACTATATATATATATATATATATATATATATATATATATATATATATATATATATACATATATATATGCACACACATACATGACAATATCATTTCAAAGACACATAACATCACAATCGCACACATCAATGCGCACAAATACACACTCGTAAACACATCCTCTATTTCTCAATCATACGCATAGACGCATACACAGGGAAATGCAACAACATGGATACATACCTGCAACTTGACATGTCCACTTATACACGCTAATAAACATTAACATACTCCCAAACTCTCACAATACGTACACAGAAGAAATGATAACTCGCAGAAACACACGCTTAGAGACACAATTACAAAATCACTGTCATTCGCACACGAAAATACATACTCTCATTCGCGCACACGCGTGATAGATGCACTGTCACACACTTACAAACACGCAGAAGCATACACGCGCTCACGTATCAACATATCGCTCGCTCTTCTGATCTATCAATTCTTCTGCCAATCACTTAACATAGATGCTTGTATCCAAGGGAGTAGTCTACTGGTTACAAGTACGACCGGTTGTGAGACTAGCATGATGTGTTCAAGTTGCTTTTTGTCACTTTTATTAATACTTTCGAAAAAATAACGAAGCATCTCCATTCCTAGCTGGGTCAAATAGTACGAGAGATTAGGACTACCAAACTTTGGTAGATTCACAAGTATAGGAACAATCCGAACTTTTATTCACGATCTACTACGATGAGATTAGTCGATAGTTCATCCCGTAATCTATTGACTACCAAATCTATGCATGTATCTACTTATCTATTTACGAAATAAAATTCAGTGACATTCGACAAAATATCGAGATGAAATTTAAAAGCGCATATATCAATACGATACAATTAAATTAGATTTTCTCAGAATTTTTTTTAAAAATAAAGACGAAATATTAAAATCTCAGCATATGAGTTTATTTATTTATCTATATATTTATATGTATATATGGCATAATTTATTTTAATTATCGATTTCAATTTTGCTCTATATTTATCTTTTTTGTGGAACACAATGCCGCGGAACTGCTTCCATGCAGACTAAAACAGTCTTCTTCAAATCCAATGTCAACAGATTCTTGTCGTATACCATCCCCACAAGTAATCAAACTTAGTTCATTCTAGTGTTCAACCTCAATCCTTTCATGAGGTTCTTCACCTTTCAACTATAATTCCATCTCACTAAACTTTACTCTCGAACGGCTTTCGGCCTTGATAAGTGGTGGACGTTCAGTAATAAAAATGTATCTATTTCTCTATCCACGGAACAAAATTGAATACAGTTCGAAAAAATATAGATGAAATTAAAAAATCTAATATACCAAAACGATACAATCAAATTACATTTTCTTTTAAAAAGTAATGATGGAATATGAACATCTCATCATATGATTTTATTTCTCTCTCTCCCTCTCTCATCTTCTCTTTCTCTCCCCCCCTCTCTCTCGCTCTCTCTCTCTCTCTTTCTCTTTCTCTCTCTCTCTCTCTATCTCTCTCTCTCTCTATATATATATATATATATATATAACACACACACACACACACCCACACACACACACACACATATATATATATATATATATATATATATATATATATATATATATATATATTATATATATCACCTTATTAATTGTATTTATCGATCTCAATTTCTCCGTATTTATCGGTTTGTTTAATCCGTAGTCAAATGCAGAAATAATTGTAATTGGGCGAATAAGCATCGTCACTCTATAAAGTGTAATTAAAAGACACTTGCTTATTAAACACAATTACAAAAACAATTAACTGACTTCCCCTCACATCCCGCATGTGTAATTACGATGTCACATTAAAACGACTTCCATTTTATTTAGTCTATCTTCTGCACCAGTCGCCGTCGAACGCCACAAGCTTTCCACTCTCGGTCGCATTCCTTTGATGTTAAGGAGATGCTTTAGTCTCGTTTGTTTCGAGTGAAAATGTAATTAAGAATTTATTTGCGATAAATATTCTTTATCTAAATCCTCAAATAGAAAAATGAAAAAAATAATAAACACCGAATTATTTGAAATAATTTTCGCGCATTAATTTGAGGATTGGCGCCATGTCTGATATTATTAATTGAAAAAGTAATTAAATTGCGGAAGTGGATTGAACTTTAAACTTGATCTGTGCTAATCCCAGGCATAAGGTAAGTATCCAACTCCATCTTCTCGTAATTAAATTAAGGTTTACCAATTATGTCTATGTCCGTACAGAGATTAGAGTGGGATATGCTATAGGACTTGATTAGTTCAGTTATGTTAAGCTTTTTGAGAGAGAACAGGTTTGAAACAGACTTAATGACATATTGACCAATGGTGGTGAGAGAAGCCCCAAGGACTATCTGCTCATGGTTAACCGTGAAAAGAAATGTTAATTAAAGTTTTCTGAAATTGTATTCCTTCACTTAAATATTTCTAACAATTGTTAAACATTAGTGACGTTAGTGTGACATAGCGATTGCCCGAACGGAAGAAGAACAGATATTATTATATAGATAATAAACGGCTAAAATCACGTTAAAACGTTATTTACCGTCAGATTGTAAAAGTTAAGCGACCTTTAGATTAGTCGTTCTTTGATGACTAACCTTTTGCTAAGACCAAGTGATGTAAATACACCCAACCATGCTCTATAAATGGATACCGGCGTTGCTGGGGAGTATAACCGGCGATAGACTAGCGTCCGTTAGATCATCTGTTCAGCTGAACATGATAAGACTGGTGTTAAACAATGAATAAGAAGAATCCAAGACATATATTTTGCATTGCTGCGTTGATTGATCGTCTATCATTGTTAATATTTAGTTTATGTAACATGATATTCAAAGAAACAGGTATATATATATATATATATATATATATATATATATATATATATATCCATAGTAATGGCTCCTGTCTGACATTATAAAAATCTGAGGTCGTTAAGCTATGGAAGCCATGTGTACACGCACGCGTGTTTAGCACTCTTTGATCTCGAAACGTTTGAACCCCACCGCCGGCTTTAAATGTATCTTAATTCCAGTAAAGTCTGTGATGATTTCCGTTGGTTTAATGGATTAGGGCGTAGGATCGTGACTCTCTTCTGAATCTACGAACCTCGTTCGAACCGTCTGACCGCCTGAAACCACAACTTCCTGCACTGATCAGGACGTAACTTCGAAACAACGGTGTCTGTTGGTAAATGCACTTAAATATTTAATAAAAAAATTATATTCTTTGTATATATATACATATATATATATATATATATATATATATATATATATATATATATATATATATATATATATATATACGTAGTTAAATGTTGTGTTTTTATATAAAAAATGCCCCCGTGCTTAATTAGGTACGCAAGCGCAAACATTTGTATTTCAAATAACATTATACATTAGTTTGATCATCGATTGATCCTTGCGGTTTAACGGAACGATTGGAAATCCAACCCGTAGGGCTATAATATGCCGTAGTGTGACCGCTATGAAAGTAGTTATCTACCACATTTTCTAACTCTAAACTGTGCTAGAGATAAACAACGCTAATGGTTTGTATATTAATAAACAAATTAAAATCGAGAGAATTAAACAAAATAACGCAGCAATAAACCCAACCTCTTTGTTTGTTTGACGCAATTTATATTGAAGCCCGTCAAAATCCTTTTTAAATAGAGGAAGGAAAATTCAGTAGTCGAAGGAAATTATAGGAATGGGTGGGATAATAAAATCAGGGAATCTGATTACTTTTAATTTGAAGTAAGAACATCCTACTACTGAACCTATCGTAAAATGTAAATCCATTTATTAGACCGATGATTTTTCGTCGGTATGAACACAAACATATTTGTGTAGCTAACTTACCATACGTATATTTTGAATACTATAATTACTTATAAGCTCTACTCATATCTTAAGTTCTGTTGAAGTAAACATTGACAGATTAAATACGTAATATATTATTTTATAATACGACTACACACACACACATACACACACATATATATATATATATATATATATATATATATATATATAATTTATAAGTGTTTTAAATATATATATATATATATATATATATATATATATATATATATATATACATATTTGTAGCTCCTAGAAAATCCCGCCTAGAAGAGCACTGTAAGTGTAGTATTAACACATTATGACGTCGCTAGCTATAAATGCATCGTTCCTTTCATTAAGTAGAACGCTTTTATGACGTCAAGTCACCACATGAAGTGTAAAAATTATCACTGTTTATTCGCCGTTCAACTTGGCCGGTGGTTCAGGCGTTGGGATTTGAGTTGCAAAATACTCGTAATCTGGGGTTTCGAATCGCAAGACCGGTAGTAAATAGTCATATATTTATGCTGATAAGTCCTGATTATAAAGGACGAAACGTATATGTGTTAAATAGCTGTTCCGCTCACCAAAACCAGATATTTGTCATACACTCAATGAAACATTTTTTCATCAATCGTAATATACGTAATGTACGTTGCGTTGCACTTATCAATTATTGTAGTTCGTTCGGGCTGACGAAATCTCGTGGTCCACGCTTCCCGCAACAAATACGAAATCATACGAAAAGTTTAGAAAGTTTTCATTCGAGATCCAGTTCATTACGACGAGCGACTACATCTTGGTGTTAACGCTCCGAGCTCCCAAAACGTTGTCTTAAAAAAAAAACCCATATTTTCATGGGTCCGCTTGCGTTCAGGACGAGCGGCTACATGGTTGATCTTTTCTCTCTTAGCTCCCAAAGCTAACTCTTTTTCAAAAACTACATAGAGAAGTCGACTGTTCGGCTCGCTTCCAAAACCCAGAATCTTTTAAAAACTATCGTTTTTGATCATAACAAATGACGTAAAAGATACTTCCTCGGGTCGTCCAATCAGACACGACATTCACAATCGAACAATATCTGACTTTCTCTGACCCGAGATTCCCTGTGTCAGGGTCGAATTTGTAACTTTGTTATGGTCTGACAAAACATGATTGACTCATAAAGTCCCCTTCGGTGCATGTCAGCTTGACACGCACTCATTGTCTCATTTAACCCCAGGCATAATTAACACTAGCTAACTTAATCGTATCTAAAGATTTGGGACCGCATCTATAATATAACATACGTACATAGATAATAAACAATAAGAGATATTTGTTATATAAATATATATATATATATATATATATATATATATATATATATATATATATATATAATATAGTGTATATATATTTTGCCATCGGTATTTAATTTAGTAATGCTAAATAGAGCTTTAATATAGTATATACTTATGCCAAGCAAGCGATATAAAACCATTTGTGTTTCAAACAAATATAGATTCTAAAAACTAAATGGAAATATTAACTACGATCAATTGTATAAACACACAATATTTACATACACTAATTTAAAAAATTTGTTTTTTTGTTGCCATAAAAAGACTAGATTTTACCGACGTTCACAAAGAGTTGAACGCAATATATTTCTAAGTAGTTCAACTAGATCATCTGTATCATGCCTAAAATAGGTTGACGTATGTGCTGACTTTGTGAGCGCAAGCCCGCGAGATATTCTTTAAATTTAAATGAACATTGTCTTATTTTTGTTCTTGCTATGTTCACTTATATATATTTAAATCCTATACTATCAATCTTATTGAAGCATTTAGTTTTATTCTTTCCTCATCTTATTTCCTTATAAGCCCTCTGTGCAAGTTTTCCATATTTCATCTCTATTCTGCATGTCAACGAAATTATTACATGTTTTATTTTTTAATTTTAATGAAACCAATAACGCGTTAGATTGTTAATCAATGCATGTTTTTTTATTATTACATTTGTGTTATGTCATGGTGAGGTCATCTCTCTTCGTAAGTATATTCCCAATTCAACTGTTAACCACTAGATACCTATTCCACAACATATTAACACAACTATTATTACAATATAAAGACGTTATTACGGGACTGTTTCCCTGTTACTACAACATGGTCGTCTTTAACTTCAATATAAGGAAAATACCTGTTAAGCCGGCCTCTTAAGTACTAAAATCCTGCTCATGTCAACTATTGTATCCTCTCATCTCTTAGCATCATTTATCAACAAACTGGCAACCAATCTCATTAACCCTTAGCTTTGAGTGCATGTTGGCATTGTTAAACGGTGACTCATTATCATAAAAAAGTATTCAAATCAAATTCTATTAAATAATGCAATCAATAGATACCAGAAATCTCTCTTAATTTATTTTTACTATTATTTCTAAATTCATCTATCATATCAAAAATGTTCTACAATATTGCTGTTCATAATATAATCTGACAACTTGTTCCAAGTAATATCACTCTATTAGCAAACACATTCAATTGGTCAATACTTATAGTTCGCGAAATCTGTTTTAATATTTACTTTCCAGATATAGGATGAATATTTTTAAAATGTCTACTATGTTTTAAAACACTGGCAAGGATAGACTGTGATTCGGAATAATAATTACATTTTTTTTATTTTCACATCTATCTATTACAAAGTCTCTTCAAATATTTACTATTTTATAATACATTTTCATTTTTCATTTTCACTTTTAAATGAGATAGTAGCATGCTATTCCGATATCCAAATGTATAATATAAGTATTTCCTCCCTCAGCAAATATTTTGGAGATATATACGATCAATACTTTCGAAAATATTAGATAATTTTGATCATACTTTATATTATCTATTATAACATTTAATATGTAGTTTCATTCTCTATTTTCATAAACTTTACACAAAATACACGTTAGAGAAACTGGTCTGCTATTATTTTTTAAATGTATAGAAGTCTCCTATTTTCAGTTCATATTCTATACATTTCTTAATATTTAACATTGTATCCATGAAGTCTTACTTCTAAGATAAGTATTTAAATATTTAATTTTTATTTAAATAAGTAAATCACTTCACACCTTGATAAAAAGTGTCCTGTCCACGGTATTAATTTATGATCATCCATTATTTCATTAACTCCTAACCCTAACTATCCGTATCCGAATCTGTATATTACACCAGTTAACGGTCGAGTTTTCGATACATATTTATGACTCATATCATCCAATTCAATCAGCTATATTTATTCTTCAACTAATTAATAATTTCTGCTTGTACTTACAGAAGATCACATAATTATGACTATTCTCAGCTATTTTGGGGTAATTCACAGCCACTTTGACAACAAGGAGAGATGAAACGCCGGAAATGTGTAGACCTGGAACGATTTTGCTATATTTGTGGACTTTGCACCTCTAAAAGCCCAAAGAAACTAATCCTAAAATCAAGAAACGTGTGAAACGTTCAAAAAGTGTTGTAAGCCGAGTTCTCAAACTCTATAAAGTAACTGGAAGTTTAAGTAACACAAAGAAACCTGGTAGACAAAGAAATACATCAGCAAAAGAGGACAGAGTTATACAACGCCTAGTGTTAAAATACCGTTTCCTTTACAGCTGGCACAATTTCTAAACGAATGGAAGGTGTCACGAATGTTTCACGACAAACTGTGTCCAGAAGGTGGCACGAAATAGGTCTTTTTGCAAGATTGCCTAAAAAAAGCCGGTAATAAGTAAACACAAAAAACAAAGCAGCTACATTGGCGTTCGCAAATAAGCATGTTATATGGTCAAAAAAAAATTGGAAAAAAGTTTATTTCAATGACGAATCGAAATTTAATGTATTTGGCAGTGATGGAAAACAATTTGTAAGAAGAAGAAAAAGCGAAAGTTGTGATCTTAGCTGTATCAAACAAACTGTTAAATTTGGTGGAGGTAGCGTGATGGTTTTCGGCATGATATCATGGCAGCGTACATCATCACGTGTACGCTTAAATACTAGAGTAAATGCCACTGTATACATGAATGTTTTAGAACAGTATGTTTTGCACAATTCTGGTATCGAAAAGCCTGTTTTTATGCAGTATAATGCTCCCTGCCATAAGACAAAGCTGGTCATCAATTATCTGGCTGATCCAGAAGTAAAGGTAATGGACTTGCCTGCTCAGAGTCCTGACATGAACCCTATAGCAGACTTATAGAAGACTCTAGGACAGAAATCCAGAAAGAATCCAGAAATCATTGAAGACTGAAACTGAAAGATGAATGGGCCAAGATAACTGTGGTCCAATGTCATAATTTAGTGAAATCCTGCAGTCGTAGATGCGCAGCAGTTATTGAAAACAAAGGTGGAAATACAAAATCTTACATCTCTTTTGTCTTTTAAATGTGATTTAGTTAAAAATGATATTTTATTCCTTAATTTTGGACACTTGAAATCTGTAAAATGATGGATAACTTAAAAAATATTATTCTAATTCATCTGAAAATCTCGGTAAAAGTCCAACTACATGATGTATATATTCAGTGAAATTTTCCCAAGAATAAATATATAACGTCGTTTATATTCAGAAGATTTAATTTTTGTTCATTAATTTTGGACGGTACTGTATATTACTAATTCGTAACAATGTATATATATATATATATATATATATATATATATATATATATATATATATATATATATATATATATATATATATATATATATATATATAGGCTGGGCTCGGTAGTGAGTAGTATTACCACAGCCGTCATCGTATCTTCAATGTGATGTTCCTTTCAAAAGTCGAACTCTTTACGAAAGCTGCCTTCTCGCTGATTTACCGAGTTGTGACAACGTTGGAATTTGAATTCAAAAATGTATTAGGGATTCAAGTGTGGCGACCGGTATGAATAATTCTTCTCTACACTGACAATTCCCGTAAAAATAATACGTATGTGTATGAAGATAAAAACAAATATTTATAACAATTATTTATATATATATATATATATATATATATATGTATTTACAGAAATATTCCAAGTTTAAAAGCGTAATTATTTATATATTTCGAGGAGATTACATTAAAAGAATCTTATGAATGAATAAGATATTGTAAATCGGCAGGATATATTAAATATTTTACATATATGAAATACAGCTCAATAGTTAAGACCTTATTTCAAGAGATTATATATTTTATTCTGGCGTAATAGTGATAATAACAAAAATATGAAACATGTGTACACATAGAGAAATATTTGTGAGTGCTGCTCTTTAGAGCATGATTTTAAATATTAATTATGTCATAAATCTTATATTCTGCTGAATTAATATACATATATACATATACATAAATACATATATATATACATATATATGTATATATATATGTATTTATGTTTATATTTAGAGTGTTTTATATTTAAAATATAATATGTTATAACATAAAGTAATTGTAATAGCTTAATAGTGTGAGGCTAGAGATATTGTATGAAATATTTAATTTAATTTGAACCATGTTAATTGGTTGGAAAGACAGTTTCACATCATATCACAAAAACTGTTTTATTTTTATGCTGAAAATAAAAACAGTTTCTTTTGTGAAATTATGTCAAACTGTCCTTTCTAACATTTGATATAGTTCAAATTAAATAATATATATACACACATATATATATATATATATATATATATGAATGTTTGAAACCCATTAGAATTGTGAAATTAAAGCGTGACCCCCAAATGCTTATTCTCCTTTATATGCTGCTCATATTGAAGAATAATGTACGCTTTCTATGCGTACAACGTATTTGCTTTAGTGCCTAAGGAATTAGTAAGATGAACAGGTTTGGAATTAATTACTTGCCAAAGTAACCTGAGTGTAAGACTCGTGTCCAAGCGGTTATTACATTAATGAAGTTTCGGTTGAAACGATGTAGCATGGGAATTATTGTCGAAGAATTCTGCTGCTCGTTATGCGGCTTTTATTAATAGCAATGCGTTTTTCTGAAGTAACCCTGTGTCTCCAGATAGACATACACGTTTGTCGGACAGAGAATCTACGATCTCTTTCAATAAATTGTGTGTTTCTTTCGGGTTTCTGACTTTCACAGATTGACATATACATACACGCGTGTGCATACAGAGTTATATATATATATATATATATATATATATATATAAATATATATATCTAAACACTCTGGATCATTAGCACTTTTAGATTTCAGCTTCAACATCTCTGAAGAAGAGCCTTAACCACTAAATTCTACAAGAAGCCCGCATGTAGAGACATATTCATAAATTACAGATCAGCACTCCCTCATAAGGCTAAAATAGGTTATGCTAGGAATGAGCTAACTCGCATCCGTAAGAAATGCAGCATTGAGACTGACAAAACCACCTACAGCGAGAAATTCCAACAGGTACTAGAGACCAATGGATACCCTACATCCATCATTGAACACCTTAGGAAACCCCAGAACACCTGAAGACGGACGCAACACGCTCTTTCAAACACCTGCTTCCTGAAGTTGCCGCATTTCAACGACAGGATCACCACAGCTATCCGCAAAGCTATAAGGAAGGAAAAACTCGATATTCAACTAACACACACCGGTCCTTCTCTACGACAACAATTGACAACACGGAACACCAATTACAACAATAGCCCCTGAACCCTAGCGAACTGCCCCATAAACACCACAGACAAATGCCACCGTACTTACACTGTATACCGTTTACAGTGCACCACATGCAACAAAATATACATCGGTAGTACGGTGAGACCCCTACATATTAGAGTCAAAGAACACCTACAAACACGCACCTCTTCCTTCCACAAGCACATCCACGCATGTGGCAACACCAGCAAATCATTCAAGATTAATATCCTAGCTACGGAGAGAAACGTTGGCAACCTTCGAATAAAAGAATCGATACTAATAGCAAAACTATCTCCGCAAATAAATCACCGACTCGAATTAGGATCTTCATTTCTAGTCTGATATAGTTTCACATCTCACTCTTGTTGTATTGATTTTATCTTAATTTAACCCTTAAATGAATACTAAAAACTAATAATCTAACAAAAACACCACCTTATAATAATAACTAATAATATAAAAACATAGGTCAAATACTCACTTAACAAAAAAATAAATAAATAAATAAACAAACAGGGAAAAAATTAAATAAATAAATAATAAAATAAATAAATAAATAAATAGATAAAGATAAATGAATAAATAAATAATAATAATTAAAAACAATGAAGATAAACAAATGGTTAAGTACAATAAATAAGTAGATAAAAAATATTAAAATGTATAAACTAATAATAGTAATAACTTAACCTAACAAAAAGATTAACTATTATAATATAATAATAATAACAATAATAACAATAGCAACAACGACAATAATAATAATAATAATAATAATAATAATAATAATAATAATAATAATAATAATAATAATAATAATAATAATGGATGAAATACCGGAACCACCCCAGATAACATTAATAATAATAATAAAAAAGGAGAAAAAAAATGAAAAAAAGGAATGACACATTCATTATAACAATATTTTAGCGTAACAATTAGAAATAACTAATTCATAAGCGACGTAAACAACAAATGAACTGAATTACCTCCCTTTCATTGTTGTCTTAGCGTTATACGAATCATTAATGAACAGATAATATTGAATTAATTAATGAAATATACATATTAAAAAATGGAATAAACTAAATAAATAAACTAAATATTAATATACACAATAATTTAAAACGAACAGACAATGCAATGTTTGATGACAGTATTAACCGACATATTAATTTAAGCGAATAGACTTGGTTTAAAAAAATATTTTAGATTAGAATTTAAAATTTAACGACAAAACAAGGAAAGATTCTAAAAAGTTAAAACAAAAAAGTTTAATACAGTAAATAGATGAATAAATAAATTAGATAAAAAGTAGATAAATAAAATATAAATAAAATAAATAAATAAATAAATAATAATTAAAAAAAAAGAAGTTTATTTTATTTTTGAATCTGGTTTGGAATTTAAAATTTAACCGGTATTTTCTGCGAGACTGAATCTTACGACTTCCTTCATATGCACGCTTGAACTTGAGTTGAGCACGGTTCTAAAGAAAAAATTCCCGAAATATTAAAATAAAAAAAACCTATTATATCATACGGAATTTCCACCAGACCATCTTGATACAGGTATTACATAACATTGTAACATTGTGTAGATAGACAGATATATAAGTGTTTGTGAAAGGAAAAAATAATAATAACAAATAAATAAATATATATATATATATATATATGTGTATGTACACATTGTATTAAGGTTGAAACTAATTCATTTGTTCCACCATTATATGTCTTTTCTGATCCAACTTGTGTCTATCCGTCACACCTCTGCATTGTATTGCCTTCTAAATATCACATTTCTCTCTCTCTCTCTATCTCTCTCTCTCTCTCTCTCTCTCTCTCTATATATATATATATATATATATATATATAATATGGAGAGATATTCTTCAAACACGTCAATTAAATATACACATCCTCGATAAAACACAGTAAATGCAAACGTAACAGACCAAAGAAAAAACTAGTTAAAACTTAAGCTTGCTAGGCTAACAACGATTGACACTTATATTAATGTTCGACACATAATTATAGAATAGAAAGTCAACACGAACACACACAACTGATATACACTAACAGACAGTTAAAAGTGGACCTTCAGTTTTCTTTCGACAGCTTCGTAACTGTCGCTTCCCATATTTTGTCTATTAGTCCTCACATTCCATAAGCGATGTTTCTCATAAGGACGAATTGCTGTTTTCTGTGTCGGAATCTCTCCATCTAACACTTATCGTTGGCTAGTTTTTGACCTTGTGTTGTATTACTGGTTATTACTGGCTATTAAGTTCACCAACTCTTTTAGTTCTCGTTGAAGTTCGCTGTTGACCAAAGGGGACGATATGTAGTATTTACTTAGATCTGTTTTTCAATCGCCGTCGCCGCCACGCCAACCACTCGTGCGTGCTTTTCAGTCTCTGTGGTCGCTAATATTCGTACTGCCTTTTCTCGCCTGCAAACCATTGTCGCATTGCTTGTTCCTGCCGCTGTGAGTATTTGCGCTCCCTTTTCTTCTGCAATTTTTTGTTGTCACGACTGCTATAGTTCGTCGTTCGTCCCCGCAGGCGTCGTTGTCATCATTCTTAACGGGCTGTTGTCCTCGCTCTCTGAAATAAATTTCTTAAAGTATAACAAGTCTTTTTCTGTTTTAAAGAGCCGCTTTTATTTAATTACTTTAATTGGCCGACCTTAACAAGTCGTTGATTGAGAGAGAGTTTACGCTAACTAACTTCACTAGTTCATATTCTTAATTGCCCGAGAGAGAGGAGTATTGAGATTTACTAATTGGCTCTTAGATTTCCGTCATTCGAGATCTTTCTCGTACAGTTACATTTTTGGTGATCTTGACTCTCACGCTTCCAAGTCAAATCTGATTCAATCTCGATTTTAATTCTCCTACGCCGAACTCTCGCTCAAATCTCGCGACCAACACGCAGGTGTGATGTAAACTTTCTGACCTCTCGTAACTCTAAGGTTACTCAACGTCGACGCAGACCGTGGGAAAACACATCGACCCAAACAGCACGGAATGACTCCGCCACAATTCGTGCAAGTCAAACTCGTCTCAAACAGATGCGTCCAAGCCATTATCTAACACTTGAAGTAGTATTTTATTTTTAGATTCTCACATTAAGTGGCTTAATGCCTTGTCTGGAGCGATTTCCATAAAAAATACACATACATACACACGCACACACACCCATATATATATATATATATATATATATATATATATGTATACATATTGTATTACCTATTTAAAAATAATATAAATAAGTCACTCAATATTATATTTACTATTATTTATGATATATATATATATATATATATATATATATATATATATATATATATATATATTACTAATTCGTAACAACGGCCAATAACTCATAGTAGAAAAAAATAAAAAAATAGATACAACCGGAAAACAGAAAAGGAGGCGATGTTGGAGACACAGATGCCTTCCATTGCTACTACCAAATTGTGTGAAGTTTATTCGATTGCGTTTAATCATATGCTGAATGTGATTTTTAAGCCATATTAATACAAGGATATGCGTAGCCACAGAACATACTTCGGTATTATTAGTGCAAACGAATTAGAGTTTTTACATCCCTGGTTGTTACCGACACTTTGTATGTAATAATAGATATTTTTACTGCAAAGCTCTTTAGGTTTCTCTTTGTAATATAATGAGGGTTACTTGTTCAATAATCATCGGCAGTCGGACTCTGGTAGTGACGTAGATTTACGTAGGATTTACGTGTGTGTAAAATATAAAATTAGTCACTCTCATTGGTTCGGGTTGCGAAACGATTCAGACGAGCTTTTCAAAGATTTCTGCCAATCATCTCTTCCTCTAGGACGAGAATTTTGAATAACGAAGTTTCAATAATTCTATGCAGACTTGTTTTTAAACATGACCAAATCTAATAAATAAACAGAAACGGAATGATCGCTTAAATCCAACAACATTCCAAAGGTCTGATGGACTTTTCTAGGATTGAAGAACAATTTATGGGTTTATTTTTGTATGCCTGTAAAAGGGTCCGAAAGGAAAACACCAACTCGGAGTTGACAGAAAATAAATATGTTGATAAAAAGTATAATACAACAGAGAACGAGAGTCGTGGTATGTCCGTCTTGACCGCCATTATAGATTGGTGGCTGTCCAACACCGAGAAGCAGGTGCCCCGAGTATTTATGGTGAGTGGAAGAGTTCAATTAGTCCATATAGGTAATGTACCATAACAATTATTCTGGGCGTACAAACGTTGAAGATAATTCACATCAAACCCGTTGCCCTTACTTCCAACCAGTAAAACATGACACGTGTGCTAAACAGACAAAACGATATTAAAAAATTATCTCTTCAAGATTAATGAAGAATCAGGCTACGTAGCAAACGTTTCATGAGTCACAAATTCACGAATTCACATTCCTCTTCTTCTTCTTCTTCTTCTTCTTCTTCTTCTTCTTCTTCTTCTTCTATAATCATTGAACCAAGTTTTGCATCTTTCAGATTTTCAATATAATTTTATTCAGCTTAAACTTTCAGATACGTTTTATTCATGAGTCCATGAAACATCCTGTCTGCGCCGTGTAATTGATTAGAAGTATAATCTAAAGAATGACATCAATTATATATCTTCATAGTGATTTATGAGATATAGTATCAACCTTTATTTTTAATGGCTGGAGTACTCGTCTAAATATGACTTGATACGGATGCATAGTGTTCAGACACCTTTAAGCTATGTTATAAGTACAATTTTAACAAGAAAATACTTCAAATCAATTAATGATGTAATGGATACTGAGCGTGACTATCGAATTGGATAAGTAAAATTAAAATTTAATCGAATATATTATTCATTTGCATTTTTATAGCATTTACAAAGAATCGTTTGGTTTGAGTTATAGCATGTCAACCTTTCTGAGGAGATATGAACCCTGAACACCTCTGTGAAAATCGTGGTTATTTGACTGAGCTTATGAGTTTTAAAATTGCTTAATCTTCTGTAATTAAACCATAATTATATGATTTATAAAGAATTGCTTAAGCTTTCAGAATGTCTACAGGTTCTGTTCTTCATGTAGTTTAAATTTCAGCCAATGTTTAGATAAACACTTTTTAGCGAATGAGGAACCTATTTAAAACATAATATTTATATATAGCCTATGTTATGTTACACAATTCCATTAGTCCTCGGATAACATTTGGCATAATTTCAAGCCCTTTTCTACCTGTTGGGTCAGTCTATTCTGTTTCTCAACCGTATCGGATACTCGATATCTCTCTACTGTCACCATTTTTCGTTTTTTAAAATACTTTTTACAGATTTTACAATTAATTCTTGTTAGAGACAATGACAACATATCACCTTGCAGTCTCTTGAAATGAGAAACACATTTTATTTCATTTAAGATTACGTTTCTGCATGAACACGTTTGGAAACAATTATAATGTTATGGTACGTCTTATTAATAAATAAACAAGTTAACATCAGCGTTGTTTGTAAAATTCATTACCGGTATTGTACGCAAATTATGTATCGTTTTAAAAAATCTACTACTTCTACTACTACTACTACTACTACTACTACTTGTACTACTACTAGTACACATTATGGCGTAGTGAGGGACAGTGTGAGCACAAAACAACGAAAGGAGAGAGCAAGTGAATCGGGACAGTAATATGATGATTAGCATAAAGTAGAGGAAATACATGATAAAAACACCGGGTTCTATTTATGTATTGCTTGAATGATGACGACTTCAAAGATGGACACTTACGAACACATATGACATAGACGGAACTGCATTTACCTGAATGTAAGATTTTACTCTTTCGTTTTTTTTACTAATCTTTCTCTTTTGTGTGACTATCTGTTACTCATCTATACACACTTAAGTATTTTTCTATTCACCAAATATAAATTGAGATCGTATATAGTATAAAAAGAAATATAAAAGTATGTTATCCTATAGATAAATAAAAAGTAAACATCATCATATTTTGAGTTTTTATCGTTTTTCCCATCCATGCTGTGCAAATAAAGCTTTTATGAAGATATATAAGTAGTCACGTTACATTTGTGTATATACGTTACGCTGATTAAAAATCAAAAGGTTCTAAACTTTTCAAACATCTGCTAGCTGTGTATTTGACATTTGAAAACGTTTCAAATAACTTTATATGACAATGTGTTTTCAATCTGCATCAATGTAAATATTATTTAATCAGACAATTGTGCAATTTCGGTTTTCCTTTTTTTCACTTAGCCAAAAACAAATATAATTATATTTTCTCTTTTATATCTGATATCATTCTGTTAATGCGCACAGGTGTACTATCTATCATTTATCAAAAGATAATACGTTAATGTTGAAGGCTTGAAGAATACGAGGAATTTTCGTGATTCATTATTTAACATCCTGTGGGAATACATTTGAAAATATAAGACCAAAAGTAAGTAGTGACAGTTACCAGTATGTCTTGTAAACAAGAAAGCGATTACACATCTCCCTCTCTCACTCGCACACATGAATTCAGACGGAGCACACTGTTGTATATTTTATTCATTGTTCCTATTTACTTGCATCACAACGAAAGCAAAGTAAGATACAAGGTCGGTCCTTATGTGGGAAAGATCCAACTCCCCCTGAAAAGGACACTCTGGATGAATTAAAAATTAAAATTGCCTCAGTCACTGACGGAAGAGAGAAAAAGACTAAATGCAGGATTAGGAGATATACTATTCTTTGTTCCTAGCCAAAGGGAGTTCTCTTTTACTGATCGAGGACTTAATAGATGACATAGACTATCAGAACGGGTACTACATATTGTTCCTAACTAAATTGTCTTTTGTGGGACAATCGTAAAGATTTTCTTAACTCCTTTCACAGCAAGGTGATATATATATATATATATATATATATATATATATATATATATATATATATATATTGAATAGGAGACGACAATAATTTCAACTGAAACAAAATGTATTTTACTAAACTAATTAATCAATATTCCCTTACTATGAAGTGATCTGGCGTTTCTTATTCGCCATGCTTTTCATTACGTTAAAAATATTGTCAGCAATTGAATTTTAACTGAAACCAAATGTATTTTATTAAACTAATTAATCAATATTTCCTTACTATGAAGTGGACGTGCGTCTCTTATTCGCCATGCTTTTCATTACGTTAAAAATATTGTCAGCAATTGAATTTTAACTGAAACCAAATGTATTTTACTAAACTAATTAATCAATATTTCCTTACTATGAAGTGATCTGACGTCTCTAATTCGCCATGCCTTTCATTACGTTTAAAATATTGTCAGCAACTGGCTTCATTTTTTTATATTTCGGATGTCTCATGGTCAAGCAAAGCGACATTCATCTATTTCTTTTATATCGCTATCGCATCCACATTATACAAATATACGCACAAGGTCTTAAAGTAACGCAGTCTTCTCGGTCCTTACATGACCGTTTAACCTCACTAACATCATTGCAATAACTTTAAATCAGTTGATAAACGGATACACATTACAATGATGAAAATAAAATAAATTGTAATGTTACCAATTTATAAAACATAAAGTATAGAGACTAAAAGAGATTCAATAGGCAAGTACTCACGCTTTTTTATTCCTGTTTATAACAGTACTAACATGGGAAATAAATGCAAGTTATAGTTTGTTGCTTTCATGAAAATATAACATGGACCCGTGGTGCAACGGATAATGGCGTGATTAACAATCAGTTCTAAGTGACTAACTGAATCTGTCTATCTAAACTTCATCGTTGGCTAAATTTTGACTTTGAAGTAGTTTTTTTAGCTCCTTAAATCAAGTGGCTTCATGCCTTTTTCTATAAAAAATACATTATTAAATATAATATTTTAGATATTCTCATGAAGATGTGTCTGGGCAATTCTAATTATCTGTTGATCGTATTGATCTCTTGTGTTTATTAAGGCGTTTATTAGGTGCGTAAAATCATTCTTATAATAGTTTTAGTCCGTTTGCTAGCTGGTTGCTTCATGTGTAAGGGTTAGGGTTAGGGTTAGGATTAGGGTTAGCATGTTCCTATTTACACCTTCACGAGTGCAAAGTAAGACACAAAGTTGGTCTTTAATGTAGGAAAAATTAAGCCCCCCCCAAAGGCCACTCTGGATTGGAACACAAGTAAAAACTACCTCAGTCTAGAAGGACTTCTCATTAATTGACTGAGGACGGAAAAGACTAAGTGCAGCATAACAACATATGCTACACTTTTCCCATAGCCACAAAGACCAGGGAAGGATATCCGTCAGTCTGTCACGATTAAGTTTGAAATAACATTTTTAGATACAGTCACGCCTTTCTATAAGAAACTATGCCCATTGGTTGCTTGGTCTGTCAGTAGTTGCATTCGTCTGACACGCTAAAGTTTTAAAACGAATTCTGATCGCTAAATACAAGATATAATAGAAGCATCCGAAGAATATTGGTTCATTGTTAAGAAATCATGTGTTTCTCCGATATATATTTCGAATAATGATAATCCAAACCCAAGCTTATTATCACATGCCTTTCACTCATTGAATATAACACGCGAGATATGGCGCCCATCAAGATTTATCAAAGGTATATCTGTTCGTAATGCACATATGGTCTCGAAGCATTAAATTACATTATATAATTTTATGACAAATGTTAGGAATATATTTTTATATGCTGCCGTGACCGACAACTCTGTATGTTACCTCAATTATTAAGGATCAATATTGCATTTATCTTTTCAACTGACAATGGATTATCATACTTTCGCTTTCAATACAGGAATAAAGCGCAGTGCATGTTGAATGTCATAACTTTCTACTTGAATTTTCAATTCAGACTTTTCAGGATCTACTACAGTGTTGCGTATGTTCAGTAAGAATATGCGTTCCTTTACAAAAAGGATGAAAGGATCGCTGCAAAGAAGATATTCAAAGAATAAGAAAAAACAGCTCAGAAACATATAAGGAAAATGCATGACGTTAAAAATTGTCCCAAAGCTTACACACACACATACACATATATATATATATATATATATATATATATATATATATATATATATATTGTGTTAGAGTGAAATAAATTACAGAAGAAATCCGAGTATGAGAGCTCAATGTAATAAGCAGAGCAAGAATAAAATAAAGTAAAGTAACACTGAATCACATAATCACCGGTGCAATAATTTATTTCGACTCTCCGGCCTTATTCAAGCATCTAAGCGAGGTTATTACATGTTTATGCTTGAATTAGGCCGAGGGTCGAAATAACTTATTGCACCGGTGATTATGTGATTCCGTGTTACTTTATTATATATATATATATATATATATATATATATATATATATATATATATATATATGTATGTTTACATGAAGCAGAATAAAGTGTTATGGTTACGTTATTTTTGCCTAATAAGTAAAAATACATACGTATCCAGTGTTTTATCAGGGCGTAGTTAAAAAGGGTAAATGTTCTGAATGCGAGTGAGAACGAGAGCAAAACAGAGAAAAAGAGAGAGAAAGAGAAAGAAATATAGATATCTTGATTTTCATATTTTATATATTCATATATATACATATATATATATATATATATATATATATATATATATATAAAGAGATAGATTATTGCCTTTTACATGGTATAAAAATTATATATAAACATTACAACTTTTTCGAATCACTTTCATATCTCATGTTCAAATGTGTTTCAATTCATAGTATTAAAGCTATTTCTCAGTGTATAATATATGCAGATGATCTATTGCATCATCATAGAACAAAAGCATGGCTATATACTCTCACTAACCGGATCTTCCGACACTGGGTAAAAACATGCAACCGCAAACTATTATATATTGAATGCAGAATTTACGCTTTTTCGCGTATATTGCATTCTATCTCTCGTATGGTTTCCTCCAGATTCAGGGTCTACGATTACTGAATAAGATAGGATTATTGAATTATAACTAGGGATTACCTGGTTTCTATGATCAACGTACATAATTTTTTTTTTATTGTAGTTAAATAATTTGTGTCTGTTTAAATGTTAGTAGTGGCTTTGAAATCGGTATCCTTCTGTCATATTCAAACTGACTTCATTACCAAAATGTAGTGGATGGAGGAGATGTAACATTTCAAGCTTTCGAATTTTCACCACAATTTTTAAATCGATTGAGAATAACCGTTCTAGTCGTTAACTTCAAGCTGTTTCCTGGATGTGAAACTGCATTTAGATCGGTAAAAACAACTTCGAATTGTCATCTTTGAGATAACAGACGGAGTATATTCCACCTAATGATCTATCAGCTTCTCATATCGTATAGACGATATCTTTTCTAGCATCTGACATATCTATAACCTTTTTTTATTTATGATACTGGACGATAATATGCTGAAAACCAACCATTCCACTCTTTTTATAAAAAATACTTTTACATTGAAAATACGCATTAAATTACCGAGTATGTAAATCATTATATAAATTTAAATGATAAAAAAATAGCATATAATTTAGATATCAGATTGATATACTGATAAGGGTAAACATAACTTTAAACCAATTTTGTCAATAAATATTAAAGTTATTTGAAAAAAATGGAATATTCTATTTCATTGGATTGGTGCAATATTTATATTCATACGAGTGTAAACTTTTCGTCAAACATGGCGGAAACAAAATTATGCTTCGCCAGCATTCGACCTAATATTCATATTCATATAAAATACAGTCTTAATCGGTGAAGTTCAAATAGAATGAAATATAAAGTAAACGTCTAAAGCTGGAAAGTTTACAAAAGAAAAAAGAATAAAATAAAATAAAACGTATCAATCAGTATTCAAAGATAAATAGAAAAAAGAAAACGGATTTTTATCTGAATTTCATTTTCATAGTGGAGTTGTCTGACTTGCTATTTACTTTCTGATATTTTTTTAATACTTTAAATAGTTTCGCTCGGCTAACAATTATGCAACGAGACGTATATATATATATATATATATATATATATATATATATATATATATATATATATATATATATATATATATATATATATATATATATATATATACTGTAAGGAATATAAAATTGAAAAAATATGTTGCCTTATAAAAAAACAAATAATATATATAAATATAGAAGACCGTGCTTACACGAAAAAAAAACTGCGGAAATATACTAACACCTTAATTGCAGCCCACTCCAATACGAACAGGAGCTCTTTTCTGCTTAAGTGCATTGATTAAAAGGTTACCCCAAAAGTACTATCAAATCCTTTCAACACTATCATCATATTTTCACTAAACACATTGATAAGTATATTAGGTCTTCAGCACTTCTGTTAAAACACAAAGCTACACATTTACGCAACATTGCTAAAACTATTGCATATAATCCACACGAAAACCATTCCCTTTCAAAGAATGCGTTTCGTAATATTACAAACTGAATCCAATCTTTCACCCATAATATAAACTCTACCCACAATATTAAACTTAACAAGAAATTAGACATTTTGATTTTCAACTTAGATGGAGATCCATAGGACGCCTGTAACTCATCCTAGATCTCACTGACGCCACACTCTAAAACACTGGGATTGAAATCCTTAGTTTTGGATTGGAATTCGCCACCGGAATTTACCAAAAAATGACATGATCGCCCGCAACTACAGACACAAATACACGGGTTTCATTAAAGGTTTTATCCAGGAAATCATATCCACTACAACTACCTAATCCATGGACAAACAAAATTCTAGCTAAGCGACATATAAAAGCACTGCAAAACGTAGCAAACTACCAGAACATAATCATCTCGGCCACAGACAAAAGTGGCCGTGTTGTTATCATGAATAAATCTAAATACAAAGAATAAGTATGCCAACTCTTACATGATCAATACATTTATGAAGAGACGAATTCCACTTTTATAGATTACGAAATAGACACATTTAACAAATCCCTTAAGAAACTAATAAAAAATGACAAAACCTGGTCAGCATACATTTATGACACCCCCACTATTCCGAATTTATATGGCCTACCCAAAACCCACAAGAGTAATGCGACAATGCACCCGATAATCACAGGTATCGACAGCGGTATCCATAAAATTGCTCGTGTTATTACTAAAATAATAACCCCATTACTAGGTACACTTAGCTCTTATCACTTAAAAATTCCGGAGATCTCCTTAAACAAAATACAAATCTTGACTTAACTTGTAAAACCATTTACAGTTTGGACATATAATTATTATATACCAATATCCCCACTAAAATGCTTTCATTTATTTAAAAAAAACGTCGCAACAAAATTAATATCAGCTTACGTTTTCCATTAATAACATAATTAATATTATAAATTTATGCACACACATGACTTGTTTTACTTTCAATAATTTATTTTATAAGCAGAAATTTGGCCTACCCACGGGGAATCCCTCAGCTATTTCTTATCCTGTTTATTTTTAGAATTTCTTGAAAGTAAAACTTTCAGATATAGACTACCTAAAAACGTGTCATACTACAGATACATAGATGACATCTTAATTTTCCTCCTCAAAACACCTAAAAGAGAAAACATTAATGACAAACTGAATAAAATAGAACCTATCATCAAATATACCTTCGAAAAAGAGAACGATAACTTTTCTTGACATTTTATTAAAAACCAACAATAATAAATTATATTGGTATTATATTAATGTGAATAATAAATTATATTATAAGGGCTACTGTAAACCAACCAAAATCATTATTATGTTCATGGTTATTCCCACCAAAATAATGAAGTAAAAACTGGCATTATAATTGGAGTTTACCTAAGAGCGCTGAGTTTACCTGAATATCTAAATGATTTTAAATACATTGAACACACCCTCAAAACAACCATAGTCCCCTACGTATTTTATACAAAACTCAAAAAGAAAAGCTCTCCAGATTCATTTTAATTGCAAACGAAACAATTCATTAACAGGCCCTATCATAAATAGACATATAGCTTTACCGACTACCTCTATTAACAACCCGATTAACACAAACCTTAATTAACTAGGTATTAATATAGACACAATAACCACATCGACAATTACAGATATAATCAGAAAATCTAAATTCGACACTACATCCACAGTAAAGCTGGCATATATTCCATCCCTTGTGTAGATTGTTATAGTGAAAGGTGAACGATTTTGTTTCTGTTTAAATGTCAATCGTGGGTTTGAGATCGGTATCCTGTTGTCATATCTCAACTTTTGTATGACGCGACGGATATATATATATATCGCATTATTTTCCTGTTGTCATATCTGAACTTTTGTATGACGAGACGGATATATATATATATATATATATATATATATATATATATATATATATATACTAGCAGGAAGACCCGACGTTTTTCGGTTGCAAAAAGTTAGAGATTAAATAAAAATTATTTATTTGAATACTATATTTTACATATTTCAGAGACGTATCGTGGTTTCATCGACATGAACTTACCTTTTATCCTTTAAAATGCCGTTGTAATCAATTCAAATCATCAGCGACCCAGGAAAAGAAAACAACACGAAACATTGAGTTCAAAGATCACCGTTAATCCGCAGTATTGTCTCACGTTTCCCTTTTGGAGAAAGTACCGAGTCAATAGGTTCGGAGTGTATGTTTATATGATTCTTAATTATAATTAAGTTTTCTTTAGAATAATTAAATTATTGATAATAGCTGCTGTTCGTTTCACTGCTTCAATGGTGCATTCATGTTATGGGGTAATTGTGTGGTGTAGATTGTTGGTCAGTGAATGTGTTAGATTCTGGGTGAGATTTTTATTATTAGAGGTTTTAGTGTTATAGTTATATTAATTCTTTATTTTATTTTAATTTAATTTAATTTTTATTTATTTATTCATTAAAAGTAAAAAATATATTTATGAGGTTTACATTTTAGTGAAAAGCTGGTTTTATTATTGTAGATTATTAGTTATGTGGCGACTGGGTGTTTAAGGAGAGGTATATTTAACAGTCAAAGTGTTACTTAACTGATATAAAAATTGTTGGAATTTACTAACGCCCCTTCACTGATTGGCTGGTGCCTATATCCCCAAACGGCCTAACGAATTGACTGTCAAGAATCCGGACCCCTACTCTCTTAGGCCATTCTTCGTGTTGTGTGTATTTCCTGATGATTGTAACGGCTTTTTAACAGATAAAACATCAGTCCATCTCGATGAAACCACGGTACGTCTCTAAAATATGTAACATAAAGTTTTCTAAATAGATCATTTGTATATATATATATATATATATATATATATATATATATATATATATATATTTATTTATTTATTATTTGTAGTCAAACTCTAAAACGCTCAATAAATATTTATTTCTAAGAGCAGATATATTTTACATTTTGTCAAATGGGTGATTGATAAAGCCAAGACTTATTTTAATTCAGAGTTATATATATATATATATATATATATATATATATATATATATTGGTCTTCATAATAGAGTGGAGGATACTTTAAGCTTTTATACGGACGCTGCAAGCGTTCATGTTCTTCAAGCAAAATACTTGCTATATCATAAGTATAGAATTGAGTTCTCTTCCTGGTTAAGCCTCGGATATATGATTTGAAATAATCATATTTTGTGAAATAAAATCCTCTTAATCTTTTGCCCTTTAGATAAACAAATAGCGTTCCAACTCGAACGAAATCCTACCAAAGACCCAGGTTAATACGGTACGTTTGATACGTCTTTCGCGTTTTGTGGTAGTGGTCGAGGGTTAATAGCTCTACTGGGATTTTCTGTCCATGTTTTACCAATTCCAGAGGGAGGTTGAGGGGCAATGCACGTATTTAGGTAGAGGAGATTTTGTTTCTATTCCACTGGTCACCCACGGTTCGTTCACACCCGAAAACACACGTATTTGCTATTTCTTAAATTGGGATATTTATTTATGTCAGATATATGCTGAGGGCGGATATAAATTGCGGGAGGGGGGAGATGGAGGAAAAGATACCGAGAGATGAGGAGAGTGTACGTAAATAAGAAATAGTGTTACGCGATGCATGAGAGATTTTTTTTTACATTTGGTCAGGGGAGGATTGATAACAGAGAACAGGACACCACCAAACATTTCTCTTTCCCAAACAGATACACGGCGCACGCGCAAGCACGCATAAAGAGAGATCTACAAGGTGCGTACTGTCATATACCGAGAGAGACATCGACGAACACACGGATGTGATTCTATTAGATTTCTCTGTGAAATTGCTATGAGTGGACGTGCGTGCGTTGGTCGGTCGGTAACGTTTCAGTGTGAAATAGAATTTTCATCGTTAAATGCGCAGATTAGATGGGCGCATCTTATATTAGATGGGTCCAAAGATCTGCATAAAATATATCTCTCTCAATTCGTTGGTTCGTCTGTCACGCTCTATGTTTTAGATGGTATTTTGAGTTGGTTTCATGCATCTCTATAAGACACTATTCATGTCCGTCACGTTTAAATTTGAAATCTGATATTCATCGGGAGACGCAGCGATTGAAGCAATTCATATTGAGACTACGTGTTTATTTACGATATACATTTAAGAAAGTTGTAACCTAAGTATACTTCTGCATAGTTGTCCGTATGAGAAGAGAAAAACTATTAAAAATTCGCTGACCTCACCTGACATTTTTTTTAAATTTCAAGTAGAATAGAGAAATCCAAAACTCCAGCAAAGCACGTGTCTGTTATCTGTATATCTATGTCCCAGTCCGTCTGTCTGTTTCTCATTTTGTGTCTAGCTTTGCCTGTCTCACTATATGCATCACTCTGTTTTGTTCCAAGGCCATTGTAATACATCATACCAATTTCCAGATATTATCAAAATGTATTTAGCGTGAATATGAACAGGTGAACGATATAAAACTTTTGCTATGTAAAGTATAGATCAGAATAAATGCCTCAACAGACGCAGGCTATTAGTTCTCTTTTGTAGTGAAGATGTTTGGAAACACCACTTTTACAATTGAAGCCATCAACTTGAAACGGTGGAATGGAGATTTAAACATAATTCAACCCGTAGCACAAGGTCACGAAGGACTGATAGATTTTAAACTGTCTGTGACCAAATATTACAACCTTATGTCTGTGTCTAGAAAAATACCCAATAATTGACAACTTGCAGATTTGGTCAATTCAGGTTCATAATCTCGGAATCACCTAGCCCTTTCAAAGGAAAACTATTGAGTTTGATTTATATATATATATATATATATATATATATACATATATATATATATATACATATAATATATATATATATATATATATATATATATATATATACTGTATATGCATATATATGAAGAGTTTGAATGCGAAACAGCGATAAATACTATTTAAAAAATATAGAATCTATCACTACAATAGGTATTGCATTTAAACACTCGACCCCACCTGAAATCCTATATTACATAATATGATACCCGTATGATTTATTTTTGCGTTCAATCAAAGTAAGGTGTTAGTCGAATTCTAAATTTGATATATTCGTTCTATTTATTCTTTGCAGTCTTGATGTAAACACATGTGATTTATTGCGCTTTACATTCGAACACTTCATGTATATATGTATATACATAAATGTATATATATATATATATATATATATATATATATATATATATATATATATATATATATAATCAAAGGTTTAGTCGAATAACTATAACTTTAGTTGTATCACGAAACGATCATAATACACCACATTTTTATTAAACTACAATTAATGCTACAAAAGACTAGGATACAAATAAATACTTAACAATAAAGTTAAGGTCTGTGGTGAATCCTAAGAAGCAAACAGAGTTAATATATTATAACTAAGTAAAATTGCTAATTTATGACATGTTCATTATTTGGCAATTATTATGCTCCGAAGATTCACTATTGTTCATTTCCAAATATTTTCAAATACATTTTATTAACTTCTACAACAGTGTAGAAGATTGGCAATTATATGAAGCTCTTCATCAGCACAATATTGATTCATAAATACGATGAAGCAAATATATAATTGAATAATTCATTAGAGTAAATGTTAATATAAAAATTAAATTCATTCTTGAGACAAGAAATATATATCTTGGAACTTTTTTGAATATTATTTTCTCTACGTATCAAAAAAGACGGAATATGGAGTTTAAAAAAAATTTGTACCAAAACCGATTGAACAATTCTATTATATATTGCAAATATCATACTGATAAAAATATTGTACTGGTGAATAGATTCATATAATTTTTAATCTCTACTTATACACTATATACGTATGTATGATGTCACATCATTACAAGTGAAATTAATCACTTTTCGACACTTACAATATATGCTTTTATTGTATATTTATAGGAGTTCATTTTATTTTAGTCAACTTGAATGTCATATACGGTTTTACCAACTTAGTAGTGATCGCTGATAATATTGTCGAAGCGAATGTCATATTTCCCGCTATCTAATATTATTTTCTTTTAATTTATTTTGAATATTCATCCAAATAAACACACACATTCGCTTTTGTTTATATTCATTACACTTTACCATCGGATGAAAATAAATACATTTCTTACTTTAAGATAATAATTGTATGCTTTTTTCCGTTTAATGCTTGGTAGTAAATCATGAATATATCGCTGTTGAAATCAAAGCATCATCGCCAATATGGCTTATATCGCCACTGCTGATAAACTACGACTGTATATGACTAGAATGTTTTAATTAAAAGAAAAAAAAACACGATTAATGTGCATCGAAAAAGACTAAGTAGACTAATAAACGAAGCGTACACCAAACGTGTTGATATGTCATGAAATAACAAACCATTCAATGAATACTCTCCATTAGTTGATGTGTTCTTAACATTAACTTATCCAAAACTATCTTCCGTAGAAAATGATATCTGACCCAGTTATGGACAATTATATGTATATTTTTTCCTGTAATATTTTCATATACTTAGATTTTGTTTACTTGCATCTAAGCAAAGTGTTACACAAATTCGACACCCGCATATTAATTCCGGCGTACCGAAGGAATAAATGAATAATCATGCATTTCAAAACTCGCTTGCAACATTTAATTAAGACAACAGTGAAGATAGAGGAAGATGCTGTGAATGAATTATTATTCCACGGTAAGAAAGTTCCTATCCGGAATAAGTGTTATTTGAAAGAAACTTAAGCGAAATACATTTCTGCAGAAAAAACATGTCGAAATGATAAAAAGAAGCATTGGCTAGTCAGAATCAAATATTAATTTATCAGATTAATTTCTATCGATCATAATCTCTGAAAATCCGACATGATACATTTATTTAGTAGATATAGGCTCTGTCCGTTTGTCACGATTAATTTTGAAATAAAAGATTTAGATTCGTCAATAAACCTTTAGAAGAGACCGCGCCCCTTAGTCTGCTGGTCCGTTGTTCTGGGACGCTTAAGTTTGAAATAGAATTTTTATTGCTGAACTGCAAGATAGATTAGACGCAGCTACGTAATATCCGTTCCAACTTGATTTAACAAAACATGTTGATTTTCTGGTAAAAAAGACGCACAAAACCAACACTTAGGTTAGTCAAGTTTTAGTCAAGAAAGAACAAACTTCTTTTTCCAGAAAGGGAAATTCAACATTAATTGGAAATAAAGTGTGAAAATATATAGCAAAGAAATATGTGTCTCACATCTTTTAAAATTAAGAGCGCTGACTGCTCTTCAAATGAAAGAATTATGTGGCTATAAAGCAACGGATCTTTGAACAGAAGTCGAACATCAGAGCCAATTCGGGTAAAATTGACGAGGTCATGAATATATCGATGAATAAGCTGATATTTTAAAAAGTATAATTCTGTTTTCTTAATGCAGCGCTATATTCTTAAAACGTGTCATGTTTATAGCTTTAATATATTTTGGAAAAAGTGTCAACGCCGTAGAAGATCTACATTTTAACACACTGATGACGTCAAAAATACTTATGTCACGATAATTATTTACTGTATAATTGTTTGTTCGGAAATTATTGATGTTTTATTAACTTTCATAACATTGGTGGTTCAGGAGTAAATCATTGATGCTCCTACGCTTAAAAAGCTTCTAAATATTACAAAATATAATAGAAGGCTAAATCGTATACAACACACAGATACTTTTATTATGTCTTAGCATTTGAACTGATGCTAATTACGCTTATATACAAAAGTTCATAGATATGTGTGAAAGCTAGCGTATTTTAAACTTGATATATTTGATCAGTATTAGCGACCAGCAGGTCAGTAATACGCAGCATTTGTCCAAATGCTTAGAATCAATATTACTTTCTGTCTCTTTAATACGATTAAATCTTCGATTGCACTGGACAACAAATTTCAGAAAAAATTATTACTGGAGATGTGTAAAGTGATTTAGACTAATTTGGGTACGCTGATTTTAAAAAATCATAACCGTTTTGCTGTATCACGTCAGGATTTTAAGTTTCAGAAATACTCCCATTGCCTAGAAGTCAGGGTTTCAATGACATTTACAAAAATTCATTTATTCATTTGTTTTATCATAAATGCTTCAAAATTATAGAAATTATAGAAAAACTCTACTAGAATGTAATTAAAAATGCTTTAAACATTTGCCTTTGCGTTCGTGCTGCTCTGTGTCAGTTTCACGATGCAGGAACCAGCAGAAGTCGCCCATCATGCTCGGGTTGTGCCGCCCTTGGTAACGCGTCTCCATGAGTTAAATCTTTTGGTGGAATCGCTCGCCGTACTCGTCCGAGACAGCTCCCAAGTTGTCAGGGAAGATGTTCAGGTGCTGGTGTAGGAAATGGATCTTCAGGGACATCCTGGAGCAAAGTTTCCTGAAGGACTCCAGCAGCTGCTGCACTGTTTCTTCATAGTTGTCCGCGCGCTCGTTCCCCAAGAAGTTGTCCGTCACAGCTTTGAAGCTCCGCCACGCTGCCAGCTTTTTGGGGTTTAGAGTTGTCGGAAAAGTTTCGTCCTTCATTACCTCTCGGATTTGCGGTCCAACAAAGACACCAGTCTTGATCTTAGCCTCCGACAAGGTGTTGCCAAACTTCTCCTTCAGGTATAAAAACCCACGCCCATTCAGATCCATTGCCCGTAAAAAATTCTTCATCAAGCCGAGCTTTATGTGGAGTGATGGAAGGAAAATCTTGGCTGGGTCGACAAGGGCGACATGCTTCACGTTGTATCGACCAGGTACGTGCTCCGTCCGCTCTTTCCAATCAATCTTCATCCAGTGATTCTTGTCGTCTCTGCTATCCCAGAGACAATGGAAGCACATGTATTTCGTGTAGCCTGACTGCAGCCCTAACAACAGCGCCACCACATTCAAGTCTCCGCAGATGTGCCAGTTGAAGTCATTGTACTTGATGGAATCAAGCAGCTGCCGCATAGTCTCATAGGTCTCTTTCATGCCGAACACGTGAGCCAGTGGGACTGATGGTTTCTTGTTGCCATTGTGGAGCAGAACAGCCTTCAAGCTGTTCTTCCCCGAGTCGATGAAGAGACGCCAGTCTGCAGGATCGTGATCACACCCAAGTTCTTTCAACAGACCGTTGATGTTACTGCAGAATGTCATTGTGTCTTCAATCTCAAAGAACTGAGCCATGTCGCTGTGACGTGCTCTGAACAAGGTTATCTTGGTGTTAGGTTCAAGTAAATTCCACTGCTGCAGCCTTGATCCAAGAAGCTCTGCCTTCGCCTTTGACAGCGAGAGATATCTTACAAGATCATTTAACTCTCCCTGGTTCAGAAGGTGTGGTTCTTGTTCTTCTTGAGTGTCGGGTTCAAAAGGTTCATCACCATCTTCTTCGCCACTGCTTACAGTCATGTTCGGATCAGATGGACATGTTGGAACGGGGTTCTCGTCATCATGAGGCACAGGTTTACGAACAGAGACGCAGTCAGCGTACTTGATGTGGCCTTTATTCTTCCTGTTGAAGTCGGCAATGCTTGTGCAGCAGAAATAACAATCATCATGATGATTCTGCGGCTCACGCCATATCATGGGCACCGCAAATGGAATGCTCGCGCGCTTGCCCACCAACCACTGAGTCAATGCTGAGTGGCAGCTTGTGCAGCAGATGTTTGGTGCCCAGCTCTTTTCTTGGTCCCCGACCTTACACCCGAAGTAGTGAAAGTAGTCGGCCTTCATTTTCACTACTCTAGATACACTTCGCTGTTGATCTTTTTGGGTAAACCGACCACAGACATAACAGAAGTTGTCTGGATGATTGGTACAGGAACGTCTACTCATGTTTAACTGAAAGAAAGAAAGAAAAATTAGTAGTTATATAAGTACGTTATATCGTAGTTACGTAAGAGGTGGTAGGCTACTTCTAGGCAATGGGAGTATTTCTGAAACTCAAAATCCTGACGTGATACAGCAAAACGGTTATGATTTTTTAAATCAGCGTACCCAAATTAGTCTAAATCAATTTACACATCTCCAGTAGCAAACATGTTGTTGTCCAGTGTTGTATATGCAATTTGCGCTATTAGAACAAATTAATCTTTAATATAATCGTAAATCATAACCAATAAAAACCGAGTTCGATTATGCCGTTGATCCTTTTTGGCCAAATGTTTATGTTTGTCTTTGGATTTGTTATCAATAGCAAAATATCGTCAACGGAGTATGATACGCTCATTGTCCCGGACCAAACTCTGTAGGGATCAATGCAGTCATGAGTGTAACACATCTAATCAGAGGATCTTTCATTTTAATTAAAACCTGTTTAATTTAATGATGTTGTCCTTTTTAAGTAAATGGCCTTTACTGTTACGAAAACAAATGGACGCAGTGTGCGCGCGTTTATGACGTAAATCTATATACATGCACATATCTATATATGTATGTATAAATATCTGATATTCTCTGATATATATATCTTTTTGTTATTGTTTTACAGGCGATAGTAACATAGCCGTTTTTTAGTATTTTCCACTCCCAACGCGTTAAAGAACATTGAATAAAGTCGCCCATTTTAATACAACATGTGATTATTGTTTTTATTCTTCTATTTAATTTCTTCGTATTATCTACTTCTTAAGCGGAAAAACATTGCATCAAGTCGTACTTTATAATAGAGCATGTTATTATATATATATATATATATATATATATATATATATATATATATATATATGTCAATTAATTTTATGTACATGTAAAAAGAATCCATTGCCACGTGTTTCTGGCTATTAGTCGTCATCAACATATATATATATATATATATATATATATGTATTTATATATATATATATATATATATATATAAAGATATAGATAGATAGAGAGAGAGAGAGAGAGAGGGTGAGAGACAGACAGAGAGTGAGAGAGAGTAGATGGTAGTGCAGCATCAGTGCAGTTTCATCATGGGAAAATGTATATTAAAATAAGTGAGGCTACCAGCATTTTTAAATTTGAAAAAAACATTTTTCAAAAATTGTTTATTAATTTATTATTTAATAATTTAATAATTTAATAATTTTAGAATATTATAACGCGTTTCAAGCATCTTGGCTCTCTACAGATATTCTTTTTATTTGAGAATTTTTCTGCGCATGTGCCTGCATGTTAGTGCGTGTGTATGTGTTTTCATATATTTTACTTCTCTGGGTCAAAGTTATGTATTTTTAAGCATGCGTGTTTCTGACTTTTATGTTTGCGGTCATCCTCGTGTGCGGTGATTGAGTACATTTTGGTCAGTTTCTCTGGTATAGGATTGCCCTTGAGATTTTATCACTCTGTTGTCACTGTATCTGTGCGTGTGTGCGCAGTTAGTTTTGGTTTGTGAGCAGAGGCTCCCGCGCGCATGCATGTGTTTTTGTTTATACATACATACATACATACATACATACATACATACATACATACATACATACATACATACATACATACATACATACATATGCGTGTACACAATCTTTCTCTCTCTCTCTCTCTCTCTCTCTCTCTCTCTCTCTCTCTATATATATATATATATATATATATATATTAATGTAAATACATATTCACACGCATACACACACATACATACACATAGATAGAGGATTGGTAGAAATAGGACCAAGGAAAAAAAGTGATGTACATATGTAGAATGTAATTAATTTTGCTTTTAGTAGTAATTTATGGAAACGATTGTTTGACGGTATTTGGATACACATATAAAGATAGGTATATAGGTAGATAGATAGATAACGAGATAGAAAATAATCAATAGGAATATCGATAGATGGATAGACAGATAAGTATATATATATATATATATATATATATATATATATATATATATAGATAGATAGATAGATAGATAAATAGATTAATAAATGGATAGATATATAGATAGAAAGAAAAGTTGATTGATATATTAATAATTAGATACCTATATATATATATATAGAGAGAGAGAGATAGATAGATAGATAGATATATAGATAGATATATGGATAGATAGATGGATGTGTAGATTTATAGACATATACACAAAATACACGCGCATCCACATCCATTTTTATATTCATGTATGTACATACACACACGCGTCATATGAATATTTTATATAACAAATTCATAACTGTATAACAGTTTCTGGAGATGTAAATCCGTTGAAACTCCAGTCTTTATAAAAAGTGCTCAATAACAAGTAGAGCTGTTCTTTAGTATAATTTTTTATTTATACAAACATTATTGGTTATTTTGTGTATGGGTATGTGTGTAAAAGTTTTATATCTTTTATATTTATTTTTTGTGTACGATGCGTAGGTTAATAAGCGTATTTAAATGCCAGTGTGTGTTGTTGTGTATGTTATATCTATATGTACATACATGTGGGTAGGTGTTTATTTATGCATGTGATATCTCGTATGCTAATATTTAGGAGTGTAAATAAAATATAAGAAGTAAATTTATTTACATATATATACGTAGGTATAGATAGATGTACGTGCCTGTACTTATGCATATGCATGAAGGCAAGTAAACACACGTGTAGACTATGTATTGATAAACTGTGTTTATAGTCAATTAATTAAATAACTTTTATAATAATGACAAAAAGAGGTACACATATTTATATATATTGAATATATTATTCTCTACCAATCAGTGGAAAAAGGAATATATCCGTTGGCAATATGTGTATGTATGTGTGTATATATATATGAGAATGCATGTGTGCATTTGAATCTGTATGAACGCATATATATATATATATATATATATATATATATATATATATATATATATGTATATATATATATATATGTATACATATATATTCGTGTAGTTTTTTTATATATATTTATATATATGTATATGTGTGTACCTATGTATCTGCAGATGTGTACGTTTATGTATTTCATATAGAAACCAAAGTATGTTGATATACACATGTATGTATGATTATCTATGGATATGTTTGCGTGTATATGATGTGATATTAATGCGTTTATATGTATGTAAATTAATACTGTGTGTTAAATTTAGAAGTAAGGAATTCAGCTAAGCCGCTAAGTAGGTAATAAAAAAAGTAAGGGACAAGAGTTATAAAATGAATGATATATATATATATATATATATATATATATATATAGAGAGAGAGAGAGAGAGAGAGACAGAGAGAGAGAGAGAGAGAGACAGAGATGGATATATATATATATATCTTTGAACATCATGTTTAAAAGCAGATATATATTTGCTATTAAATGTAATACGTAATTTAACTGTCATCATGAATTAATGGATTGAATGAAAAACACATTACATTGATTAAAATTAAAAAGAAAACTCAATAAGAAGAATGATATTTGCAAAGTGTTACTTTTAAATATTGAATAATACATTTCAGGTTCGAACGTACGTTTCTACTTTTCACACACACATTAAAAATGAGATTGTCGGATCAGCAAAGATTTTGGTTCGTGATTAATCTAATATGGCTTATTTAAACAATTTCACAATTTACTCATTTTAAAATGAATTGTTCTAAAATCAAATTATGTCGTCCTGTTGACTGAAGCATTATTGACATGTTTTAGATCAGGATTAATGTGTTGTATTATTTAGATTAAAATTCATACAAAATTGTCCGCAAGGACTTGCGTAACGAATATAAGTGCGAAGTAATACTCAGTTCTAAGTGACAGTCTTCTGAGGGTTGGAGGTTCAATCCCCAGTTCGAGCGATACCAAGAATACAATTACGAATTATTTAAGACTTCTACCCGATCATGGCTGACGGAACGAGAACAAGTTACCCCGTGCATTAAAAAAGTGTCCCGTTCGATATTCCGTACATATTCTTGAATTCGACATAAAGGTTCCCGAGTTCAACAAGATGCTCCCTGAAGAAGGTCAGATGTTACGTCGACCGAAATGTTGGGAGAATAATAAATGTTATTCTCCCAACATTCCGGTCGACGTATATCTGAACAATAGTCAGAATAATTCAAATAATACACAATATTAACATTATTTCTCTATGATTAAAATTTAAAAATAAACTCTGAAAAATGGCGTAAAACAATTTTGACTTTCTCTAGACGCATGGCTTGTTAGTAAAGACGACGAAGCCTTAGTTTCGAATCTTAAAAAGAGTCTAATTTTTTACTTCGTGGTATGCTTTGTAAACATAGATAACATTCTGTTGGAAATAATTTCCAATATCTAAAATATATCTATTTACATATCTATCCTATTTTATATTTCCCAATCTTTCTATTGATTTATATATTCTAAATTATTTTCTCGCTCTCTGAATTTATCTATTTTAAACTCTGTCATATTTTAACTCTATGTTTTTTCCTACCTAGTTGTGTATCTATCTGTTGTACTTGGAAATCGGGCGGTCTCTAATTGTAAGAAGTGAATCAACGCAGTGAACACGATTGTATGGCGTAAAACGATTTTCAAAGAATTGATTCTAAACGGACGAACGCTGTTAAAAAGCAAACGAAACAAAAGAAGCAAATAAAACCCGAACGTGTAATTTATCTTCCTCCCACAGCAGTAGAATGTGACACCAGGTCGGGAAAGTGGGATTTGAAAAGCCAGCGCCTTAGAGAATGAAGAGCGGTCTGGCCTACAAAAAAAGGCTTGTGCAGCTCCGTCGGCAATCCTCGGTTGGGGCGCCTCAGGCGATTACCAATAAACTAACTCCTTCTCAAAGGGTTAGAAGGCAAAGCCTGGGAGGGTGGATCTCCTAGAACTGCACAGGACAAACCAACAAAACCGGCGCAATCAAAACCCGAAGGCCAAGACGACGCCGGTCTATAGGGTGTAGTATCCATCGGAACAGATACTACACTTTGATCTTAGCCAAAAGTTTATTTATCTACCTCCCACAAGACAAGATGTGACACAAGGTCGGGAAAGTGGGATTAGATAAGCCAGCACTCGAGAGGTGAGCACTCTGGCCACTTAAAAATTGCCTGGGCAGCCCCGTCGGCATTCCCCGGTAGGTGCTCCTCAGAAAGTAAGCAATAAACTTACTCCTCCCCAAAGAGGGGAGGCGAAGCCTGGGAGGATGCACCTCCTAGAACTGCACAGGACCAGACAACCCCCAATAGACCGGCGTAAAGTCAGACCCAAAGGCCTGGACAATACCGGTTAATTAGGCGGGGTAAAAATACCCCTTTTTGATTTACTCCTCTCCAGAAGTTAGGCACAAGGCCAGTTTTTATCTTACTCCCACAAGTAAGATGTGACCCAAGGTCGGGTCGGGGAAAGTGGGGTTTAAAAATTGCCTGGGCAGCCCCGTCGGCATTCCCCGGTAGGGGCGCCTCAGGCAGTAAGAAATAAACTTATTCCTCCCCAAAGAGGGGAGGCAAAGCCTGGGAAGGTGGACCTCCCAGAACTGCACAGGACAGACCCATTGACCGGTGTAAATCAAGACCCGAAGGCCAAGACAACACCAGTATGGGGTGCAGTATCTATCGGAACAGATACTACACTTTGATCTCAGCCAAAAGACCAAGAAAAACCCAGACGTTTTGATACCCAAAATCAATAATTGTTTGTCACGAGGTTTTCGTTTTAAATAAGTTTAACGATAACAACCCCCTTCCATGTTTATATATAAAATACACGGTCGGTTAAACTGCTTATTTACTTATCTAAAAAATTGAGTAATTACCAGATTATACTTCACATTTATTTATCCATATATTTATCTCATTCGACCTTTTAATATCTATCGATGTACTTATTTATGTTATTCGACGTCTTCATCTCTATATATAGACTAGCTCTACCAAGCGGCGTAGTTTACGAGTGGTTTTACGTTCATTTTCCTTTGCATTCATGTGCTGTTTTATTCCAAAGTATTACATTTTTTCTTTTAAATATAATGATGAAAGTTACACTTAATTTTTACATTAGTGTTTTATCATTTAATTAATTATTTAACTAAATTATCATAAAATTATAACTCTTATAAAATTACTGGATGTAAATAGCTTCTAAAACTTCCAATATTTTAATACATTTTTTTTACTAAAGATGCACCAGTTATAAAGGCCTAAAGTCCACTCGAGGATTACGGTTACTGAGTCTCAGATGGGCGGTGAGACCAAACCGTGATCATTAATAATGATGGAAGTTTGGCAGAATTTGATTTTTCAAGAGTTTGTTTACATTGGACTTGAACACGAACATGTTGTAGACAGTTGAGAAGCAGCCCGCGCTATTGTGTTGCTGATAATTTTAAAGCTAGTTTACTTTTTATTTAACAGTTTAAATGCTTCTAAATTGCTGTTTACTTTAGAAACATCATTCACAAATTCAATTTCAATAGGTTAAATCATACCAACGCCCTTTCATGTTAATCGATAAGATGTTTGCTTGTTTAATATCATTTCAGTAAAATATCTTTTTTTTCAAATATATATATATATATATATATATATATAAATATATTTATGTCCAGAATGAACCCACGAATGCCACCCATGGAATCGTTAATAAAATTGACAATTGTTTCCCCAATCGACTAATATAAAGTACAAATACACTTCAGTGTATATATGGTCTGTCTACCCTGTTTCAGTCATGAATGTAAATGGACTTTCTACTCAAAAGACCATCACCAATCGGACTTGGGGTTATCTCAAAGATAATGTATAACAAAACAATTCTAAAATAATTTCCGAACTGTGAAGGCAATCATTGTCAAAATTAGAGCAGGGACAAATGTGTTGTGTCGACATCTTTACTTTAGTTAATTAGTTGTAATTTTCAATTTACTCACCAAGTAACCCATCTCTTTCTATGTTTCTATTTTTTACTCTCACGCTTGTCTGCTATATGTTATTTGACTCATCTCTTATTTATACAGTACCTGTCACTCTCGATTCCGTAACTCTCTCTCTCTTAGTTTATTAACAGACACAGGTAATAAAGCTAACTATAAAACAGGCGATAGGATAGCTCATTATAAACAATGTAGAATATCATCAGAGTTATTAATACTATTAAACTCATAGCGTGAGGGGAAAAGAAAATGAATAGCGTCAGGGAAAGACTGGGCCAAAGAACGAACGGAAATAGACTACTTTTCTATTTCGTACTTTTCATGTTTTAATATTCAACTAGTCTTGCACACTCACCTTTTTCTGATTACAAACACTCTAATCCGAGACCAATGGATGCCCCAACGGTTCACATGCTTTCTCTCATATAAATTCTTACTTTCTATCACTGTGTAACACTCACAATGTTGTTAAAATATTGTGTCCACTAAAATAAACAAACAAATAAAGTATGATTCAGCGCCGAAGTAGGTGTTATAAACAATTACAAATATATGTAAGATAAGTGAACAAAAACAGTTGGAGAAAGTACAATATGCTCTCGTAACTTAGCGGGGAAAAAGTCAATGAAAAAAATGAGATTTGTAGAATCGCTAAAGGCATGTCTAGTTCATAAAAAGCTAGAGGCAATTGAAGTCATTAAAACGACCGCTAAATTTATCTAGAAGTTTTTCTTTTACGTAAACCGCTTTCAATGATACAGGTAGACGTTGAGATAGAGTTGATTGGAAGGTGTGTAACATTACCAGAAAGAATATTGTTACGTAGTCCAGACCTGATTCGATGTAGCGTGATTGCACAACATCCGGAATGCATAACCTTGCTGCTGATCTCTCACATTAATGTACATTGTTTATTGTTGTGATTTGTTTGCTGTTGACGGGTGTTAGTTGCTTCAAGTTGCTTCAAGTTGCTTCAAGTTGCTTCAAGTGTTAGTAGTCAACAAAGCACAAGACACACCAATGGATATTTATCCCTGATTGTTTTTCTATTAACATTCAACTAAAAGAGCTCTCGTTTAACTGTGTCTGCTTTTAATACGACGTTTTCCGCTATATCATGTGTGTGCATTCACATCGTTTTCCTGTATCTTATTGTTACTCGATTTATATGTTGTGAAATGCGATCAGTTCTAGCGTGTGCATGCCAGCGTTTGAGCTTTTGATATTAAGCAATTCTTCCTATCACGATTTTGCTCTTCTTTCGCGTCTTTCTGTCTAACTTCCATCTGCTCGTTTTACGATTCTATTTAACTATGATTATTTTTGTCTGAATATTAATTTGCGACAAAAACAATCTTTAATTAGAATTGTGTATATATTTCTTTTAACCAAAATATTTCCTGGCTTCAATTAACGGATATAGCAAGACTTACAACTTTGAAATTTTTCACAATGTATTCCCCAAATGTTGTAGTTTCAAATTTAATTTCCATCACCACTTGTAATGATTATGAATACATTTATTTGTTACCAACACTACAACAAGATAGGCTTGCTAGAGTAAAACTATATCTATTTATATAAAGTTAGGTATAAGTATATATTAATATATGTGTATTATCAGGATTCATTCCTAAACTAATTAACAGATCATTATCAATTTTCGAAAATAGCTGCTAGGCGTGGGTAAGGTGGGCAATATTTTGCATAATTTAGTTCTATTGGTAAGAGTAAAAAAACGGATGGAATCCCTTCGTGAAGATTCAAATACCTCCGATTTTTGTGAAATTTAAATTATTAGTATAAGACATGGACTAATACATTTTTGCCAAATTTCAGTTAACTTGTGTATTTTAAAGTGTTCTTAGGGAGCACGATTTGGCCACAATCTTCCATTTGAATATTAAAATATTTTAGATTTGCATTATATTTGATCAAATTAAACAAGCTTCACTGAATTAATATGTCTTCTCAAGATCCCTAAGACTTATGCCTAAAATCTTATACAGTGTCATCAATCAAAATAATGTAATGGATTTGTATCAAAATTGGAACACAGATTCTATACATAAAGTTTAGTAGCATTAAATTTTGATTTAAATCTTAGCAATGAGACATACATGTAGTGCAGAACTGTTCTTTGCATTGAATTAATTTTACCAGTCTTGGGATGGGTATTTTACTAGTATATATATATATATATATATATATATATCGTTCAATAAATTCGGCTTCAAATTGTAAGTTGCACGTTTATTTATTTTTTTCAATTCTCAGTTTTTTTATTCACTATTGCCATTATACTTCTTTTGAAACGTGTGCGCTCATGATTTTCTGTTGACTGATTACACCTATATATATACATATATATATATATATATATATATATATATATATATATATATATATATATATTCGAAGGAATAAATTTATCGTAGAGTTGATAGATTTTACACGTGATGAATTGCGAAGTTTAACGGTATTATTGGTATTAATTGAAAGTATATGTCTAGTTTACGTTGCTTTTAGTGATTCGGGTTAGTTCTGTTAGCTTCCTTACGTTTAATTTTTGAGGACTTGTCAATAAAAACATACTATTCAGTTCGATATGATATTCGAATCAACAATCATAATTTCCTCCTCCGTACAAAAGTACTGATTAGCCTTTTTCGATTTCCGATATTCCATCGACGCTTACGTTTTTCATCTGCCATTGAGCATTATTAAATTGTCACCTTCAAAGTATCGATTAGGTCTTACTGAGGAAAAATGTATTTAAACTGAAGACTCTAAAATCGATAATTGAAATTCGATTTTAAGGATTGCATTCCTTTTATGACATTAACTTACAAATTTTAGTTATGAATAATTGTTTGAATATATATTTTCCGAGTGGAAATATCGGATTAGCGGATTTAAATTAGTTTTAGCGAATAAAGAATACTTCGGATTACTTCACATTAAACATCGTATTTTCGGATTATAAACTTAACATTTCTTTTAATATAACTCAGTAGGCTTCTATTTCATCGATCCATCATGTTAAGTCAGGTATTAAGAGAGCCGTGTTAGCATTAATATAAAGATATTTGACATGAAATAGAAATTAGACATTGAGTAAGAATTGCCATCAATGTAAAGATTAAGGATCTCTTGTTGCTATAGCAATAAAAAGAAAGTTTATTTTATTTCTTTTAATGAAGAAAAGTACGTTTTATTTTCTTCTTTTATACACTACTAGCAGGAAGACCTGACGTTCCTCGGCATTGAATAGTGAATGACTACTATGTACTTTTTTACTATGTACTTCATAACAACTCATTACTTCTTTGTTTTTATTGTCTCTTCCTTTCTGTCGCACTCTAATACAGTCAGAAAGGACTGGAATGTTAGAGAACTCTCTGAATCTATTTCTTATACATATGGTTTAAATCTCATAAAAATAAGATATATGTATTTTAGGTTTTAAAAGGGTTCTGTCCCAATGGGTCACTTAAGAAGTGGATGCACGTATATATTCGCCACATATGAGGTAACGCATAAATTCGGGATCACTTTCATTGTCTTCTGGGGAGTATTTTATATATATGATATAATTTTCATCAATATAAAATATATTTGAATATTTAAAAGAGGTTCCGCTTCTATAGCTTCATTAGGTTAGGATTGTGGATTCAGGACCAATTCAATTGTTTTCTCCATAAAACTATATATACATGATATGAATTTCATAAAAATAGAATATATTTGACGTTTTAATGGGATTATGTCCTCATATACTTCTTAGGGGTGAACATAGACATCAGGGACCCCTCCCATTGTCTTCCCTAGTGAATTTTAAACCAGAATACACTTTTCGATTACATGTAGATTCTCTAACCTTTCTTTCTAAAGGAAATACAAATACATCACACAAATACACATACACGCAAACATTTATACATATAGGTTGATTGGAAAGTAACGCCCTATACTTGTAAGTAATACTTGTAAGTTATTGCTGAAATATAATTTTTGAAAGAAATGAATGGGCGGGGTAAGAGTTATGCATTATCCGTTATTTTTCCTTTAGTCCTTACATTCAATGAGCGATGTTTTTGACAATGGGGGAAAATGCTGTTTTCTGGGTCGGCTGCTGTTTTCAATACTCTCATAGTATGCATGACCATTCATCTATCAATCTATCCATCTTGTTGACCCCCATATTCGAATGGGTTTTTAGCTTTGATAAGTGTTGACTCGTTGGTAAAAAAAGAAAATAGAAAAAAAGTTCCTTGTGAAATAAGTTGATGCGGGTTCCGGGTAACTTTAGAAGCTGGTGGCGATTGCTGACACCTATATTGAATTTTGAATAAAACGTCATGCTATACACTTTCTTATCATATTCATTTCTTGTAGAAATTATATTTCAGTAAAAAATAATGAGCACTTAATAATAGGGAGTTACTTTCCAATCACCCTATATATATATATATATATATATATATATATATATATATATATATATATATATATATATATATAGGAAGGGAAGGATGAGAGTAATCCGACGTAATGGGATATGAAAAAGGAAAATATAAGAGATATGTTTTATATATTCATCAAAGTTTCGTCTTTATTTTAAGGCTTCCTCAAGATGATAATTTGAAGAAAAATGTCATGCAAGTACATAGAAATATTGGGTTTACATGATGGGTTGATAAGGAAAAGTAGTAGCTGTGGCTACTATGAGCGCTGGAGGAGAGTTCAGGCTGCGGGAAGTCAGTAGTGACGAAGAATGAAATGAATATGGAAACCTTTGAGTGGGTACTATTAAGGCAGCAGTGAAAAGGGGAGGGGTGAGAGTATTAGTGAATTTGCCTTAGGGTGGGAGAGGGGAAAGGGGGCTGATGTTTCTGTCGTGGTGATTTTGAGAGGCTGGGGAAAGGAGAGGGAAGGGGGAAACTCTGTGTGTTTGGCATGTAGGTGGTATCATAGTTTTAGAAAAGGATTTGAAAAAATGAAGATAACTTGAAAAAACTCATATTAAATGCCAGAACCTAAATTTTAAAATCTGTTCTTTGTATATTATGAACTGATGATAGATATATGTTTCATCTGAATTTGGAAGGATTTATAAATTATCCAATGGTATTAGTGTGCCATTGCACACAATATATACTTCATAGGACAAACTCGTCTTAGCCGAATCGATAATTGTCGACGACACAATCCATTAGGTATCCCTCAAGTAATCACCGAACGCTACTTGTAAAGTGGTTGCCATCTGTGAAAACTTATATCACAAACTGATCCTCGCCACCTTGTAGAAATTTAATTGAAGCTTCCTCTTTAAATGTAATCATTATAAATAATAAAATTAAAAATAATCAATAACAACAATTGCTGATCTCAAATTGAACATTCAAATGATAACATCAATTGTAGAATGATCGATTACTAAAATTAAATCCGCCATTCTTGTAACGAATTTTGCAAACTCTGAAATTTGCTTTTGTGTTTTGATTTTCTTTACACGCATTTATTTATGACCATCGGAGTTCTTATTCACAGAATGAGCATGAAGATACACTAGTTTCTAAAAGAACCTGACTAATATGAACGAAGGGCAACGCTTACGCTTTCAAGATTACATCTATTACTACTGGAGATTTGGTATCGTTTTTTACTGATAGGTCACCATTTATCAAAGCCAGGTGGCCACTCGATGATAAGTGTTTAACAATATTGTCAGGTGTCGTCAAGAGCGGATTTGAAACAGTGAGTAGAATGGACAGATTGCTTAAAGAGACTTGATTATCCAAAGAAGACGGTTCCACAAGTATTGTCTTACATTATATTTGAAGGCGATCATGTTATAGTCAGCTGGGAAGAAGTTTCGCTGTATTTTTTCCATAGATGGGATGTTCTAAGAAAACAAACTTTGTTCATGGAAGCCCCGTTTAGTTTTTGGTAGGGGGAATATATATATATATATAGAGAGAGAGAGGAGGATGAAAGAGAAAGAGAAAGAGAAAGAGAAAGAGAGAAATAAAAAGGAAAGTTATTTTATATTGTTGTAGCTCGGCGAGTTCTTACTGTTAATTTTTTACAAGGAGTTGGAGTTCAGTCGAGCACCTATTAGTAAGAAAAAACTAGCAACATATCTTCTCTGTGAAAGAGGCTGCAGTGTGGGGGAGAAATCATTTCCTATTAGGTTGCGAGATCTGTTCTGTACTCTGTAGATGCAAAAAAAGATAGACAGTACTCCAAGTGGTGCCTCCCAAGATATGACAGCGATACTCCATCTTAGGACGTATCTGGCAGTTGTAGAGGTAGAGTATTCCGTCAAGTCTTCCATTTCAGGTCTTTAGTGAAAGTCAGTCCTAAGAGCTTATCAAGGAGTGCGTAATCATTTCAACTGAGAAGAAATGACGATCTCAGCGTTTGTGGTGAAAGACAGAAGCTTCGTTTTATGTGTGTTAAAATTAACACATCACGTTTCTCCCAATAGCACAACGTAGTCTAAGTTGCATGAGAGAGATTCAGATAGATCTTGATCATCAATGCTCTTCTAAGTGTCTCCATAGATAGGTGTGTCGTCTGCATAAATGTTAATTGAATGATATACGAATGTTATTAAGAAGATCATTTATGAAGATCAGGAAGAGAGTTCGGCTCAAAATAGATCCTTGATTTACGCCGGCATTGTTACTATGTGCTCTATACGGCTGTCTGTCAAAAAAAACTTTATTGACGTATTGGTAAGACAATATTTGATAGTTCAGAGAACATTTTTAGATATTTCATAACTAACAAGCTTGTGAAGCATACCTTCGTGCAAAACTCTCTCAAAAGCCTTCCATATATTAAGAGATATTGGCCTGAATGAAGACCCCGTAGATAAATTCACTGATCCTGTTCGATAACACTCTCAGCACGTCCGTGTCTAAGCTTTTGATCCAGCAAAACGAAATTAATATTGGTGTCACTAAGTAGATTGTTTTTCTAAGATGTTTCCCGAATTCTTGATTTATTAAAGATTCAAGCAAGTTACACATGACGCTGAGACTGGTCGGTCTGTACTTTGACGCAGAGGACTAGACGAAGTCTTTCAATGTATTGGAAATGATTTCTCTTTCAAGCAACGATTGAACAGCTTTGTAAGAATAGGAGCTATTTCGGGTTGCAGTCTGAAGTCGAAACTATACTGTTACTTTTATTAATGTTCAATTCAGTTTGTTATACTATTTAATACTAATGTCCTATCATTCAATGATCTATTCATGGGAGGGTCGTCTGTTATTGATACATACTAGAAAAACTTTGCGACCTGCAAGTATATGTTTGCAAGTTACAATAATAGAGGAAGTTATCAAGGTAGATGGGGCTCAAGCCTAATTCAAGAATATTGATGAACTTTGATCGGGAGTGTCTTCAGAGTTATATATGAGAGTTTGTAATAGAAGATGAAATTCATACCATTACACATATTTTTTCACATCATATTTTATTATCACATGTGTAATACATTAACTCTTGTAATTTATTGTACACTACTTAATGAGTATTTTCTGTCTTTTAATTATAAGTAAATTCTCATGTAGTGTGAAAAATAGAAGTTTGTATCATCGAAACATATATGCATGATAAGCATGCGATGATACAAGATTCATATTCCGCACCAGGAAATTGATATAAATGCGGTGAAATACTATGCGCATTGTCTATCTGCCTCTATTATCTCTCTGTTGACCAATGTTATTGGACCCTATTGATCTTATTTTCCGTCTGTTAACAAGTGTAATTGAAAACTGTGGACTCTATTTCATTTCTCTTGACCAGTATTATTGGATTCTATTAACTCAATATTTTGTCTGTTTAAAAGTGTAATTGGACACTATTGACTCTATTCTCTTTCCCTTGACAAGTGTAATTATACATTATTGACTTTTTTCGATTAACCAGTATAATCTGTCACTAGTCAATTTATCTTCTTCCTTTGCCAAGTGAAATTTGACTGTACTCGATTGTCTTTTGGTTTACCACTATAATTATACCCTATTGACTTTACTTTTTTCTTTTGTCAAGTACAATTGAACCATATTGACCATATTCTCCTTCTATTTACCACTGTAATTGGACCCTGTGACTCTATTTTATGACTGTTTACAAGCGTAAGTTGACCTCGTAAACACAACTCTCTTTTCACTCACAAGTGTAATTGGACCCTGTTGACTCTATTTTATTCTTGCAGGCCAGTGTCATAGGTCACAATTGACTCTATTTTAGCTCTGTATACACGTATAATTGATCCCTATTGACTCAATCTTTTGGCTGATGACCAACATAATTGGACCTTATTCACGTCTTTCATTTGTGTTGACAAGTGTAATTTTCCTTATGTTTACCAGTATAATTCGATCTGCTTACTCCATTTTCTTTTAATTGACAAGTGTGATTTGAATTATATATTCTATTTTATTCCTGTTGATAAGTGTAATTGTAATCTATATACTCCTTTTCTCGCCTTCTTTTGACATGTGTAATGGAACCCTATTGACTATTTTCTCTCCGTTGACAACTGTAAGTAGACATTATCTACTCTATTTTCTTTCTGTTGACCAGTGTAATTGTACTCTATTTTCCTTTTTTCCTTCCCGTTGACCAGTGTAATTAGACACTATTGTCTGTATTTCTTTCATTTTTACCTGTATAATTGGTTTATATTATACTCTATTTTCTACCTATATTACAAGTTGAATTTTGCCCAATTAACATCACTTTCTTTCCACTTACAAGTTTAATTGCCTCTATGTTCGTTCTGTAGACTAGTGTAATATGTCCATATTGACACTATTCTATTCATGTTGACATGTGTAATTGGACAGTGTTCACTGTTTTCTTTCTGTTTACTAGTGTAATTGGATACTATTGACACCATTTTCTTTCTTGTAACAAGTGATATTACAGACTGTAGATACTATTTCCCTTCCTTTGTAAAGTAACATTTGACCCTGTTGTCTGAATTTTCGCTCTGAAGACCAGTTTAATTGGTACATGTTGACTCTATTTTCTTTGTGTAAACTAGGTTAATCGGACTCTATTATCGTTTTCTGTCTGTTGACAAGTCTAATTAGACCATATAGACTTGCTTTTCATTCTGACCAGTTTAATTGATCTCGTTTGACTCTATTTTCTTTTTGTTGTGAAGTGTAATTAGATATAATCACCCTATTTTCTTTCTGTGTAAAGTGTAATGAGACATTATTGAACCTATTTTTCTGTTTACCAGTATAATTTGCCCCTACTGACTGTATCTTCTTTCAATAGACACGTGTAATTGGATTCTTTTATGTTCACTAGTGTAATTCGACTCTATTTACTCTATGTGTTTTACCAAGTGTAATTGCAATCTATTGACTATATTTTCCTTCTGGTGACTAGTGTAATTCAAAACTATTCACTCAATTGTTCTGTGTGTTTATGCGTTGTTTGTTGACTTTTTCATTTTTATTTACCACTAATTCGACCCTGTTTTATTTATTCTTTTTTTATTGACCAGTGTATTTGACCGCTATTGACTCTATTTACTTTTTGTTCACCAGTATTATAAGTCCCTATTGATTGTATTTTCCTTCAGTTGTCGAGTGTAACTGAACTCTGTTGACTTTATTCTCGTTCTGTTAACGAGTCTAATTTCTCGCTATTGACTCTATTTTTGTTCCTTGGCCAAATGTCATTTGACAGTATTGGCCATATTTTATTTCTGTTGACAAGTGTAATCGGACACTATTGACACTATTTACTTTCTATTAACAAGTGTAATTATACACTGTACACTATTTTTTCTAGTTACTAGTGTTATTCCCCCTTGTTTACTCTATTTTCTTTTCGTTGACCAGTGTTATTGTACTCTATTGACTCTATTTTCTTTCCTTTGACAAGTGTTATTGGAACCTATTGATTCTATTTCTTTCTGTTGACCAGTCTAATTGGACACTATTAACTCTATTTCCGTTCTATTGAAAAATCTAATTAGACCCTGTTGACATTATTTTCTTTCCGTAGAATTTTTAGTTTATTTGATACCTGCAGTATTTTAGGTATATATAATGTTATAAATTTAACTTGACCTCTATTATCTTCAAGAGTGGATTAATACTTTTCTATTTTATATTCTACTTAAGTATTTTACTTTGACTTCTTAAACGCTTCCCCCCCTCTCTCTCTCTCTCTCTCTCTCTCTCTCTCTCTATATATATATATATATATATATGTGTGTGTGTGTGTTATGTGTGTGTTATTTAGTTAATTACTTCGATCAATATTTATTACCGGAATAAAAATATGTATCCTAAATAAAAAAGTTTGATTTTCTCTAAGTGTTACTCCATTAAATATACTGAATTCGTATACATATATATTACAGACTCTAGTATCCACGTTTCCCTCTCCCACTATATATATATATATATATATATATATATATATATATATATATATATGTATATATATATATATATGTATATATATATATATATATATACATATATATATGCAGAAGAATGGAAAGGAATTAGAAAGCAAAAGCCAAATCAAAATTCAATTCAATTGCTCAGAGCAAGGTATATTCCGCAAAAAGGCAATTTATTCAAGTTAAATTTTCCTTATACCAGGCTTTTCAAAGATCAAAAACTTATCATCAGAGGAAGTCGCTGGGATAGATAAGTTGACAAAGGCCAAGATTTAAAATTTGAAAAAATAAAATAAAAGTTGTAGGGAAAGAAACATAGGGCAAAACTCTGCCCGAATGCAAGCAAATGTCCGATTGTTAAAAAGTCCGGTGTCAAAAAGTCCAACGGAGAGAATGATATGTAGATAGGTAGGTCGTTAAGAGGCACGAGATGTTGTCAGAGAGGATTCCAAAGAAGCCACTACTTCAGGTGCGGCGAAATTAGAAAATCCAAAGGGTAAAAAGTCCAATAAGAGGTACGCTCGTGGATGCAGGCAGGCTCAGTAAAGAGTGAGGTGGAAAATATTCGCCATTAAAGATACTTCCTGGGCTGAGATATCAAATAAAATGTTTTAAAATGGGAAAAAAGGCAGCGAAAATATTTTAAAGCTAGCCCGTTGAGAAAACCGACTTGAAATGAAGAAAGGCAGAAACTCAAATCGACGAGTAGGCAGGGAGGGAACGAGTAAAGGGTGTGGAGGAGGAGAGAGGAACGGGTGCGAAAGAGGAGAAAGGGAACGGGTGCGGTGAATGAGTGCGGTTAAAACTAAGAGTGTGATTGTGGGGGGGTGAGTCGCATGAAGTTGAAATTGGATGTTAGCGCGAATTAGGGTTCAACTAGAAAAGGGAAAGAATGGAATGGGGGTAAGTCAACGGGTGTGTGGAGGGAGAGTTAAAATACCAGAATGTGTCTATGAACAGAGTTCGGGGTTTAGTTGTTTAAACAGATGACCTTACTTATAAACAATGAGGCAAAATATATTTGAAGGGTAGAGCTAGACAAATGAATAGTAAGAATAAGAATTAAAAATTGAAAAATTAAAAAAGTAAAGAAATATAATTAAAAATAGAAATAAGAAAATAAAAAATGAGAAGAAGATAATAAAATTAGTCTTAGGCTTGCAAGGAAAATTATGGATTGACCGATAAAAAACTAATAATAATAAAATGAGGGAAAAGTCGGTAAAATTGGAGCTCGAGAGTGAGTATTAGAAATAAGGAAAAAGTAAAAAGTAAAATAGACCTCGAAAGGATATCCGGAATGGGAATACCCAAGGTGGTTACAGATATGGGTTGAAATAAAATAGTGCTTTATGGATGCGGGAAAATTAAACTTTGAAACCAAAAAACTTTCAAAAAAAGGTATATGGAGGTTGATTAAGAAAATTAAATAGGTTAATGATGGCAGAAAGAAGTAAGAGACAAACAAGGTTAAAGTAGTGACAATAGATTAAACCAGAGTGAGAATGGAGATCGCAGTTAAAAGAAAATATTATGGGGGTTAAAAGATGTAGAGCGAGGGCGGGTTGGGGGTTGAGCATGGTCAGAGAGAAGTGAGCGAAGGGCGAGGTAAACTAGGGGGGAATAATCGAGGCTATTAAAAGAGTGAGAATAATTATTTAGAAGTAAAAACAGTAGGGGAAAATAATTAGAGTGCACAGAGAAAACAGTAAGGAGTTCGATATCGAAGTGTGCAAAAGGGATTAAGAGTAGATAAGGCGAATCATCAAGTAAATAAAAGGGCTAGGGTATAATGTGAAAATGGTGGGTTGGTTATCAGGTTGAGAGGGAAGGATAGAAGTATGGAAGTGTTGATGGGAAGCGGACGAGTGTATTAAAAGAAGTTAAAGGGGAAAGAAATAGAAGTCATATAAAAGTTATACGGTTAATGGGGTTAAGTAGAATGATTTAGGGGGTAGTGGGAGACATGTATTAAGGGGATTGTGAAGCTAACGGAGTTTATGGGTAATTTTGTAAGTTAAGAGAAGGCTAAAGGGATAAGGGAGATATATGCAGAGATTATTGAACAACAAGAATTAGAACTATCGGAAAGGAAATTCGAGATGTAGGGAGGGAAGATCCGAGATGATGGGAGGGTGTTTAATCAAATGGGGGAGGGGTGTCTGGGGGATTACTATGGTTGCTATACTTGAATTTACGTTTATGCCTGCAACTGGAGATAAGTTAATTCTTAGAATTAATAATATTTTTAGATTTAGTTGCAGTAGCTATCATAAAGGTTTCCAAAATACAAAGTTGGCAATGGGATGCACCCGGGGTATATGATTTGGACTTTTTAAGTATTGACCAGTGAAGTGAATAGGGAGTATTTTTAAGATTGAGGTCTCTAATTAGATTGGAAAGTGAAGTGCCTGTGCTATTATCGTTGCTATTTTTAAAGAAATAGATATGGTTAGAGATCCGGGTCTTAATGGGGAAAGAGGACGCCACAAAATATGTGTGTATCTTGAAGGGTGGTGCTATAGTTGCATTGAGATTGCTAGTGGTATTAGATGAGATTTGGGGTTGGAGATTCAAGTTATGCGAGGGAGGTTGTTTGAAGAAGTAGGGCGGAGCGGATATGGGGGAAATGTGAGTTAGCCCATGGGCACTATCTATTATTGGGGGTACTTGGTTAGAGGTATGGCTGTATAAGTGGGAGTCTTGAGGAGAAGCGGATTGGGGTTGTGGGGAGATGCGGGATTCGGGTGGAGTATGGGAACTGTGATTGCTCACAACATTGGTGGAGCGGGGGAATTGTTTCACAGTACAAGCGTATATTACGTTCTTCTGTACACAATTGTTGTTTAAGGGACAATCTCTAGGTTTACGGCAGTTACAAGTGGTGAGGGATGCGGTGGGTAGTTGTTGTTGGATATGTTTGATTTTCCTATTGTTAGAGGTTATGTTAGTTTGTTCAATATTGGGCATAGTAGAGTAAGATATTTTAATAGAATTTTTGTTAAGAATAGTGCTATATCTATGGGGGTGCTTAAAAGATCTGTCTAAAATTTGGAAAAATTCCTTAGGTATATTGGTTTTTACATTACTGCTGAAAGGCGGATTGAACCAAATGTTATTCTTTCTTCTAAGTTTTTCCTTTGTCTGTGCGCATGTTGGTCTGCCCGATTATCCATATTGTTAGTTCCTATGGGCTTTTTAGCGTGTGTTTTTATTATCTTAGGTGCAGATGTGTTAAACTTTTTACTTCTGTGTGTGGTCATGTTGTGCGTAATAATGCCTGAAGGTTTGTTTACTTGAGTAAGGGGGTTGCAGTTATATTTAATTTTGTGATTGTAGCCTGAGTTGTGCAAAGCATTATTGTAGAAGCTAGAGTTTTGATCGAAGATAGATTTATTCGCCGATAGCTTAGAGATTCTGTTAGATACTGAGGGGACTATTGAGTCTATGATTGATTTAGGGTGGTTAGATAGGCTATGTACGTAGAAAAGGGTTAAGTTAGGTTGATGGTATGGGCTGAATGTTCCCGAGTTAAGATCTAATGTAAGATCAAGAAAGTTGGATATTTTTTTCTCAGGTTCCACTGTAATGGTCAAACCAAAGTTTTTGAAGAAGATATGCAAATTTTTGATAGTGTTATTATATTGTCTCGATCTCTCCCCAGATACAAACAAGGCATCGTCCCTATAAAACCCACCCTGTAAATGTCCAAAATTAAACCCCAATTCTCTCATCAAGTACAAACCTACCAGGTCAGTGACCTGGGCAGAGTCTGACGTCCCCATAGTAATATCAAAGTTATTGGGGGTGTCCGTCCTGGTCCAAAGCTTATTATCAAATTCTAGTAGGGATCTTCTGGCTAATATTATTAGTTTAATCTCTATGTCTGTAATGTCAGAATTATTTTTAGCGAAGATTAAGGCTTTGTTAAGTAAGATAGGGGAAATGGACTGGTAGTAATTATTAATATCTAATGTTATGAAGTTCAAGTTAGGTTTATACTTATCAATGAGGTTAAGGAACGAAGTAGTAACCTCATCTGAGGATTGCCAAAGAGTGTAACGAATTTTTACTTTTAAGGTGGGGATTATTCTATCCAAGATCTTCTTACTTATGATGCCTAGGTCGGATTTAGAATGGCAGATTAGTCTGATGGTAGAGCTTCCCTGGAAATTATTTTTATGGTCCCTCAAGGTAAATCTAGGTATTGCAGGGGTTAAGATTTCTGTGTAGTTGAGGACATTCAAAGATGTTAGTATGGATTTTGCCTCATTGTTTATACTAGCCAAGGTATCGTAGGATGTGCTTTTGTAAGATTTATTTAGTTCTTTGTAGATTAAGGATTTGTATTGACTATATTTTAGTTTGTAAAAATTCTTAGTTTTATCCGCTGGGACAATTATATCTGGGTGTTTCCTAATATTGTTAGTAAATTTGTTGAATTTTTTGATGATGGGATTGAGGTGTTTATTGTGTCTTTTGAATTTAATGCGACTAATGAGGTCAAATAGGTCATTTTCGAAATTATTGAGGTGTTCATATATATATATATATATTCTTCGATGAGGGTAGATTCTTGGATCTTTTCAGCTAGAATCTCATTCGATGTTTTGCTCCACTTTTCAAACTTTGAGTAGTGGTAGCAAAGCAATAGCACCTTGTTTTGTGCAACAGTCCATGGTTGGGCTTTTAAGCCCTTTATGTCTTTCTGTTTGTTTCTGCATTTGATGAAGATAGGGGGCAATGACCTTTTGTCTCAAGGCCTGATGGCTGACCCTGGTTGGCCTCTGTATTGGCTGGAGCACCATTTCCAGAGGCAGGAAGGTTTACACCATGGCTTTCATATTCCCGCCTGGTGTATGAACGGGTTGATGGGTCCTTTTTATCCTTGGTGCCGGCCTGCCAGTATTTATTTTAGTTTTTATTCATATTTTTTATTATTCATTTCCTCATCGTCAACGGCTTCTAATTGTTTATTCGAAGCTGCTCTCTATGAGTAGAGGGTGTGCCCCCGTCCGCAATTCGGGAGACGTTCTGGATGGCTTGAAAAGACAGCACCCCCCCTTTCTTTAAATATTTAGTCAGGGTTTACTTCAAGTAAAAAGTATCCTCATGTGAAAATCTCTGACAAACCGTTGTACAGAGAGATCGAAGACACCCGAGGGTGGTGTCTAGTAGGCATCATGCGTGTGCGTGTGTGTGAACAAATCAAACATAACAAAACAATTTAAATTCGGGGAGAGATCATCAAGGAACGAGAGATTTTGCCGGTTTCGTTCGGATTAACGAACTTCTTCCGAAAAAAGTGAAGACGTTTTTCCGAAGACATTCGTTGATCCAAACTAAACCGGTAAAATCTCTCGTTTCTTGATGATTTTTTTCTGTATTCAAATTTGTTTTTTTTTTCGTTTGTCTTTTTCACACAGGTCTTTCACGGCATTTCCTTTTACGGTATATCGTTTATTTTATCCTCATCTCCCACGCACACTACCAAACACACAAACACAAACACACACACACACACACACACACACACACACACACACACACACACACACACACACATATATATATATATATATATATATATATATATATGTGTGTGTGTGTGTGGTGTATGTTAAATGGACAAAAGGGATGTGCAAACACAATAAAATAAACTTTATTAAAATGATGCGATTTGATATTTTGTCTTTTCTTCGCAATGAGTTATTATTTTAAATATTTATAACTAGAATAAGGAATACATAAGAAGAGGAGAATATAATGGTGTGGTAGAAAAAAAAGAGTAAATGTAAAAGGCTTCAACACTTTTGCATTTTCGTTCCCGGTAAATTTCACTTTTCAGCACATCCTCTCTCTCCCACATGATAATTGTAGAAGGTCCCGCGACATATTATTTGTTTGCTTTTTCTTCTCTTTACTTATTTATCTTATGTATGCTCTCTTTTTCTCAGCTGTTCCCAAAATGGAAAAACCTGCCGCCATTTTTGAAACCTTTTCTTTTCACCTCCGTTCTTTTCTTATCATTCTCCTTTTTTTCACTGTCCTGTCTATGTTTTCAAGTGTAAATATTAAAAAACTAATAACTCATTTTCAATGAAGTATTCCAAATAATAAAGACCATATATTAAATCTCATTATGTACGTGAATTTGATTTTTTTATGTTGATATATCTGATTTTCCGATTTTTTCACCTACATTTTGTCACATTTTATCAGAAATGTTTTTTCAGGGAGTGGGTTTAAACATGCCGTGTGAGAATATAGTAGGTGTAGTATTTTATGCAATTTGTATACTAAGTCACAATGTTATTCCTAAATTGTAAACTAGGCTCTATTTGTTTCTGGAGCTTTTTATTTAACAGCCTCACTGTAATGAGGAGTATTAAGGACAATAGCTTCTTTTCTTGATTCCTTTACTCAAAAGTATTAATGACGAAATTTGGCTAATGCTCTTTAATATTAAATTCAATTAACATTCATTAAATTACTTTGTAATTTTATAAGCGTGTTTTCTAAAAGAAAAGTTAAAATACTGAACAAAATATCAAAATCTTCTCTACTGCTAATAAATAAGAAATATCATATATTTGCATGTAAATTAAAAAAAAAAGAAAATGGTGATAGTTAAAAAAGTATATTGTGACAGAGGAAATTATTCAGTTTTCTTCAGTTATGGTAAGGTCACGATTTGTCCGCTTGGCCCACTTAGTAGTTAAGAGCGCCAAAATATATCTTAAACAAAGGGGAACAATGTATTTTGGTCGAAGAAAACGCTAGATAGTAAAGGCATGAGAAAATCAACGACTCTGATTGGTAGGATATTGGCAGTGCTGAACTATATACACGATCTTAGAATGTAAATCTACGTAATTTTACTTATGATTTCCCTAGGAAATGAAACAGAGACGTTACTGTTTAGCGTTCTTGCCATATTTCTATATAATGAATTACATACACACGCGTATCTATCTATCTATCTATCTATCTATCTATCTATCTATCTATCTATCTATCTATCTATCTATCTATCTATCTATCTCTCTCTCTCTCTCTCTCTATATATATATATATATATTTATATATATAATTACAGAAGATTAAGACAACATCAGTACCGTCGGTTTCAAATCCGAACAAAGACGCCCTATAGTTAGCCTCCTATGCTGGACGTTCTTCAGCCTCTGTTAATGTCTCTCTACTAGGAAACATTTCGGAGATTTTCCGTAGAGAGAGACATAAACAGAGACTGAAAAGAGAGTCCGGCATAAAAGGCCAATTATAGGTCCCTTTTGTTTGGATGTAAAACCGACGGTACTGATGTTATCTTAATTTGACCTTCATTTAGGTTATTTGTAAATTGTCCCATCATATAAAGCATTCATTCACATATGAACTGACACACACACAAGCAAGATAACATGATAACTACAACGTTCTCGTAGTTCTAGTATATGTGTATACTTATGCATATATATTTTCCTGTTGATCTATTTAAGTGAATTTAAATATTAAAAAAAAACATAAGTTCAAAAAATGTTGTGAAATGTTCGCCTAAATCTTTAAGCGTACTATCCAAACCATATCATTCAAATGCTAAATATTTTCGACGTGAATGATCTGAGAGAAATCTTATGATGAGTAATCTCTATTGTTTGGAAGCAACGAAAGGTGCCGGCTATAAAACGGCACGTTTATCAACCAACCAACTTCAATCAAATTCTTCGCCGACACGAAAGCGGGTTTCTTTCTTTTTAATGTTCCTTCTTTCGTGATAGTCGAACGAATCGCATCGCGCTTGTTATTGAAGGATGGAATCTCGTGTGATTTGAGAAGACGTGTCTTCCATTCTCCCTGCTCTCTCTCTCTCTCCCTCTCTCTCTCTCTCTCTCTCTCTCTCTCTCTCTCTCTCTCTCTCTCTCTCTATATATATATATATATATATATATATATATATATATATTTCTCTCGTTCCCTAGCCCTTTCTTTCTCTCTCTCTCCCAGCCTGCAATGCGCCTCCCAGTTTTTATATAAGGTTCATTTAATTGGATTTGTGTCTCTGCAGTGATCTCTCAGATTAGAAAGAAACCGCTCCTATTATACAATAGGATGATGTAAAGGCAGTTGACGAATGTTGTTATTGTTCCCATGGCGCCACTAAGCTAATGTGCATCGCAGCTTCATTTTGTTCCAAATGTTGGTGCCCCCGATAACGCCCTTTCCGTCCTTGTCATGTAGACATCGGTCTGTATACACCATCGTGTACTTTTATGTCCCGACGTTTGTCAATAATTCAATAAATGGACGAAGGTACTTTAATAATTGTGTTTATATTTTTAATTTTGTTGCATAAAAGTGACGATTGAGTGTAAATGGACTGAAGACTTCTAGGTTTGTCGATATACATTTAAACTATTATGATTACAGTTGCTAGACGCCCCCAAAAAGAACAGGTTTTAGAATTTATATTGCGGTTCTCTTTTATATTCCTACTGTATCTATATATAGTAAGAAAAAATGCTTATATCTCACTTTTATGAAAAAATACTAGACAACCCGCAACTCATTGGGACATTATTAGTTATATACATTATTAAATATTTGGAACTTACAAAATATTTTCATAAATATTTAATATATATAACACATTTTATTACAAGGATAGGAAACTATTATTAATTAAAAACACGTGTTTACAATATTTGTTGTAAATACATCTTGGTTTACAAATGTTTGAACATTCGCGCTTTCTTGTTTTCCTCTGCATATAACGTGTCGTCTAGAAATACATATTTACATTGTCACATAATAATAAACGCTTTTACTTTCTTCTCTCCCTTTTCTCTATTTGGAATACTATAAATCATTCAATTTCTGCTCTAAACTTATCTTATTATTTGCTCTTAATTTATGCAATTCGCCTTTCGTCTCACCATCTCATGTTCAGGTAAAGTGTGCACAGTGATAAGTAAGCAAGGTACCAACATGCTCAGAATCGAGACGAAGATCAGGAATCACTTTTCTGAGATTATCACTTTCTCCTTTAATATCATCTTTCGGATTGTGAGAAACTTTAATTACAATACAGTTTCAAATTATCACAGACTTATAATTTATGGATTTAAAAACAGGAGTATAGCCACCTCTTACATTGGCCGACTTAAGCAACATGCTCGAAGCACCTGCCACTCCTACATAGTATTCACGAGTTCCATTGGCGATATTCGTATCCTCACATCATCTTGTGAGGAATCCACACTTATTTTCAACACATTTAACAATACTGACCCCCACCTACAGTTCACTATCGAACAGCCCACCACCTCAGGCTCACTCTTACTCCTAGAGTTCAATCTTAGCATCACTGATGATGATTCCATACACACCATCTTTGACAGAAAATCTGCCGTCAGAAAACTCTTCATCCACTTTAAATCCGTCTTAGACCTTAAAGCAAAATTAAGTTATGCACACACAGAGATCGTTCGTATACAAAGTAAATGCTCAACTACTACGGATAAACGACACACACTTAGGCCATCCACCAGATCCTTTTAACCAACGGCTTTCCCCCTTTACCATAGCTCGTTTCA